>VDFB02271358.1:956950448-957176593 GCA_007258455.2 Sequoia sempervirens
CCAAATTGGATGATCTTAATCTGAATAAATGTTTGAAATGCCTTAAACAGGATTTGAATGGTTGTTTGATTTTTTATCATATCTTTGGAGTAATTCGATGATGTACTGAACTAGAAAAGCAAGGAAGGAGTATGATTTTTCTTTGTCTTCTGTTTGTGAGGAAACTCATTAGTACTATGCAAATTGGTCGCGAGACATGCGCTACTATGTATCATATTTCAGAATTTGCATGGGAAAAAGGTTAACTCTTGTCTGTTTATGCAAGCAATACTCAGGTCATCTCGGTTCAATTATACCTAGATGCTTGTATTAACTTGCTATATTAAAAATCATGAAAGCAATACTCAGGTCATCACTGGTGCTAACATACCCTTTGATGCTTGTATTAACTTTCAACATTTCAAAGCTCTATGATGATACAAAAAGCATACATAAGCTCTCCAAATGGAAATATTGTATGAATGTCCTGCATGGTTAGTATAGATTGCATTCATGTTAGAATTTGCATCTTGCATTCATAGATTCCTAAAAGCTGGCAAAAAAAAAATCAAAGATTTATATCTCTTCAAATATGACTGAGTATATTTTGACATTCACAAAACATCATACATTCATTCATTTATCATAAACATCATTTCATAAATTATTGCATTAGAAAAACATTTATCATAAACATCATACATTCATTCATCTCATAAAATCATGTATATAAATATCATAAATCATGAAGCCATCATATAGTACACATCATATATATATATCATGTAAAATCATCTCTGCATTTCATATATCTCAAAATGAATGTCAAAATGTACAAGGATGTCAAAATACAAATGATATAATATCATCAAAAATGTGATCATCTAACGGTGTATACAAAATGTCTCAACAGAATGTCATGAAAGAGATCATATACAATGCACTAGGCCGAGCTATCCTGTGATGGAGCTGGCCTAGGACCTGTACCACCTGCCTCTGATGGACCTGCTCCGCCTGACCCCAGTGGCCCTCTAGGAGGTAATGGCTGTGTCACACCCCTGCTGGTAGTACGAGAGCGACCATGAGTAGATCGTGACTGAGTGTAGCTCTCTCTCTGCTCAGCTGGGACTGCATCATGATATCTGGTGCGATAAAACTCTGCCTCTCGAGTAGCCCTCGTAACCTCTCTCATCATATCACCTGGAAAAGTGCTACCTGCCACTCTCTGTAGGCTATCTGCTAAGGCAATGGCCTGCTCACCCCGCTGTCTAGCAGCATCTCTCTCGGCAGTGATCGAAGTCACCTGACCCTCGCGAATCAGGAAATCAAGGCCTGCGGTTTCGATAGCCGAGCATGTAAGTTTCCGTACTATGCTCGCGAAAGAAGATATCTAACTCGCCATCAAGCCGATCCATCGACGGGAGATGGCCGCGCTCATCCATGGTCCACCTTCGCCCGCATCTACCCTTCGCCACCTTCCTACTAATTTCCCCGGCCAGTTTCCTCGCCACCCTCTACCATCACCACCATCATTCCATCCGAAGTCATCTCTGCCTACCTCGCCCTCATCGCCCTTCAATCACCGACTCCAGTCTTCGCCGACGCTTCGGCCCAATGACAGAGTAACAGCCTCATCGTGATCAAACATACGCTGGTGATAAGCGTAGAACATACCGCGCATATTTCCGTGTCGCCTCTCGCATCTCAACATCTTTACCAGTCTCTACACTGTGTTTCCAAACTGGCGAACTTTGCTAAATACCAAGATTAAGAGATCCGTGGGCCCCATATTGCAAGCTCTTCCTGTTGCCGTGCATAAATAGCTGAACCAACAGGCATACCCTAAGTCCGACCAAACTGTCGCAATACACGTCCAGCAAGAAATCTCTCCAAGATCCATGTGGTCCGTCCAATCAAAAATCTGGAAGTGCATACAAAACGCATCTCCCTCGCATCCTCTGGCCATGGCTCACAATCCAAATATGGCCTCCAACATACTGTGTCCAAACTATCTAACAACCACTGCCAATACACTAGTTTGCCCAGTCTAGGCTGAGCAATAATATGTGCATATCTCCATCTGTATGCTCGACCAGCTGGTCGCTCTCCTCGAGTCAATGGACGTAATACTGCAAAATGCTCCCATGCCCATATCTGTAGTAATGAGCATCCAACCGCAAAACTCCGGCCTCTACCATATACGATGTGATGTAGCTCGTCATATAGGTGGGCTAGCATACAGGTACCCCATGCATATCGCATGCCCTGCATCACCATGCTCTCTAAGACACGACCCCATCTGATCGCGAACCCCTTCGACCTATGGTCGGGGCACAACACACCTCCAATGAATCCTGCAAGCACAGCTGGTAGTGGTGGATAGCTATCTGTAATCTCACCCCATGGGATGAAGTATCCGGCTATCTGAGTATCTCTAAATATCCGTCTCAAAGCAAGAGTACCTCTAGCCTCTCGTCTGTCAAAAACAACAATCTCTCCCATCACTGGGATCCGTAGGATGCGATATACGTCCTCGGGAGTCACTGTAATCTCGCCAGTCGGTAAATGAAAGGTGTTGGTGTCGCTATGCCACCTCTCTGCAAGTGCTGTCAATAGAGCCCTATTGAGGTGAACCTCAGGCATATCAAGTAATGAATTCAAACCACAAGCATCGATCACATCTCTATCAGACTGTAATAAATGAGGAATCAATGACCATGTGCTCGGGAAAGTCTCTCGTACCTGCAAGACACCTAGTCTCTCCTATTCACATACATCATCAAAACAACATCAATGTCAAATCATCTTAACGTATCAATCCAAAATGAATCAATCAAATTATTTGTTTTTCATCATCATGGAATGCAAATAATCAACATCAAGTTTCTTTCTAACAACTTTAGGAGAAAACTTATCTATCCTATTTGTTTTTAACAACTTTAAAAGCAAATTTATCAGCTACTATTTGTTCTCCAACAATTTGGGAAACAAATTTATCATGTGGAACAAAAAGCGCTACAGAACTAATTGTGGGCGCTACAAAATTCTTTATCAGCGCTAAAGAAACTTTTGCGCTACAGAATCAATTAAGAGCGCTACAAAACTTATCATATGCGCTATGAAATATTTTGCGCTACAAGACATATCAAAAGCGCTGTAATAAGTTTCAAGTGCGCTAAGAAATCAATAGCGCTACAATTCATATCATATGCGCTACGAAATAGTTCACGGGCGCTACGACATTGTATGCGCTATGAAAAATTTCAAATGCGCTACGATACGCCTTAAGGGCGCTACAGTATTAAACGCACTATGAAAATTATTGATTGCGCTATGAAAAACCTTAAGAGCGCTAAAACTCAAAAACTTCTATAAAAAACATTAGAAACGTGCGCAAAAAAACAAAATTTTCGAAAGACAGGAATTTGCGAGACACATACCGGAGGTCCGTAGTGCGCTGGCCACTGATGACGTCGGATACGCTCGAAACGGTGCAGGTGAACTGGAAGTGCCATGATTATCCACTCAGAGCTCAATATTTGCAAATTTTACTAGGTTAAAATTGAAAATGACATGGAAAATGACATTTTTAACCTATATAATGGTAAAATTGGGGCATTTTTATCATATTTTCACATACCAGGGGCAATTTCTTCATCAAATTTTCATTTCATATCTTATCAATGCAATTTCTTCATATCATAAGTTTCGAACGATAAATCGATATCTTTAAAATCATCAAAAATTCAAACAAAACAAAAAAAAAAAAAATTCAAAAATTCAAATATCAATTCATCGTTCGCGGGGGCATACATCTATCAACATTTCAAATCAATATTTGGGGCAAAATTTCAAAATTCTTTGAAGTAATGCGTAAAACACATCACTTCAAAGAGGGGCAAAATGTATACACTTAAAAATGGTCATATCACATTGTCTGGTAATTAATTAAATATTTTTAATATATTTAATTAAAATCTTTTGATTCTATCTACATATAAATAAATTTAAATAATTTATTTATATTGTTCATGATTTCATTTCGATTAAATATTTAATCACCTTTTCATATTCATTTCTTAATTAATTAAATAAATGTTACAATTTATTTATATTGATTATCATATAATCTTAGTTTGGATATTTTATTCAAATAAAAGATTAAAATATTATAATTCTTCTAAATATCATTTGTAATTAAATATTCCAAAATATTTGATTATTTCCTCTAATCTAATATTCATTTTTAAATCATTTCAAAATTCCTCCAATTCAATTCAAAAATCTATTCATAATTAAATATTTCCAAAAATATTTAATTAAATTCTTCTAAATATTTCAAAAATCTTCTAAAGCCACATCATGATTAAATATTACAAAATATTTAAATAATTCTTCTATAGTTTTCAAAATCAAAAATCAAATATCAAAAGTAATAAATAAAATTAAATAAATTTAAATATTTATTTAATTTGGGATTTATCTTCAACTCCCGGGAAACAAACTGCCAAAACAGAAAATTAAATTTCTCTGTTTCTGTGCAGGCTTGTTCCCGTGGGTTGAAGACAGGATTCCATCCTTCTCTCCAACCTTCCAACCTCCCCCATTTTCTTCTCAACCTCTCAATCTCTCACCATTCAAATTTACCAGACAAATTCATAGCCGTAGATTCTTGCCAGCCGGGATGGAGCCTGCAAAAATCTATAAATACAGCTGCCGGGAGCTCCAAAATCATATAGAATTTTAAGCAAGTAAATTATAGGCAAATTGCAAGTAGCATTAGCATTCATAGAGCATTTTCATAGCAATAGCATAGAATCATAGCATAATAGCAGCAGAATCATGATACATCTCACTCACAGCCCCTGTGCATAATCACAGCCCCTGTCCATATCCGTATCAATAATTTCACTTTCATCAATATATAGAATAGTTTTCCTTTGCATACTCGTTCTGCAGCAGCCATTTGGAGAAGCTTACACAATCTGAGAGCCAAAAGCTTCAAAAGAATCTCTGTGGATAGAGGAAAATGGGACAGCACTGAAGGATTTTGTTTTAATTTAGTTCAATTTCTTTAGTTTAAGGTTTCATTTAGTGTTTTATGTTTTGTTTTACATTTCAATTAAGCATTATACACAATATCTGTGGTCAGGAATGTATGAAATGGACAAAAAGCTAGAGGAAAAACAACTTACAACAACAATACGTCTACGACATAGTGAAAATTACATAACACAACACTTGTTGAACATCCAATCACCGAACTAGCGGAAGTGCATGACAAGTTTTGACCATTCTGCACCTATCGAGCAATGCAACGCAAGAAAAAATGGAATATACAGAAGACTATATATGTCTGAAAGGAATAAAAACAAAGAATTCTACACATCAACATTATACATATGGATATACACATATATATACATATACATATACATATACATATACATATACATATACATATACATGTACATATACATATACATACACATACACATATATATACAATTACATACGTGTACATATACATATAAATATACATATACATATACATATACCTACAAAAATACTTTTCACCCTTCGTTTATTGCTTCTAGTTATCTCTGTGTAGCTTTGGCATTATACTTATTACCATATGACCAGTTCTAGTTAAATGTTCTTTGTTTCTTCAAAAAAATATGGTTAGGGTCACTAATCTTTCTAGCTTTTCCATTCTTCATGTACTTGGCACTAAATATTATAGAAAAATAGAGAACACTTCTCGAGGGCTTTTACTCACACCCTAGAGCTTACCTCTTAAACAAAGGATCTGTGTAAATGTTCATCATTGGTGAATAAGCTTTGCAAAAAAATCATAAATTTACAATTGTGAAGACAACTGCTATATAGTAAATGTATTTTTAATAGTTTTTTGACACTTTCCTATCTCAAATAGTAAATGTTTTTATAATAGCTTGAATATTGAATTGAGAAATGAATTGTTATATAGATTGGTCCAGGCATGAGATAAGTTTATCTTTGGCCTACTTTTGATATTCATTAGACCTGGAAGCACATTTATATTATTTTTTTTCATTAAATTTGTATGTGAATGGCAGCCAAGAACCAAGAGTGATTAGCATTCAAAGAAACTTTAAATCAAATAAAATCTCATTAAAATGATGGAATAAATAATTTATCCTGATTTTAGCATAATGAAAAAACTTATAACATTCATGCAGATTTTAAATGTGAGATAAACAAGTTTATTCTCAATGATTAGCTTTATACAAAATATTTAATATATATTAAAATATATTGTCAAGTATTGCCTATATAAAAAATATTTGAAATATATGTGGAAATAAATTGTTCAATTGTCTTTCAAATTACAATCTGTGTAAACATATCATATAACCATCCAATTGATTTGAAATATTCAAAAGCAATAATGACATCAAAATTGATGCACCATTGGCTTCCTTAACCAATCGCCTCGATATTAAATAAGTAAACCCCACCTCAACTTGACCATAATGCAATTCAGCAATATCTTCAAAACAAGTAATATGTATTTTTGTCCCCTCCACATCTATAATGTCAAAACTAAATAGTTTCCCTTCACCTCTTTGTGTCTAGAAATGTTACATCTCCCTAATTTATGTTACACGCCCTTTCACTGTCCAAATTTTTTGATAAATGTTCAAAGCTTTAATAGAACTAACCTTTGGAGGGCTATTTTTTTTTTAAGGGACAATTGCAAACCAAATTTAGGGGCCCATTTAGAAGGAGAAGGTGAGTCAGGCACCAACATTTTCTCTTCTTACTACTTGAACAAATACCCAGGGGTCACAATAATTTGACAATCAGGCATAATTACAACTAAGTTGGATATGATCAAGGCCCTAGAAAAGAAGCAAAAAAATGTATTGGGAAAATTATATGAGGCAGGAACAAAAGAGAGAATTTTTAAAGATATACAACAAACAATGCAACCCACCTTGAATCTTGGATATTCCTACAAACATAGTCTTTTAAACATTCAAGGGACCCTATTTTCAAGGCACTTGTAAACAACATATCATTGCATTTGGAAGGGAGAGTTCCTATTCGCAAATGGTGGCCATTAGACAAGACAACCTTGAATCGCTCAACTTTCCCTTCATCACCGCCAAATTTTCTGAAGGACAAAAGTTGAAGGATTGGAGAGGAAACAACATCACCGACATTGATGGAACAAATTGCAAATGGAGTCAAAGCTAGATATTTTCGCAGCCTACAAACACAAGTGTAATTAAGAAAAATGCACATCATCACACCAAATGGATAAAACGAGCAAAGAAAAATGAAGGCTAGAAAGAGATACATTTTTATGTGTTCTAAAAGATCAATGCATGTCTACTTTCATATCTATATCCTCTATTAGGTCCAGCTATATATGTATACACCTAAATGCCAATCAAGCACCAACAACAAGGTAGCAGACACAACGAAAAAGCAAGGAAAACTTACAAAATTAGAGTTTGTAGGTTGGTGGGTGGCATCCTCAGAGCCGAACTTCGCAGCATCAAGTGTACAAGTTGAGACCAAATCAATCACCAAATCAATTTTTGGGGGCTCTAGAGACCGATCCATGGACCCTGACTCTGTAGACATAGTTCTAGAACCCTTTGAAGGCAAGGAATCTTCCAACCATAGTTGACTCATTGAAAACTCTATACCATAGTAAAAAATCAAAGATTAATGTATTCCAACATTCAATACCAACTAGTGGAGAACTTAAAATGCATACAATCTCCTTGCTATATTTGTATAAACACCTATATGCAAGCATTTGTATATATTTCTACTTGTTGCTTCATCTTTCTTAATAGAAACAATGGAATATAGAACAACAAGAATGGAAATCCTTAAATATATATATGGGTTCAATTTTTCCTTTGTTTACACAATTTGGAAAACACAAATAAGAAGATATATATATCCATATGTACACATGTATCTATTTATCTATATATACATGTCTAAATGATAACATTTTCCATCTAAACAAATTAATCACATTAAATATTACAAAACAATCCTTGTTACAAGAACAATAGAATACTCTGCTATAGGAAGCTTCAAATAGATGAGTGGAAAACAATATCATGAAAGTTATTGATAGTTAAACATATGAGGGTAGAAGAATATCATGAAACGTGTTAATATAATACAACAATAACAAAACAATACTTGTTACAAGAACAATAGAATACTCTACTACAGGCAACTTCAAATAGGTGAGTGGAAAACAATATCATGAAACTTATTGATAGTTAAATAGATGGGCATAGAAGAATATCATGAAACATGTTAATAGAAGACAACCAATCTATGTAACAGCTGCCTTGTAAATTCTAGTTCCATAATATTTTGTACAATACTTATTCACCAATGAGCAACATTTAGGAATATCTTTTGTTGAAGAGACAAGCTCCACATTCTCATTATCAACCATGGGAAAATCTTCTATATTTGAAGAATTTTACAATAGTCTACTATCAAACCAACACCACAATGGCTGTTTCAACAAACCAACCCAACCAATATATTTTCTCACACATTTTGCAGTATACTTTCCCATACACACATATATATATACAAACATACATATATATGTACATTCACACACACACACACATATATATGTACATTCGCACACACACACACACACACACATTATAGAGAAAAGTGCAAATTCTAACAGGATTATTAGGGAAACACTAAAGAACCACACAAATTAAGATAGGATTATTAGCCAAACCATGAATAGGATTTATACAATAGTTGTTCCACAATTTCTCTATTGCTCTATAATATTTAATTCCACCCTATTGCTCTATAATTTCTCTATTTCTCTATTGCTCTATAATATTTAATTCCACCCTATGCAGCTCATATTTTTTGCATAATGTGCAAGGAAGTACATTGATTAAGTTGCATTGTCGAAAGAGCCATTGTGGCTGCAATATGCTATTAAACCAGTAGGGACCACGCATCTCAGGTAGTGCTCTGCTACGAAACCAACACAATAATGCCACTTTCAACAATGCAACCTAGTCAATATATTATCCTCACAAAAAAAATTCAAATGGATAGTAGAAGGTAGAAGCTACCATAATCAAGAGTTTCTTATGGACAGAGTTCAAATAGATGAGAAAGAAAGAATACATACATACTGTAGACATGTAGAAAGTACTAATTGACATTACGCATCTAATCCTATCTACTAACATCATTTTATCCTAAATCATCCCTCGGTCTAACCATTTAATCAAATACCCCTATTTGATTAAATTCAACAATTTTACTCCCTTAATTAAATAAATTATTTTATCTAATTAATTCATTCTTTCTCATTAATTAAATCAATCAATCCGATCTAATTAATCCTCTATCCATATTTTATAAAATAATTCTTTTATTTAATTAAAATCTCTAAAGTCTATCCATTAAATTAAATAAATTAAAACCTTATTTAATTTAATCTAACTTCATCTCCTTAGTTAAATAAAATTAAAAAAATATTTAATTAATCTTAAAATCATATTCTTCTCATATTTGATTTAAATAAATCCACAAATTCAAGTCAAATATGTCACATCAGCTAAACTCTCATTAAATTAATTAAACTTGATTAATTAATCTCATCTCATGTCCCATCCTCTAGCTTTTCCCACTTGCACATGCAAATAGATTTAATTGATTTATTAATTCTCTATTTTCTCTCAAAAGGCATCTTTGAAGGAATATTCCCAAATTTGAATTCAAAAATGTGAGTGGACTTTGTCCTTCCAACATGGCATTTACTCCACTAGACAAGTCCTTTGCTTTGAGCCAAGTGGCATTTATTGCATTTTCTCTTCCCTCTTCCATGTCATTTCAACAAATTGAAATTCAAATAAAATGCATTTATTGGCACACTGATCAAAACTTGCACATCCCTCATCCATTCTCATGTGGACAAGTGGCACTTTGTCATTGGCTAATTCTTAGTCCCACATTTCTCAATTTTGGCCATTTCTTCAATTGAAGAATCTATAAATAAGAGGTCTCATACCTCATTCTATCATCCACAATTTATTCAAAGTTATCATGCTCAAATCCATAGCAACTTTTATCCATTTCATCCAACCATAGTTAGGTTTTTTGCATATTTTCAACATGGAACTCCATTGAAGTCATCATCAAAGCTTGCATCCTTCATCAATCATTTTCATCACAGCATTGGAGTTGGGAAAGGGCCAATTTTCAAATCAAATTGGCACCAACTCCCTTAAGAGATTGGAGTTTGCATCGCTTTTAATAGGATTTAGTTTGATTTCTTGTTCTTTCTTCTTATTTTGGTGTTTTTTCCTATTTCAAGCTTTGTTAAATGGATTTATTGAGGGATTATGATTATAATCATGCATTTGATCTAATACATTGATTGTTTCTTGTGTTTTTGCAGGTTAGAAATCATGGTTCACATTTTGGTGCTAGAAGGAGGGCGAAATCTCAAATTTTAATCACGTTTTTTGTCAATTTTCCGTGTTTTTTGTGCTTATAGGAAAACTCCGCTGTTGGATTGATGCTAGCGTCGCTATTCTACATCGCTAAGATCTCAACGTCACTATATGGAACTGCTACAAACTCCAAAAACAGTGACACTTCTATTTCCTGCCTCAAAATTTGAATTTTAAACTGTGATGCTGAGACTATTCTGGCTCACTAGAATTTTCAAATTTTAAACTGCACTGTTGGACGAAACCGTGATGCCTTCATGGTCACTAGTTTTACTACAGAGCGACGCTGACTGGTAAGCGATGCCATACAACACCATTGGTAAGTTCAAACTACGATGCCAATGTGGATTGCACCACTGGGACTGAGTAAAAAGTGAAATTTAATTTATGACATGTGATTTTTGTAAAATTCTAGTTTTTTATGTTGTTTTCTACTTTTTTCCACTTTGTTTTTTTTCCAGAATCTAACTTTTTCTTTTGTAGGTTGGATTGAGCAAAGGAGAAGCATGATGACTCCATTTCATGATATCAAGTTTTTTTAAACACTTTAGTGTTTGTTTAACACTATTGGAGGACTCATTTAGTTCTCTTAAGGAAAATTTGTCACTTTTATGCTTAGGATCCACTAAATTCATTTTGGGCTTTAAAAATAACTTCAATTTTTATTTTTTTTACAAAAGGCTTAAAATGAACATTAGGATTCAAATCCACTAGAGTTTGTTTTTTGGGATTAAAAATTGAACAAGGAAATTTCACACACTTCATTTGGTGCTTTAAAAAGAACTCACAATTGCTTTGTTGGATTAAAAAGAACTTGTGCAACTTTGTTTTCATAATTACTTACTTAAACTAACCTCAACAAAAAGGACGTATGCGCTTCTCTCGCGCCTCACGGCAATCTTGAGAATCAAAAGGCTTTTTTGGTGATCTTAGGTTAAGACAAAGTGATTGCCTCCACATTTAGATTTGGGCTTAAAATTGAACAAAATATTGTGTGAGTGTGAGTAGACCATTAATGCGTACATTCTCTCTCTTTGTTGCAAACAAAGATTGATTGAGTTACGGATATTGTCTTTGTTCGCTTTTCTTTATCCTAGAGGGCCTGCCTTGGGGAAAAAGTACTCACCCAAGGGAACGACTCAACCGGTAACACTCTTAACTTGAGAGTATTTCTAGCGAGGATATAAATGTGGGTATTGGAGTAAACGCCAATATCACGTGATTGGCACCAACAAGCTGGATCTGAAAGGGGACTCTTGTCGTATGGGTCAATCTCCATGAATGGAAAGTCCTAATTAAAACCCATGCTCTAGAATTTCCAAAATCCTTAATCTATTTGTTGGCGCAATAATGGTCATTCTAAAGCTGCCTCACACTTTTACGGTCTTTAGTAGAAATTGAAAGCATGCCATGGGAGTTTCATGGGTGTTGATGCTTGGCTTCCTCGAGAGGTGAGTGCCGTGGAGGGGAGCCAATGGGTTCAAGCATCTAACCATTCACTAAAGATAAGCATAGCTGGACTTGTCCAAGTGGGAATCCAAAAAATATTGTCTTTCACATTCATAGGGTTGTACATGTTCTTGGTTACAAAACACTTGCTTGTTCGAAAACATTGGGAAAAACACATTCAACAAATCATTCAAAATTTCAAACCCCTTAATTAGAGAAAATACCTTTGACAAAACCCAAGAGATATTGCTTACCCTTGGGAGTAATCCTTAGAGGTTTCTAAGTAATTGGGTTTATATCTTAATTTTCTCTTACAAAGGTCAACATTAGGTAATGCTTGTCCTAATTTCTTGGAACTTCCACATAGCACTTTTTGGGACAAAAAGAAATTGTGACATTGGACATTCAATTTGAAACATAATCAAGCATGTGTTTTTGGTAAAAGGAAATCATTAAGCAAAGATAACGAAATTGACTCTCACATGAGTTAATTCCTCATGATTTCCAAGAAGATCAAAATCCTAAAACGAAAATCCTTGAGTCAAAGTTCAAAGTTTAGGAGCCACACTCGAAAAGTCATTAAAAAATACATCAGGAAGTGCAAAAAAAGGAAACACATCAAAATAAGCAAGAAATTCACAAGATTCTATAGGCTTATTCCTTTGAACAATCCAAAAATGTATGCTCAATTGGAACCACTTCTTGGTTGAAAGGTCCTTAGGAGTATTGCATGTTCTTCAATACCTAGATCTAGTAAACAAGTGTCTTTTTTAGGTACATCCTAGGATCAAAATTAAATCTTTTCATCCATCCTTCAACATAAAAATCAAAATCACCTCACCATCATCTTTGAAAAATCTTGAAATTATCCTCCATGCTAGGCTTTTGGGAAAATCAATCAAAATCATCCAATCTTTGAAACAAAATCCTTGAAATCTTTGGAACAAAACATCAAATCATTTTGGCTAGGTATGTGTAGATGCATCCTTTTGCATATGCTTAGTCAAAATTATCAAAACCATCTTGTTTAGCTAGGTATATGTAGATGAATCCTTCTTCATATGCTTAGTTAAATCATCATTTTTGAATAGGTGTGGGTAGATGCATCCTTCTCCCTACACATATTTAAATTATCATCCTTGGAGAAAATATACCCCTTACATAATCATCCAACATCTCAGGGTCTATTTGTTCATAATATAAATCAAACCAAACCAAACATCAAGTCAAGGACAATCCAAAAATCAAAATCCAAAATCAAATCCAAAAGTCTTCAAAGTCCTAGCATTCGCCTCAAGATTTTCTCAAAAAATCAAACATCCACATCATCCATATTTTACATCATCATCATCATATCATCTTTGATCCTTAAAAGCATCCTAAAATTTTCTCTTTTGTGCCTAAAATTAGATCATTCTAAAGAATCTGAGATTCATCTCACATATTCTTGAAAAGTGATCCCTATTTTATGGTTCAAACTAGATCTCAATACAAGAAGAATATGGAAGCCAACAATGAAATACCCGCTTCAAGTGACCTAAGCCAAACAAATACTGAAATGAATCCCATTGGGTTAAATAACCCTTTAAACTTTCCTCCATCATCAAATCAACAAGAGGAAGCCCAAGCAGAGGATCTCGCCAATAACCCCTTCGGAATGACACATGAGGAAATTACGGAAATGGTTCAAAATCTGGAAAACCATAAAATCATCAACATCATGATGAGATTAAATCCTTCTCTATACATGCTTGTTGGAAAATCAAGGGGCTAAACTCCCCTCCAATTTTGATTTGAGCACTATTATGGAGCCATCTTTTGGGATCACGACCCCAATCTCATCCACCATCCCCATCTCATCAACATCCCCCAAATCACATCATCTATTGCTCCAACATCACCCATTGTTAATAAGGGAGGTGCATTTCTCAATGCAATACAAACACACCCCCTCATAAACAATCAAAATTTGGATGCAAAAACCATCTTGGGACAATCCATAAACCAAAATCCATTACATAAACATATCCCTCTCGCCTTTCACACCTCAAATGATCCATCATCATCATCATTCTATGCAACACCCCAAACTTCTCTCCCCATAACTTTGCAAGGAGAGGGTGACTTGTTTGGACTAGGGGGCATTTCCACACCACACCATTTCCTCAAGACATCACATCTCTCACATTTCCACCACTACCACCATTACCATCATCATCCACATCACCTCTTGGTTTAGGACTTCCCCCTTTTCCAACTATCAATCAAACCAACATTCCAAACATCAATCAAAACATCACACCAAATGCTCAAAACTTGTCAGTGACATCGTAACAACAGATGACAATTACACAAGAAATCACGACATCATCAACCACCCCCCTAACATCTCAAAACATGGTCTCCTAAGAACCAACCACATCAATCATACCATCTACCACTCAAATCCCAACCATCAACATGATGAAACCTCTCACCACCACAACAAACACCATTCTAAATCCACCACCACCCCCACCACTACCAAGCTTTAATACATCCAGCCAATACAATATGGCATTGCAAGCCACTCAACAAGCTACTTATCAAAAGGAATTTTTGCAAGTACAAAAACAACAAGCTAGCCAACTAGCTGCTCAACAAGCTGCTCAAGCCACGCAAGCTGCTCAAACTTCCCAAATCGTACAACAAGCATAACAGGCTACCCAAGCTTTATTATTGCAACAACAACAACAAGCCACTCAAGCAACACAAGCCGCATAAGTTGCACAAATTTTAGAAGTTGCTGCTCAAGCTCAAGCTCAAGCCCAAGCCCAAGCCCAAGCTCAAGGTCAAACCCAAGCCCAAGCTCAAGGTCAAGCTCAAGCGCAAGAACAGGAACAAGCACAATATATTGTACAACAACAAGTTGTGCAACATCAAGCATATCAACAAGCACTAAATTAATACCAAGAACAACTGGAAGCAACCTGATTAGTAGCCCAACAACAAGCATTGTTGGTGCAACAACAAGCACAACAGCAAGCTCAACAACAAGCACTAATAGCACAGTAGCAACAAGAACAACAAGAAGCATTGTTGCAAGAATACTTGGCTCAACAAAATATGCAAACATCATCCAATCCACCCATTCCACCAACAAACGAACCACCTCAAAACACTTTCATCCCACCCCCTAATCCACAAAATGATGTGACAACACAAGTCAGGTTGCTCTCACAACAAGTGATCGATCTTCAATAAGGGAAAACCACCAAAACCCCCAACAACTTGTGCCCTTATCCATTCGATAAGAGCCTTGTGATGAAACCATTTCCCAAGGGATTTGAAATACCCAAGTTTCAGAAATACCATGGGATGGGAAACCCTGAAGATCACATCAAGGAATTCTAGGTTCATTGCATGGAAATCGCATATGATGATACTTATCTGATGCAGATTTGTCTAGGATCTTGGCTAGCCATGCTATGGAATGGTTCTCTTGCTTACCTCTAGGCATCAAGACACTCCAAAAAATCATAGATGCATTCATCAAAAACTATGCATGCAATATCACCATGGATGTTAGTCTTGAATAATTATTAGCTCTAAAACAAGGTAAGAATGATCATTTGCTTCATTTCTACAACGATGGCTATCCAAGGCCAATAAAAGAAAATGGTCTATGCTCGAGGAGCAACAAGTATGAACCATCATATCCAACCTTGATGGCCTCTTGGAATTTCATCTCAAGGTACAAGGGATTACCACATATGACCAGTTGATTCCTAAGGCGCTCAACATTGAACGAGCCCTTATGACACAACCTGGAGGGTCCACTTTATATCCTGAACAAAAGAAAACTTTCCCACCCACCAATTACAATGATAAACCTCGCACATGGGAAATAAACAAAAATGTTACCAATGATGGTGTCATCGATTCCAAAGTTTTCATCAGTGCCCCATGGAAAAACACACCCACATCACAACAACAAAACCAAAACCATCATCAAAACAACCATCAGGAAAACATAACACCTCAAACAAAAAAATCAAACAATTAATAATGTCAATGATCAAAGGGGACCGCCCTAGAGAAACAAGAACTTCATCAAATGGAAATACACCCCCCTTGGGGAACCACTTGAGGACATCATGAAGAAATTAATAGATGAAAATCTCATCAAGATTCCCACTTATGAGAACTACCAAGAACAAGATGTTAAACCTCCGTGGTACAATGAAAATCAAATCTGCAATTTCCATAAGATCAAAGGGCATACCACCAACAGTTGCATGAGGTTAAAAAACATAGTCCAAGATCTCATTGATCAAAAAATTATAAACGTGGAACAACCAACATGGAACCAAAGCCTCAAGATATACATGAATCTGATGCCAAATCACAACAAAGGGAATAATAACATGGATAAGGGGAAAGGTACCTTCAAAAATGTCAATCATGTGTATGAAATTGTCGTCGTTTCCCTAGATAAACAATGTATTACTATCACCATCAAAGGAGCCCATGCGGATTGTGGAGTCACCACAAGAGGGGAAAAATTACCATTGTAGGATCATCCCAGCTAAATATAGGACCCACACCCAACTCTAGATCTGCTTCTAGCGGTTATAATGTTATTGATCAGCTGAAAAGAACTCTAGCACAAATCTCCATCAACCGTCCTTGCAAATCTTGATCAACTGAAAAGAAAATCCTAGAGGAAGCATTGGCTTCATCAACCGTCCATGCAGATCTTGATATAGAACAGTTCCAAGCTATGGTCGGAAATATCATCACCCTGAATCTCCTTACATTCTTTGACCAAGATTTTCCAGCTCAATCATCTCATAACTGTGCACTCCATTTAGAGGTCCTAGTGCATAAAAGTAAAATCAAAAGGGTCTTGGTGGATGGAGGTGCAGGCTTGAATATTTGTTCTCTCAACCTCGCCAAACAATTGAAAATCTTAGAGGATTCTATCAACAAAGGAAAGGGTATAACAATAAGAGCATATGATGATCAAGAAAGAGTGTCCTAGGGCACATTCAAACTCCCTATTCAAGTAGGGCCCGCTATTATGGAAACCACTTGTCAAGTCTTAGACCTCGACTTGCCATATAACATCCTCCTAAGATGTCCATGGATTCATGCAATGAAGGTAGTAGCATCAAATTTCCACCAATGTGTGAAATTCACACATGAGGGAGAAGAAGTTACCATCCATGGATATCCTAAACCCTTCTCCTATTGCAAAAGTATTGAAGCAAAGTACTATAAAATCCCCCAAGTACCAAAAAATGATGAAGGCCCATCCACACCATACATCGACCCAGCCACTCTTGCCTCCACTTCTGTGACAAAGACACCCGCCATCCACACCATCTCTGATATCAAAGTCATCATCCAAGATAACGTTTGTGGAAACTATAAAATTCCCAAAAATGATTTTGTGATAGGAGAGTTACCACAATCTCCTAGATCACGAGGATGTCCGAAATCAAATGAAGCCTCTACATTTTGAACATCCCCTGAAGATCTTGGATAAGAGGTCATAGAGGAGGATCCATCTCATCTCTTATATCAAGACAACCGACTAGTAGTCGATCTACCAATGGATGATAGTAGCAAAGGTTTGCAAATGATGATTGCAATGGGCTATGACCGAAATCAGAGACTTGGGAAAAATGACAATGGACTTATAATACCCCTCATTCCTAAGACATGAATGGGAAATATTGGCCTCAGATGTGCCCCTCTGAGTATAACCATACATGGACGAAGTCCCCCGGTTAGAGCAGTCAAGACTCCCCATCAACCAACACCGGCTGAACTTCACATACCTATGTCCACAAGCCAATTCGTAGGTAACTTCATAACGAATATCTATAGTAGTAGCAATGATGAGGACTCCATAGCTGATCTACCCATGTTCTTTGATGATACCACCCTTCACATGATTAGCACCCTATCTTATGAGTCTAAAAACCAAAGCCATGAGATCTGCCTAGTTTACCCTCAACTCATCGACTACGACCAACGAGGACCACCAATTCTTGACACATTCAAAAACAATGAGGCACTCTTAGAATTCATGGGACTCTGGGATAATATTCTATGTGGGGATCACAAAGCAGGGTCCATCATTGAGCTAGATACACATGCATATTATGGGGAAATGATTGAATCCCTCAATCGCAAAAGTGAAAAATTAAGAATAATATCTAGGTCCTTGAGTGAAAAACACACTATGGCACTCTTCGACCCAAAAAAAGTAAAAAGAAAGGATGCATCCAATGGTGAAAACCTCTCTAAGGCACCTGAGGATGGGGGATTCAATCTTCCTTTCCAAGCTCTTCATCAAGAAACATTAGCAATCCTAGTAGAAAAGTGCAATCCAATAAATCTAGGAACAGAGACCCAACACATCACATTCTATGCAGAATCATTACTATCAGAAAAACAAGAACTCCTAGCAGCCTTCTTGAGAGAGAGAGACAAGTTAACTTTGCATGGAGCTATGCAGACATGCCTAGGCTTGATCCAGAAATTGTAGTTCATCATCTAGCCATTTATCCAGAAGCAAAGCCTGTCCGAGAAAAGCTAAGGAAAATGCACCCTTAGATCACTAGTCAAAATGGAACTAAAGAAGTTACTGGACGTAGGATTCATTTGACCAATAGATTATGTAGAATGGGTCTCAAACCTAGTGCTTGTCTCAAAACCTGATGGGGGCGTCAGAATCTGCACAGATTTCAGGGACTTAAACAAAGCATGTCTGAAAGATGATTTCCCGCTGCCCAACATTGATGTGATCGTAGATATGACGACAGGACATGAAATGCTTTCCTTGATGGAAATTTTCTTGGGATACAACTAGATAATTATTTCTAAAGAAGACCAACAAAAAATGGCCTTCACTTGTCCATGGGGGACTTACTGTTGGAATATGATGCCATTCAACTTGAAAAATGCAGGAGCTACATACCAAAGAGCTATGACATTAATCTTCCATGAGATGATTCAGAAGAATATTGAAGATTATGTTGATGATATATTAGCCAAATCCAAAAAGAGAAGGGATCACATAGCGACCCTAAGTGCCATCTTTGACAGGCTAGAGGAATACAGGGTTTGATTAAATCCAAATAAGTGCATCTTTGGCATATAATCAGGAAAGCTACTAGCTTACATAGTGTCAATGAGAGGTATCACAGTAGATCCAACAAAGGTAAAAGTAATCCTTGAGATGGAGGCACCCAAAACATTAAATCAATTGAGAGTTCTCTAGGGAAGGCTCCAGTCCATCCGAAGGTTCATAGTATAGTTGGCAGATAAACAAAATCCATACTCTCACCTACTTCACAAGGGAGTGGCATACAAGTGGGATGATAAGTGTAAGGAAGCCTTCAATAAGATCAAAAAATATTTACTTACACCACCAGTCTTAATGCCATCGATCCCCAGAAAGCCATTAATCCTCTATGTGTCAACAACAACAGTAGCCCTTGGAGCTCTCCTAGCTCAACATGATGAAAATGGGAAAGAAAGGGCCATATATTATATCCACAGAACAATGGTTGGGCATGAGTTAAACTACTCATTCATTGAAAAAGCATGTCTATTAGTTGTGTTTGCATCCCAAAAATTTAGACATTACATGCTAGCACACAAAATAAAACTCATCACCAAAATTGATCCCCTCAAATACTTACTATCAAAAGCAATGCTCACTGGAAGAATGCCCAAATGGGTTATGATACTATCAGAGTATGACATAGAGTATGTGGAGAAAAAAGAAATCAAAGGAAAAGTCATAGCAGATCAACTTGTAGAAGCACCAATCTATTTAGAGAATCCACTTATATCATAGTTTCTAGATGAATCAATTTTCAACCTCAACATAGCTAACCATTGTAAACTCTATTTTGATGGCTCATATACGCAACATGGATTCGGAGCTAGTTTTTTCTTCATCACTCTACAAGGAGACTGTATTCCAAGATCTTACAAACTAGCATTTCCCTTCACTAACAACATTGTTGAATATGAGGCCTTAACCATAGGTCTCAGAACAGTAGTGTAGTGGCACATCATGGCCCTTAAAGTTTATGGAGACTCTCAGCTCATAATAAACCAAGTGAATGATGAATATTAGATGAAAGATGATAAGATAACCCCATATAAGAAGCTGGTAGAAAATCTCAAGGAATCATTCATTGATATCACATTTGAGCAGATTCCCAGACGCCATGGCAACAATTGGATCCTTATTGGATATTCCTTGCAATGTCCCTAAACATGAATTCTTGGTAGAATAGCTTCTCATACCCGCATTCGAGGTACCAGAGTCAAAATTTGTGTGTGAAATCATTGGTCTCGGTGATACTTGGTACCATGATATTTATACCTACCTACGAATAGGTGTCTTACATGTCGATTTACCCTCAAGCTTAAAAAGGACCTTTGTTAAGAAAGCATCTAGGTTTGTCATCTTAGGAAATACCTTATATCATAGAAGTATAGAGGGAACCTTGTTATGATGCCTCAACACCGATGATTCCTTGACTACTCTAACTGAGATACATAATGGGATTTGTGGTTCACACTCAAGTGGAATGACCCTGGCCAAGAAGCTGCTGAGGACGGGGTATTATTGGCCCACTATGGAGGAGGCACACAAATATGTTAGAAGATGCTTATAATGTCAGCAACATGGGGACCTCATCCATGCTCCAGCTTAAGACCTCCATCCTATCATTACACCATGGCCTTTTTCATAATGGGGGCTTGATCTCATTGGAAAAATCACTCCCACTTCATCTAATGGCCACAAGTTCATCATAATCACCACTAAGTATTTCACCAAGTGGGTGGAAGCCATACCCATTACATACATAACGGGGAAGAATATATCAAAGTTCATCTTGAACTATCTCATATGCTACTAAGGTGTCCCACAAGCCATTATCTCAGATAATGGGACACCATTTAAAAATCAGGATGTCTGCGACTTGTGTGAAAAATTCAAAATCCAACACCACTTCTCCACCCAATACTATCCCCAAGGCAATGGCCAAGCAGAAGCCACAAATAAAACCATCCTAAAGATCCTCAAGAAAATAATCAATGATGTAGGTTGTGACTGGCATCTGCAGCTGAATCCCGCCCTCTAGGCCTACCAAACCAGCATTCGCACACCTACCAGAGCCACCCCCTTCTCCCTAATCTACGAATCAAAATCAGTACTCCCCATTGAGATTGAGCTCCCCTCATTAAGGATATCATTGCAAAACCTCATCATAGACGAGGAATATTGAGTATGAAGACTAAATCAGCTAGATTTATTGGATGAGCAACATATAGACACTTTGAATCATTTGCAAGTCTACTAGAACAAACTTAAGTGGAGTTACAACAAGAAAATCAGAAGTAGAACATTCCAAGTTGGAGAATTGGTACTAAAGGAGAATCAAAAGAACATCCCTAATCCAGACAGTAAGGGAAAGTTTGAGCCTAATTGGTCAGGCCCATTTGTGATCACAACGAGCTATAAGTCAGGAGCATATCAGTTATCAACACCTGAAGGGGAACCTCTGCAAGAGCCCATGAATAGCTCTCATCTCAAAAAGAAATTGCCTAAATATTTCAAGGTATAGAACCAAAAGTCCAAAAAATCAGAAAAAGTTCTAAAAAAATGTTACCTTGGTGAAAACCTGGAAAATAGGCGTCTTGGTGACAACAAAAAAAAGAAGAAGCAAAAAATCCAAAAAAATCATAAAAAGGATCAAAAATAGTAAAGAGAAAAATCATCCTCTAGTGAAAACCACTTCAGTGGTGCTTTGGACAAGTACCTTGGTCAAAACCTAGCAAACAGGTGCCTTGTGTAAATAAGCACCTTCCATCCACTAGGATATTCACGACTCGATATGTATCTCCATCCATTAAGCTTCCATCATCCATCGCATTTGAATCTTCATCCACCACTCATCCACCTGCATCCACATCATAGCTTGGTCCTGTGTCCGTATCATAATCTCTCCTAGTACTACTCGGCTCATCCTCAAGGTTAGTTTGTCCTGCCTTTATCGGAGTAATCTATCGCATCATGCTGGGAGCATGTTCTTATCAGATCAGATTAGTGTATATTCTTGAAATCCTAAAATCTCATAAAATCCAAAAACATCAAAAAATTAAAAAAAATCCAAAAACATTAAAAAAAGCACAAAATCAAAAAACATTCAAAACATATCAAAAATCCAAAAACAGGTCAAAAATTCAGTCAAAAATCCAAAAACAAAGTTGTCTTTCCAAACTACGGGTCTCTGAGCCTTGAACGTAGGCAAGGTTGATCTTTGATCATCCCTCGAGACACTTAGGTCAATCCTTTAGGAGTTTGTCATAATAAACTGACATTGCATCATGTATATCTTCATCGATAAATCAATCAACTCGTCAGTCAAACTACGTGGTCTTTGTGTGTATAACGTAGGCAAGGCTAATCTGTTGATCAACCCCTGAGGCCCCTAAGATAGGTCATTAGGTTAGTCTCTTGGTCAAAATCTCAAAAAACCCAAAACATTGGAAAATTGAAAATCAAAGCATTTGAAAATCTCAAAAAATACCAAAAACAAGCTCAAAACATTCCAAAAACATCAAAAACATCCAAATATTTAAAAAATTCCATCCATCCTCATCTCACTCTCACTCACAATAACATCACTCATAATAAACAATCGTCATCCTCAACCTTTGGCAAAACAATTGGAAAAAAGTCTAACAGATCAAAAAGTGAAAACTTAAATGTCAAAATCTCAAGTCTAGGTCAGTACGTAAACAAGTTGGTCAACTCTTTGTGTCAATAGCCTATCATCTAGTCAGTCCCATATCAAAACATTTGATATTGTCATGTCCTAGGATGCGTCCTTCCTACAATGGACACCAACATCAGGCATCACTGTAGTTTAGTCTTGGCTAGCGGTATTGAAGAACATTGGCTTGTTTATTTACGTTATCTTTATCTTGTTGATTCATCTTATTGTGCTCATTCCAAGGACCTCTAGATGATGTCTAATCAAAATATTTAAAGAGATAGGAATGGAGCAATGATCATTATCTTTTTATCTATTGTTCTTGTTGGATGACTTTGTAATATAACCTTGGAAAATACTTGCTTTATTAGGTATGTATGGAAGGTGTTTTAGATATCTTGTTGACCACATAGGAAGGCTTTCCTTTCTATGTTTTGACCTGAGATGTTTCAAGTACCAGAAGTGCATCCTAGTAAGGGTTCCATATGTCAGGTGTGAAGAAAGATACTCCTATCTATTTGTCGAATCAAAGTCCATCACACTAAATACAACACCATCCTGGTTCTTAATACCCTAATGCATCGTATTTATGTGTGTTATCAAAAAATAAGATAATTGGCCCTTTCAAAATCCCAACTCCACGACAAGTAATCATCATCGTCATCATCCATCATCATCTTTTTTCTTGTTGAAATGACTTCTCTCTTCTTTCTTGTTGTTGTTCACACTAATAAGGTACTATGATAGTTAATCATCATCATTAAATCCTGCATCTGCAAATCGTCAGCACATTGCATTGCATATCGTATAGAAAACATGGATCATCTAATATGTATTGCATCTCCATCATTATTCTAAGCATCTCATAAATCATCACATTACATTCATTTTGCATAAACATCTCATAAATTATTCCACAACATTATAAGCATCCAATGCATAATGAAATATAATAGGTACATAAGCATTATAAAAAATCCATTGCATTAGGTGCATCCATGTCATATAGAGCATTTCATTAAAGCAGTATCCCATCACATTTACATTATAAGGTCATTACTCATCATCCCCATACCATCTTGCATAACGTATCATTTCACATAACATCACATAACATTTTCATAAGTGCATACACCCATCATGGCATAGAATAAATCCATTAGCTACATATCATAATCATTGCATTTATCATAATAGAAAAAGATATTGAAAAAGAAATCATTTCACAAAATCATCACATTTTCATCAATATGCATAAACCATCATATAAATTGCACCATCATAAATGCATACATAAAAAGGTACAAATCCATCTATATCCATAATCATCATAGATGCATATCATGTAAGGCATAATATAAATTTTTTAGTCACATAACTATCGCATAACGCATGCATCATTAGAAAGAAATGCATCCATCATAACACCATAGCATCATTGCATCACATATAGAAATAGAATCATCCATAATGCATAAAGTAAAGATAGGACATGTCATATCACATCAAAATCATCATCTCGTATATCATCAAAGGATTGTCATAGTACAAAATAATAATCGGATCATTGTACATGTGTATGTCAATAAGTACAAAGGCCCATCAGGCTACCAAAAAATAAGATCTCAATCAAAGAGGAGGTCTAACTCTCCTGCCTACTGCCCTCACCTCTGTCACCATGGCCCTTTGATGGTCTGTGACTGGTCCTCTGTGAGAAATTAGGAGCTCAAGCTACTCTCAGTATGACATCATGATAGCGCTTCGATAATAATCCACCTCTCAGATGGCTTCCCTATATGATTGAAGTGAAACTGTGGGTCGGGAAGAAGAGGAGGAAGCTGCCATACTCTCCAACTATTGTCTGCAGCCCATCTCTATGGCCGTCTATAGCTCTACAACCTGCATTTGTAGGATCGCTTGATCTCTCTCAGCCTAGGCCTGGTCCCTCTCTATTGTCACAACCTGAATCTATGCCTGTAACTATAATATCAAAGCATCCCTTGCATCTGGTTGTCCTGTTGGCAGAGGCTGTCTTAGAACTATAAAAATCTAATGATTTTACATGTTGATTTCACTCATAAATTTCCATATTGGCCCTACCGTGTGCATATTTCACCCATATTTTGGTCCCATAGTTTCCATCAGGTCATGCATTTTTCATGTTGTGCTCCATATCAGCATAAGTCTATCTAGGTCTCCCCGACCCATGATGCTTTTGTGTTAACATATGTTTGTTGTAGGTTCATCGACATGACTTCTTCATTGTCACAGCGATCAACATTCACCCATGGGTATATATTGGCAAGACATACACATAGTTTTGGAGAGAGTGGAATGGTCTATCGGCAGGAGTATTTTTCACTAAGGTGAGCTCTCCCTGAATGGGTCGAGTCTCACCGACTAATGCATGTGGAGGTTCATCAGCAAGAGTTGTTGCATTCGATATAAAGTCGTAGCGAACCCTTTTGGTCTCACCAAACAGCATATGATGGTTCACTTCAGCCAAACTAGGTGATATCAGTGTGAGGTCTCGACGAGTGACCTTCGGTCTTGCCAACTTTTCATTGGTGGTTTTTGGTGAGAGAACTAATATGTCTCGGTGACTATTTCATTGGTGATTAATAAAATTCAAACACTGTGGCCAACATCAAATGAGCCCAAATTCAGTGGTAGGCCAACATGGGATCCCAATATGATATATTTTTCTGATGCTGGTGTATAAATAGGCATTTTGTAATTGAAAAAGGATCATCAGTTATTAGATATTTGATACACAACATGTAGATACAGTAGAATAAACTTCTCAGATCAGAGACTATGATGCATGTTTTCACAATGGAGGTATTTATGAAAATCAATTGATGTTGCTGCATTTTTCTGGTGTTAATTGTCTGTTGAATTTAGTGAAAATACTGCTAAGTTGTCTCCAAGATTGATGCTTTCTAGTTGTTTAAATTGACATAACAAGTTTATGTTTAGTTTATCAATGCACATTTGTTGTATTTGTGTGATTAATCAATTGGTTCTTTCAAGAAAAGATTAAATCCTTTTAGTTGATCACAGTAATCAGAGAGATTCATCTGGATTATTAAAGTAGAGCTTAGTAGTTACAATATTGCATGTTTATGCAAGTTGTAAATAGAATGTATGCCAAATAATTTGAGTTTTCTCTAGAAAGTGTTGTTTATCTTGATTTCATTTGACTTCACATACCCAATAAGGCACTGGTCTCTATAGTTTCATCATTAAGATTCATTTATTCTCTTTGTATCTATTAATTGAGTAATTTAGGATTTAGATTAAGAAGATTTCTATTACACTTGAATTCATTTGTTCACTTGCATTTGACATTGTGGATAAATCATTGCAAGAAAGATAACCATAAGTCAAGTCTGCTTCATTCAGAAAGGTACACCCGCCTAGGTTTAGCAACACCTGAAGAGTAGAAGGTTGAGTTCTTTTGACCTTGTCTATTACCCTAAAGCGTATCAAGAGATTGGCAGCCTCTTGAGGCATTCTGCCTGTGTTTTTGAGAGTTAACAAATTGGTGACTCTGCTAGGGATACATTCAGAATCAAAGCCTTAATCATAGAGTTGGGAAATTTATACAGACTCCACTAGGACTAAGATACATCAAGTATTTTCTCACTTTTGACAAAAGTGAGTGGTGACTTTGACAAAATTTTGTAGCTGTTCAAACATGTATGGAAGGAGATCTCAATACAGGGGAGGTCATACTGGAGTTCATGTTGGCAACAATAAGTGGAGACACAAAGATGAGAAGGTTGATAAGGGAAAAGGGATAAGTGAGGATATGTGCCTAATAGATAAAGACAAAGTATCAAGAGCACATTGTGAAACATATGATCGCTATGATACATGGAGAAAAAATTCTAGTGTAGAGCCTTGTACTCCAGAAGATCAAAGAAATCCTTTCTCTTTTCTCGATCCTTAGAAACAGGCTAAGTTTAGAGCTAAACTAGAGGCTGAACGAATCAAAATTCAGCATGAATATGATCAGAAGATTGAGGGTAACCAAAATGACTTTATTGATCATGAGCTTCCTGAGGAAGTAAAAGCACAGTTTCAATCATAGAGGAAGGAGATAGAGGAACTAAGGGCTGCATTGCTAAAAGCCCAAATTACTTCTCAAACAACTGATTGAGCCCCAAAGTATGTACCACCTCATAAGCAGGGTAATCATAGTGCAGGGCCTTCTGATCCACTAGTGTCTCCTCACCATCAGACAGGAAATCACTATAATCATCCAAATCATCCACCTCATATTCCCACACAACATACAAATATGCAGCCACCTCATGGTCAACATTACATCCCACAACATAATGCACAATACAATAATCTTATGAACCAAAATTAGTACCCACATATTCCTCCCCCTCACCAGTATACAACAATGATCAGACAATTTGATTTGGTAGGGATTCAATTATCCCCCTATCTAATGGATTTCAGCTAGAGAGGTCTGGTGCCTAAGTTTACAGGGAATGATGCAATTACTGTTGAAGAGTATTTTAGGAGTTTCAATGTGTTCATCCAAGATATAGGTGTACCATATGAACATTTACACATGAGGCTATTCATGATGTCACTTATTGAAGATGCTAAGGATTGGTTCAACAGCTTGCCAGCACTCTCAATTAATTCTCTTTGAATATTCCAGGACAAATTCCTAGACAATATGGGAATCTAAATGCACTAGATGCAACTCTTCATGAACTGATGTGAATTCAGAAAAATCAGAATGATTCAATTTATGATTTCAACCGAAGATTCAACAAGTTGCAAACTAAAGTGCCTCCTAGATCAAGGTTTCCATATTTTGTAGCATTGATTGTTTATTTAAATGCATTTGATCTTAAACTAGGTATGAATAGAGAAATAGATTTTTGAGAGATTTGGCTAAAGCACAAAAAATTGTACTGACAATTGAAAACAACAGGAAGGTTGTTGGGATATTCAGTAAGAGAGAAAACCCTAGGGCTCCCCGGCAAAGAAAAAATTATCAGTATAGATAGGAGAATACATACAAAAATGAGAGGTTGAGGTTGCATGACATGCCTTATAATACAGACTGGAAGGATGGAAAACCTATAACAAATAGGCCAAGAAACAAAGAGACACCTGATCCATTGAGCAAGAGGGGAACTTATATCGTGAGTAACAATTACTTCTATGAAGCTTGTGATAAGGCACTTTCCCTAGATTATTGTGTTGTAGCCCAAAGGATGCAAGAAGAGGGAATGTTGATGGAAAACAATGGAAAATATCACAATGTGTATTTGACTTCAAATAAATTTCACCATGTTGAGGAGAGGTACTCATCTTCAGAGGATGAAGGTTATGAGTATGATGTTTCAAATTAGAGATATAATGTCCATATGGCTGAACAACAAGTTCTTTCTAATTCTGAAGAAGATTATATAGAGCCACATTCGGTTGAGGTGCCTGCTCAATACAGTATGAGGAGACTCACCAAAGATGAAATAGAGAGACTAATTATTGTTGCTGTTGAGGAGGAAAAGAGTAAATAGTGGTTGAGAAATAGAAAAGTGAATGAAACGGAAGGCATTCTTAAGGGAAACTTTATGAAAGATTAGAAGGTGACTCAAGGAACTGTGAAGAAATTAGAAAATAAATAGCATGATAAAAGTGAACAAATGCCTATCCAAAAAGAGGAAGTGAAGGAATTACACAAAGAGATACAAAATCCTAATTAGCCTAGTAAAAGAGAGAAGGAAGAAAACAAAGGAGAAACATTGGAGAAAAAGAAGATTGCTAAGGTGGAGGGCTCTTCTTTTGACTTCACTCAAGCATTATCTCAGGTAAAAATGTCTGTTCCACTGCTTGAAATGATGAAAATTAAGGAGTACAAAGATAGTGTTGTTCAATTAATAACAAATGGAAATGAAAAACACGTGAATTCTAAAAATAGAATATTTATTAAAGCAATCAATAAGCAAGAGAAAGTAAATATCCCAGAAGTTTGCTTGAGTGATGAAATAACAACTCCCCCTCAAGTTGATCCTTTTTTCACCACATTACTCATAAATAAAAAACTGCTGAGAAATTGAATGATAGACTCTGGTGCTGCTATAAATATCATGCCAGTAGGAGTTATGAAGCAGCTTGGCATGCGGGTTGATACATGTGAAGGGAAGTGCTATGTAATGGATAACAAACTTGTACCTATGGTTGGCATTATGAGAGGTGTTGAAGTCAAACTAGATACTTATCCACAGGTCACTTATAATATAGATATAACAGTGATTGATACTCCTCCTCAGTTTGGGATGCTTCTATCAAGATAATGGATAGCAACAATTGGAGGAAATGTTCAATTTGATATGTCTTATGCTACAATTCCAGTGAATGGTCAAGAAGTCAAATTGTATAGAGAGCCAAGAATGAACCAGCTTGTTGACTGTGTGCCTCAAGATCAAATCAATTGTTTTTGTGATGTGGATCTTGGAAATTTCAAGATAAAACTAGCCCAGCCAAAATTAACCAATGGTGATCCAATTGAAAAGCATGTGGCACAAAATTGCAATGAAGTATGGAAAATTTATTTTGATGGAGCATGCAGCTAGGAAGGTAATGGAGCTGGGATTGTATTTGTTTCACCTAAAGGTATTACATTTAAATATTCTTTCCTATTGACATTTGAGTGTACAAACAATGTGGCAGAATACGAAGCTTTATTGACAGGTCTGAACATAGCTGTGAAACATAAGATCAAGTTGCTAGTTATTCTTGGAGATTTCGAGTTGATTGTTTCACAAGTTAAGTTAAAATATGTAGCAAAACATAAAAGATTGAAGCAATATAGGAATGCGGTATGGGACACAATCGAGTTGTTTGATTCCTTCTCAATTGAGTGGATTGACAAATCAAAGAACATAATGGCCAATTTTTTAGCAAATGTGGTGCTGAAAAGAGATGATATCACATTGGTTGGTGTATCACAGATTGAGTTCAAGACAAGGCCTATTGTTCTTGATAACATTTATAGTTGGCAAGCCTTCAATGATGATGCTGACCTTCTAAAATTTCTTCATTGCATAGATCAATATGAAGCACAGGAAATTGACTTCAATGCTTTTGTTGAAGAAGTGGATGGGAAGCAAACAGTGTTTGGCAAGGAGATCTTATAGCTCAAAACAAACAAACTTCCTAAGGGCTTAATGGCATTGGAGAGGATATATTATGGAAATGATCAGTCCCTTATGAAGCAAAGACTAGTCAGAAGAGAAGATATTGAAGAAGTTAACTTGGGGACTGAGATAGCACCAAGAAAGGTATACATAGGAAAGAAGATAAGCCCTACAATTAGAAGAATGTTGATAGAGTTGCTGAGAAGGTATAAACACGTCTTTGCTTGGTCTCATGAAGATCTAAAAGCATACAAGGAAGATTTTTTTCAGCATGAAATACCATTGAATCCAAATGCTAAACCATTCAGACAAAAGAAAAGACCCATAAATCCAAAACTGGAGCCTAAAATGCAAGAAGAGTTGACAAAGCTCAGAGATGGGGGAATCATCAAACCAATTAGGCACTCAATGTGGTGTTAGTGCCTATTTTGGTTGTCTCTCATTTTCCAGTTGTTTTCCTCTTATTTCCTTGACAAATCTTTAGCTTGGTATTTTTCTATTATTTTGGCACTTGGGGTAAATGGGCTCCCATCAGGGTTGAGCTTAGTGTGCTAAGTGTTCATGTCTCTGGTGGCCAGATTTTCCTTTTCTTCCTTGCCTTGTGTTTTTCCTTGTCTGGCAGAGGCGGGATCAGAGTGAAATTAGGATCAAGATTTCTCCTTTTGCTCCTCTTTCAAGTTTCATTCCACCTTCAGTTCTGCACCTTTGCTTTTCCTTTCGTCTTTTGTTTCCTCTGGGGGAGGCAGGATTGAAATGGAAACCGGTTTCAGAACCTTGCTAATGTTTCACTTTCTAGTTTTGTTCTGGCCCCGGCTCCACTTGCGCTGGTTTTCCTTTTGTCTTTGCCCTTGCAGCTTTTTGATTTTGTTTCAGTTCTGGCTCCGCCTTTGTGATCTTTTGTGGAGGTGGGAGCGGGATGGTTTTTGGTCTCAGTTTCTTTTGTTCCTTTTTGTCCCCCGCTCCAGCTCTGACTCCGTGTCTTTCTTGTTTCTGGCTTTGCCTTGGTCTGCTTCCCTTTTCGCCTATCTTTTTGTTCTTTGACCTGCCTGGTCGATACACATGCAACTTAAGTTATCCTTTATGCCCTATTTCTCGTCGATAATCGGCCCCTTGTTACCACTTTCACCAGCCCCACTTCTACTTTAGCGTGACTTTTGGCTCTCGGGGTGACATCTTCCCGACTTTGTGATGTCTCCCTGAGACCCCTTCTTATTAGCCTGTATTCTTTGTGTCAGGGAGATGTCTCCCCAACTCCTACTTGTCTCATCGATTGTGGTGGTCCTCTTTTGCTCTTTAGTATGACTCCCTTCTGCTGTGGTATCTTCGCCGTGATGTTTGGCTGACCCGGCCGTCTCTCCCCAACTTTGTGATGCTTTTGGTGCAATATGAAGACTTTGGCCAGAGGTCTCCCCAACTTCCTTATGTCTAGATGATATGTTTGGTGACTTTGCTGGGATGTTTCACCAACTTGGTGGCCTCTTGCCGACTATGATGAGCACTCGATGTAACATACAATTCTCGGCCTATGGTATCCTCGACCTCTTTGTGTCTTGCCGACGGTGGAGCCCATGTTCCTCCCAACATAGATCAACGGTCCGCGGGCAACCATCATTATGATTTGACAGCCAATGCCTGAGCACTCATGTGACTTGCCTGATCTTTATGATCTGTGAGGAGAGTGTCCACCCGCCACATGTCACATGGACCCCACCTCTGAACTCGCACTGCAATGCGTACATTTAAACTGAGATCGATGGTCCCCAGATGACTGGCATCTAATCAACGGCTATCACTAGCCTCGTCGATGTGAGCTATAGGGAAATTAAATCCTATGAGGAATGTGATCTAGTGGAGGCATGTTTCAATGATCCAATGATATTTAAATGACAACCATCCAATCTTAGTTGATCGATGGTGGAGATTCAAAGTCACGTGTGACTAGGGTTTCAATTGTGCATTATGTGCGATGACCAAGAATTGAGACTTGATGGCAGTAGATGGAGGGTCATTGGATCTACCAAATTTGCATTCATAGCGAATCTGAGAATGGGATGGTGTGTTCAGAGGTATGGGCACGTGGATTCTTGGGCTGATTTGATGTTGGCTGAAAGACTTATTCTGGTCGCTAGGGTTGCCCATGTGTGTCCTGCCTGATTTGACTTGATCGGATCTGCATCAAGCTTTTTCATGGATTCACTTGACGTGAACATTCAATGTAGTCCTGATGTTGGTGGTGGACTGGTGACTCAACCTACAATTTGTTTAGGGTTTGTCCTAGTCACCTGATGACATGTAAAGTCACCCTGGCCGGTTGCTTGTTGCTCTCCCTATTCCTATAAAGGGAGATTTCATGGCCAGTGTGAAGGGTTCGGCTCCTTGGGTTCACTCCCCAGGGTTCGGTCCCTTGGGTTTGGTTCCCTTGGTTCAGTTCCATTTTTCTGAGTTCTAGGATTATCCTCGGATAGATTAGGGTTTGGTCTTAGGTCATTTTTGAGTCTATAAACTGTAATGTTGAATTCCTTTGTAAATGCAATCAGTTAAGCAGGAATACATGAAGATTCTTATCTTCCATGCATATCATCAGATTGTCTCCACATTTGTAGGCTTTTAATCATTTGAATAAATGCATAAGGTGTTTTTGTTCATCTTCTCATACTTCATTGGACTGTGTTATTTGTTGATAGGTCTGCTTCAAGGAAGCAGTTAAATCCTTTGAATAGATAGCAGTGATTACTTATTTGCAGGTTGGATTTGGTAAGAAGAGTCTGGTTGATACAAGAGCTGGATTGTCAATGTAAGGCACTGATAGCTGATGTAAGGAATTAACAAAACAAAATCTACTAATTAGGTCCTATTTGCAGATGAATTCCATCTTTTGTGTGTGACTCCATGACCCTGGATTAGGCACTGATCTGTTTGTAGCCTAGTTCCTCTCAGAAAACAATTTATAAATCATTGAATATCTTTTTTTTAGCTTGTGTCCTACCTCCTAGTTGCTTCAAGGTTGAGCTACTAAGAATCTAGTGCCATTTGAGGTCCTCAACACTTGACATCAGGAGTTATCTGCTATAAAAAGCAATGTTTGGTCTTCATTAAGGCATTGTGTGGGTATACCTGCCCTGGTTCTGCAGAGCCTAAAGTTCAAAAGATCTCAGTCTTTGAATGAATCTTGTCAATTGGTCTAGGTCCTCTAAGATGCCCTTGATTGGAGTTGGCTACTCCATAGGTAGAATAGGAGACCAACTTGGTTGTAGCATTAAAAAACCCCCAACAGGTGGGTCTCAAAATTGGTCCTTGTGAGGAAGAAAAACAGAGACATCAGATTATGTGTTGACTTCAGGAATTTGAATATGGCATCTCTCAAGGACAATTATCCTCTACCCAATATGGAGGCTATATTGCATAAGGTAATAGGGTTTGAACTATTGTCCATGATGGATGGGTTTTCAGGATACAACCAGGTCAAGGTCAAAGAATCTGAGCAATATAAGACAACATTCACAACTCCTTGAGGAACGTATGTATATATAAGAATGCCATTTGGTCTCACTAATGTAGGAGCAGCCTTCCACATATCTGTGGACGTGGCATTTTCAGATTTGATCAATGCTATCATGGTGGTGTACCAGGATGACCTGAATGCTTATTCAAAGAAGACTGAAGATCATGTACAACTTCTGGAGAAGGTATTTATTAAAGCCCTAGAATACAGTATTAGCTTAAACCCAAAGAAGTGTCATTTTGCAATCACAGAAGGTAAGCTCTTAGGACATATTGTTTCAAGGGAAGGGATTAGGATAGATCCTGAGAGGGTTGAAGCTATTGACAAAATTCCTATTCCCAAAACTGTTAAGGCTATACAATCATTGTTTTGATAGATTAATTTTGTTAGGAGATTTGTTTCTAATTTTGTTGAGATCATTAAGCCCATATCAAAAATGTTGAAGAAAGGACAAAAAATGGAATGGACTGCAGAAGCCTTGGAAGCTTTCATATCTATCAAAAGGGCCATGAAGGAGGCTCCTGTCCTTAAATCTCCAGATTTTGCAAAGCCTTTTCAAATATTTTCATTTGCTTCAATGCACACTATTGTTGTTGTTATGTTACAGAAGAATGAGGATAGTCATGAACAACTTGTGTCTTTCTTCAGTAAGTCATTACAAGGGTCTGAATTGAAGTATGACATAATGGAAAAATAGGCGTTTGCTTTAGTGAAGGCTACAAAAGCTTTCAAGCCATATCTTGTTGGAGCAAAGGTGGTTGCTCATGTCCCTCATGCTTCTATCAAAGATATTCTGACACAGTCTGAAGTAACAGGAAAAAGATGCAAATGGATTAACAAGATCCAAGAATTTGACATGGAGATACAGATTACCAAATTAGTAAGAGGTCAAGGCTTAGTTAGGTTGATGGAAGAATCAAATATTGAAGCAAATCAGGTTTGTAATGTAGATGAAGGGACTATAGTTGCAAGCATTGAGCACACTCCTTGGTATACTGATATTATACATTACCTTAAGTACATGAAATGTCTAGAGGGATTGAGTGACAGCCAGAAAAGAACTCTAAAGTTACAAGAATCTAAATATGTTTTTATGGATGGAGATCTATCTTGGAAGAATAGGGATGGTATACTGTTGTTATGTCTAGATGAATTTCAGGCCAAGCATGTTTTAAGTGAAATACATGAAGGAGTTTGAGGAGGACATTATTCAGCAAAAAAAACTGCACAAAAAATTCTAAGGGTAGGTTACTACTGGCCTAAGGTTTTTAATGATTCTTTCACACATGTAAGAAAATGTGAAGCCTACCAGAAGTTCTCTAGAAAGCTGAAATATCAAGGAGCCTTGCCACTCCGACCCTTACAGGCTAATGCCCCTTTTTATCAGTGGGGAATTGATTTCATTAGTGAGATACAAGAAAAAATCAAGTGGAGGACACAAGTGGATATTGGTTTCCATTGATTATTTTACCAAATGGGTGGAAACAATCCCAACTAAACAGGCTACAAGCAAAGTGGTGAAATTTTTTCTTGATGGACAACATTATCACCATATTTGGTACACCATTGAGGTTAATCACAAATAATGGGATGTGTTTCGGGTCAGATGAATTTAAAGGTTTCTGTGACACATATGGCATTACCATTTCTTATGCAGCTCCTTATCATCCACAAGCTAATGGTCAAGCAAAGTCTAGCAATAAGAGTCTTTTAACGATTATATGGAGGATGTTAGGACAAAACAAGAAAGCTTGGGATTCAAAATTAAAACTGGCCATGTGGGCTGACAGGATTACTGTTAAAAGAGCAATTGGAAAATCCCCATTTGAATTGGTGTATGGAGCACAAGCCAGGATGCCTTTACGGAATTTGTTGCCGGTCTACAAGTTTGTCCTTCAGGAAGATTTGGATATTCTTGAAACAATGGAGGGAAGACTAGAGTAACTAGCTAAACTTGATGAAATAAGGAGAGTTTCCCAAAACCAAAACATAAAATTATAGACACAAATGAAGTATCTATTTGACAAGAAGGAAAAGGATAGAAAATTTCAAGAGAATGACTTGGTGTTGATGTGGAACGCAAGGTGTCAGGAGAAGGGTAAGTGTGGTAAATTTGAAGCTTTGTGGCTGGGACCTTTTATTATTATTGGGAAGAGAGGTGAAGATTCATATTATCTACAGAATATGGCTGGTGAAGATCAGGAGTTGCCTATTCATGGGCAATTCTTGAAGCATTTTTTCTTTTGAGCAACACAGAGGATTAAGGGTTGCCAATGCATGAACAACTTGATGGTCCTCTTTAAAATTCTTTTCCATGCATAGTAGTTTAGGGTTTTGGTTCACTTCCATTTTGCATTCTTTTTTCATTCATTTCCATTTCCATTCTACTCACTGCTCATCATTTTGTGTCTAGTCTGCTCACCCAAAGATCTGGATCCTTGCAATGATGTCACTATCATTCATCCCCAGATGGAGCCACTGTTAGAACTATAAAAATCTGATGATTTTACATGTTGATTTCACTCATAAATTTCCATATTGGTCCTACCATGTGCATATTTCACCCATATTTTGGTCCCATAGTTTCCATCAAGTCATGCATTTTTCACGTTGTGGTCCATATTGACATAAGTCTATCTAGGTCTCCCCAACCCATGATACTTTTGTGTTAATATATGTTTGCTATAGGTTCATCAGTATGACTTCTTCATTGTCACAACGATCAACATTCACCTATGGGTATATATCGGTAAGACATACACTTGGTTTTGGAGACAACAAAATGGTCTATTGGCAGGAGTATTTTTCACTAGGGTGAGGTCTCCCTGAATGGGTTGAGTCTCATCGACTAATGCATGTGGAGGTTCATCGGCAGGAGTTGTTCCATTCGATATAAATTCATAGCGAACCCTTTTGGTCTCACCGAACAGCGTATGAGGGTTCACTTAAGCCAAACTAAGCGATATCGGTGTGAGGTCTCAGCGAGTGACCTTCGGTCTCACCGACTTTTCATTGGTGGTTTTCGGTGAGAAAACTAATATGTCTCAGTGACTGTTTCATTGGTGATTAATAAAATTCAAACAATGTGGTCGACATGAAATGAGCCCGAATTCAAGGGTAGGCCGACATGGGATCTCAATATGATATATTTTTCTGATGCTGGTGTATAAATAGGCATTTTGTAATTGAAAAAGGATCAGCAGTTATTAGATATTCGATACACAGCATGTAGATACAGTAGAATAAACTTCTTAGATCAGAGACTATGATGCATGTTTTCAAAATGGAGGTATTTATAAAAATCAGTTGATGTTGTTGCATTTTTCTAGTGTCAATTGTCTATTGAATTTAGTGAAAATACTGCTAAGTTGTCTCCAAGATTGATGCTTTCTAGTTGTTTAAATTGACATAAAAAGTTTATGTTCAGTTTATCAGTGCACATTTGTTGTATTTATGTGATTAATAAATTGGTTCTTTCAAGCAAAGATTAAATTCTTTTAGTTGATCACAGTAATCAGAGAGATTCATCTGGATTATTAAAGTAGAGCTTAGTAGTTACAATATTGCATGTTTATACAAGTTGTAAATAGAATGTATGATAGATAATTTGAGTTTTCTCTAGAAAGTGTTGCTCATCTTGATTTCATTTGACTCTGCATACCCAATAAGGCACTGGTCTCTATAGTTTCATCATTAAGATTTATTTATTATTTTTATATCTGTTAATTGAGTATTTTAGGATTTAGATTAAGAAGATTGCTATTACACTTGAATTCATTTGTTCACTTGCATCTGCCATTGTGGAAAAATCATTACAAGAAGGATAACCATAAGTCAAGTTTTCTTCATTCAGAAAGGTACACCCACCTAGGTTTAGCAACACTTGAAGAGTAGAAGGTTGAGTTCTCTTGACCTTGTCTATTACCCTAAAGTGTATCAAGAGATTGGCAGCCTCTTGAGGCATTCAGCCTACATTTTTGAGAGCTAACAGGCTACACATGAGGCTGATCCTCACCTATGTCTTGGGGTGGTGTAGCAACTTGGTCCTGCTGACCCTCTGGCCCCCGATCCTAATCCCTAACTGGTTGATCCCTTGGTGGCTAATCCTATACAGGCTAGTCTTGTACTCGCTGGCCCTATGTTGCCTATCCTTCTGGAGGACTGCCACCCCCTCATCCTCTACCTACCTCTCTACCCCTGGGTCTCTAATGAACGTAAAGGAAATTAGAACCAATCTCTGTAGGCCTATGTCATGCCTAGATTTACAACCCCCTGATCATATTCCTGCGGCTCAGGTACCAGTTGTTTGAAGCACTCTATTGCCTTGAAGGCATGAATGTATCACCCCCAAGAACTTTGTGACACTATTTGAGAAAAAATGGCCACATAGCCATCATCTAGTCTATCTTGAACCTCGCCAAACTGGCACTGAACTCGACCTAGTAGATACATCTCAATCATGGTATGCTCTCGCCCCTACATAAGCTAGTCCTGATGGGAAAAGAAGAGCTCCTAAGCATCACTAGCCCATCTAAGCTAACCAAGGTATGGGTGCCATGTGAACACTGTCATCTCATCGATGACCCTCCTCTAGTAAGGGATCCCGTTCTCGCCTGTGTGTGTAAAGGACACACTGCCCCTGTAACACCAAACTACTAGATCATTAGGCCCAATCGGTACTACAACAACTCACGGCCAAAGAACAGTGATGTGCTCCCATGCCCACATGTGGAGAAGTGTAACACCTGCTCTAAGTGCTCTATCGTTGAGGTACACGTACTCATGTAAATCCCTGTATATCGAGTCTAGAAGAACAGGACCCCAAGCAAAATGAACTAGTCTATCGCAAACCATCTGCTCCCAGCAAAGACCCCAACCAGGACTAAAATACCACCCTCGTCGATCCAAGAAAACAAGACCTAAAATGATAGCAGCTATCACCAGATGAAATTGTGATGTGAGTGTCCTGTGCCGCTCTAGCTCTATCTGGCCCTCATAAAAGAAGACCTCCCCTAAATCAAAGACTGCATGGAAAGCATCCCGCCCAACATCCATATCAAAAATAACTCACCAACCATGTATCGACAACCTAAGGATGCACCACACGTCCTCTAGGGTAACGGTGGCCTCACTAGTGGGAAGGTGAAAGGACGACATCTCACTGTGCCATCTCTCGGAAAGTGCAGACATCATGCCAAGATGGGTCCGCATAGGTGTTGCATAAGCAATGTACCATAGAACTATATCTCGAAGTCAATCCTGCTCCCTATCAGTCAGATCTTGTAAGTAGTTAAATGTCTCCTGTGATCTGTGCTCACAAGAATAGAGCTCCCTTGCCCCCTCCTGCATCAGAAAAGCTCACTATGTTAAAATCATCAAGAAAATTCATCTCGAGCATTCGAAAAGCTGGCCAAGCATTGCAACCTGCAAAGGTGTCATAGTTTGGAAGTCCCAAACTACCCTGCGATGGTGTCATTTTCCAAAGCGGCGCAGTTTGACTGAAGCCCTAATCCTAAAGTCCATCGTGGCATCAAAATTCAAAATCTAGCACTGCATTTCATATGTGCGATGTTGTTTGGGGAATCTTTTCAAATTCCAAACTCCATCATGGCGGTCCATCTTGAGATAGCGGTTCAGTTTAAAAGACCAAGTGGTCTAGTTTGAAATTTTAGTGGTGCTATATAGCACCGCTACCAGAGACCTAGTCCTAAATGCATTAAATGAATGTGAAAAAATGAAAAACAAAGCTCAAGTAAGGATCACTTATCGGTGCCCCGATGCCCGGAGGTCACTGGTACGTTCATACTCGATCAATGATATGCAATGGAAGCTCTCATTGTGCCATCTCATCAAGATATCAGAGCTCAAACTGTGAAATCTCTTTTGGCTGATGTGTTCAAATGAACTAGAATTGGGCTCTTGAGGCCTATTTAAGCTTGAAAATTAGGGTTTTTGACCCCGTTTGGCCATCCTGCTAGGGTTTTGAACCCTTGAACTTGTTTTTGTCCAGTTGAGGCCTGTTTTACATCATATTATTATGTTTTGACACATTTTTTGGCCCTCCCAGAGCCTTTTTGGACCTGTCAGGTACCTTCTTCTTTTTTCGCGAGATCACCCAAAAATCAAAATTTTCATCCAATCTCTCGAGGGGGCAATATATTGGCATATTTCCTTTGCCGGGGCAACAGTGGGGAAATTTTTGAAAAAAAAAAAAAAAATTAGCCTTTGATTGAGACTGTTTATTCTTTGAACCAATGCAATGAGTGCACTACTTCAAAGAGGGGCAAAATGTACACATGTAAAAAGTACTAATTGACATTACACATTTGATCCTAACTACTAACATCGTTTCATCCTAAATCATCCCTCAATCTAACCATTTAATCAGATACCCCTATTTGATTAAATTCATCAATTTTTCTCCCTTAATTAAATAAATCATTTTATCTAATTAAGTCATTCTTTCTCATTAATTAAATCAATCAATCTAATCTAATTAATCCTATGTCCATATTTAATAAAATAATTCTTTTATTTAATTAAAATCTCTAATTTCTATCCATTAAATTAAATAAATTAAAACCTTATTTAATTTAATCTAACTTCATCTCCTTAGTTAAATAAAATTAAATAAAACTATTTAATTAATCTTAAAATCATATTCTTCTCATATTTGATTTAAATAAATCCAAAAATTCAAGTCAAATATGTCACATCAGCTAAACTCTCATTAAATTAATTAAACTTGATTCATGCGAGTGCAAACAGTGGTGAAAGGATCTCTTGGATGAGTAGGCTTCCTTACAAAGGAGGGAAGAAGTGACTTCCCCTTTACCTCCACCTTTTGTTGTGTCCTCCTCTCTCCTTCCCTTTGTTCCTATTCAACCTAGTTTTGTCCCACCTTTGGTTCCCACTACGAGTGTGCCTAACCTTGGAAAGGTGCAGGTGTTTATTGCTCCCTTGGTGGAACCGCCTTTTCTAATGTCCCTTTTGGACATCCCACCTTTTTTGAAACTCGTAGACATGGTAAGAACCTTGGTGGTGTCTACTACAGTGTTCTCCTCCTCTTCCTTTGCGTATCTCACTTTGTCTATGGGGAATTCACATCCCCTTGTAGAACCGAAGGTGGAGGTTGGTCCTTCTAGCAACAGAGGACCTAAGAGGAGCTCACCTTCTTCAAAAGGTGGTCCCATGTTGACTTTTTTTTTCTTGGTAGCATAATCAGTCCTGACTTCCCCTGAGTTCATCACTACTCCTGAGTCCTTCGGCGAGCCTTGCAGTGAATCTCAGGCACAACCTTCCCCGTCCATTAACATTAGACATGGCACTCCTGTTAAGTGCATGTTTAACTCTGTGGATGAAGTTTCGGCCATGTCGGCGATCTTCACAAAATTGTTGACCTTAGCTCCACAGGAGCTTGGTGGAGAGGACCTTTCAGGGCCCTCTTCCTTAGCCCTTGTTGTGGGAGGGTTGGAAACAACTCCCCTACATTCCACCACTAAAAGCACATCCTCCTTCCCCCTATGATGATCTATAGTTGGAAGCAGATGATCTCTTGGTCATTTAGCATTAGGGGGAGGTCCTCCTTCTTTATCTTTAGATTAGATGTGTGTGTTTTGTTATGTGTTTCTCCATAATCGTGCTATGAGTGCTTAGATGACCCTCATAACCCTTGTTGGTGCTTGGATATAGACTTGGTTTTTGTGTCATAAACCTTCCTCTATTTGTATCATCATTCTTCCATGTTTGTGATTGATTTTCGATAAATTAGGGATGATGCAAAGCATTGGGGGCATTTAGGCTTCCCTTCCATGTTGACCCAATTTTTAATTTTTACTTTACATCTTCTTATGCATTCTTCACATGGCCTGACATAGTAGGGGGTTAATGATAGTTTTGTGTGATCTATTTTAAGTGTGATAAATGTAGATTAAAAATAAATAAATCAAACACACCAATTAGACATTATATCAAAAACAAAAAATAGAATATCTAAAGAAATGCAAACTAGATTTTTTTCTCTTGATGTTGTCCTACCATCCTTTATCTCTAGTGTTTTTGTCGATTCCAACTTGCTCTCAAATTGTATGCTAGGCTCAACAAACGGTCTTCCTAAATAATGAGATTGAAGATGAATACATGCTATGCTAGGATATGATTAACATGCTTAAACTAAACATGATTGCTAGAGTGTAAGATTACAAAATTATGAATGCTAAAGCTGATAATGGCAATACTAAAATGCTAATCACCTGAATGCCTGTCTATAATGTGTGTGTGTGTGTGTGTGTGCATGTGTATGTAACCAATGCTTGGATTCACAGGGGTATTTATAGAGTTTTCAAAAGATTCTGATTGGCTGATGTGATCAATGACTATGAAAATTCCTAGAAGATCGAATGGTCAAAGATGGATAAGATTGGAGAGAAAAATAGAAGAAAACTAGAAAGCAAGATTTGTTTCCTTTTTCATGAAAGAGATAAGATGAGATGATAAAAATCATGTTTTTATAAGATTTTGGAAAGATTTTAAGAAGATAAATAATGAATTATAAATTCAATTATTTATTTATGGGTGACATGGAGATTTTTCTTAATTAAATAATCATTTAATTAAGATTTGAAGAAAATGAAATATTTTATAATTAAATAAAATATTTAATTATGATTTGAAAATATATGAAGGACATTTAATTAAATAAAGATAATTAATTTTTTAAGAAATGACATGTAGATGAAATTAATTAAATAAAATATTTAATTAATTAGAAGAAAGATTTGAATAGGAGAAATGAAATGTTTAAATTTAATTAAATCAAAAAACTTAATTAAATTCAAAAGGTGATAATTAATTCAAATAAATAAAGGGTATTTATTTAATTAATCAAGTAGACATATGAATATGAAATAATTAAATAAAGTGAATTTACTTAATTACGGTGGAAGAATAAAGTGAATGAACAATATAATTAAATTAATTAAATTTAATCATATGTAGAGGACTTTAGAGAAATTAATTAAATGCTAGGATTTATTAGAGATGACCAATTTTATGCATATACATTTTGCTCCTCTTTGAAGTGATGTGTGAAATGCATTACTTCAAAGAAAATATTCCAACTTTTGAAATTTGTTGCATTTGATTTTTCCCCTGGTCGGAAAATTTTAAATGATATGCCCCTAATTAAAAAAAAAGGTCCCTGATATTGATGATGCCCCCTCGGAAGGTAAATCACTGATGATGAGAAAAATGTTGATATGGATACAATGATTTAGCTCTTGATAATTGATTAAAAGATGCCCCAGTTTGAAAAATAAGGTCAGAGTTTGAGAAAAATATAAAAATAAAAATAAAATGCCACAAAAACCCACCTTGGTTGACCTTTAAAAGGTAAAAGGGGTAAAGAGGGAAAGTCATTTTCACCATTTGACTTTAGGAATGTTTTTCTTTGACGTTGACTTGGCAAGATGGAGATTCTATATCATAGACATAGATTTGAGTTGGCCTGCCAATACTAGAGACCAGCCATGTAGGGACCACTAGTGAGTTGATTTCAATTGCTTTTTGCTAAATTTTGGTGAGGATTTAGAAGTTAATAGTTTGTTTTATCGCATATAGGAAATAGAGTAGCACTTTCAAAAAAAATTGTAGTGCATATAGGGTGTAAAGTGGCATATCCAAGATAGAAGCAATTTAGTACATCTGATACCCAGAGTAGCACATATAGGATGCTAATAAGGAATTATTGTCGTAATGCATTTAGAAAATAGATTTACTCTTTTAGGGTTATCATGCATCAGGTAGATAAAATGGTACATACACTTAGGGGTTTAGTGCATACAAGGAAGTAGCGCATAGGGGATAAACTATAGCACTTTGAGGACACATAATGGCACTTTTGGGGTTTTAGTGCATTTAGTGTTTTAGTGCATAGAGGCCGTAGATTTGCGCATATGGGAAATTTAGGTAGAATGCACTGTTTGATGAAAGTGATGAAAAAAAATGATGCATATTGCTTCTTTTGTCAATAGATAGATAAATTATTTTTTCATCATGTTGATATGGATAAAAATGATAGAAAATATGATAAAGAAATGATTGCCCAAAATAGAAACAAAGAGTAGATAGCTGATAAATTTGTTTCCAAAGAGTAGAATGATTGATTGCATTTTGCTTGCTAACTTTGCTTTAGAAGACAAAGTGTAGATGATTGATATCACTCTTGATAAATTTTCTTTCTATGATAGAAAACAAATAGTAGATGATGTGATTGAAAACATATTTGCATTCACGACTGAAGTACAAATAGAATGATGATTTGATTGTTGATAAATTTTCTTTCTTGAAAAAAAAAAATAGTAAATGATGATAGAGTAGATTGATTTGATATTCAAGTAGATAGATTTGCATTGATTTCCTTATATGAGTCACTTAGATAGAGTAATTGATATGGTTCACTTGATATGAGTCACTAATATGGGTCACTTGATATGGTTCATTGATATGGGTCACTGATAGATAGATATGGGTTGTGATTGCATGATGTTAAGTAGATAGATTGCTTTGATATGAGTTGACGATATGAGTCTGATTGATTATCATTGTGATGACCAAAAATAGGAGGTTTTCAAAAACCTCCAGATTAGAGAGCGCTTCTTTGTGGGTTGGGATTAGATACGAGATCTAACACCTACAAATATATAGTTGATAGTGGGATGTGGTTTGGGACCTTTGTTGTCTATGCCTTTGATGCAGGTCAATAGGGGACTGTTGACTGCAATAGCAAAGAGATGGCATTCTAAACATAATACAAGTTTCATTTGTTGATGGGTGAGATGATTGTGACCTCAAAGGATGTATATAGGATTTTGGGGATTCTAGTGGTAGGTGCCCTTGTGTTCTATGACCACAAGGAGCTAGGTGGGACAAACACACTTAGGAGAGTGTTTTTGGATGATCAGATAGTAGGGTATTGGGTGCCATGGGTATATTTGAGAGGATATCCATCCTTACCTGCCATTTTGGGTGCATTTATTGGAGGCTTCCTTTTTCTGGACCACCAGTCAAAGGGGCTATCAGTTGGGTGGGGGAAGATCATTGAGCAGATGATAGGTTAGCCATAGAGATACGCTTGGGGGAGTTGCATGTTAGCACATTTATATCATGACTTGCACCAGGTGGTATATAGAGACTCGAATAGTTTCTCTTGCGGTGTTACCCTACTCCAGATCTAGGCATGGGAGCATATTGCTATTATGAGACCACTTTGTCCTAGAGCTAGGCCACTAGGCAGGCCATATGTGTATGCATATTCTATTGCACTTGTCCAGCCCAAGCTAGGCAAGTTGGATTATTGGAGATGGAGCCTAGATGATATGGATTCAATAATATGGATGCCCTACATAGATTGTGAGGTGTGGGATATTGATCATTTGGAGATTTCATTTGTATGTATACCCTAGTTTATGATAGGTCTGATCCCATTCATTATAGAGAGATTTTTGGCATTGTGAGTGTAGAGACAGTTTGGATTTACACAGGGGATGCCTTAGGGTGTTCCACACTATATGTGATGCAAGGATGAACCTAGATGGGGGGTCTGCATTTCTTATTAGGTTGCATATATAGAGTATACAACTTTACAGCCTGCGGTATGGGATGGAAGGCTCAATATTGTTGATGCGGGTATGTCTAAGGAGTACTCTATTTATTTTCATACACACCCATTTCCACGGTTCACATGTCCAAATGAGCCGACACCCATTTTGGTGGCATAGTAGCCAAGGGTTAGGAGACACGAGGATGTAGCATGGGGAGTAGGTAGATGGTGGAGGTGAGGAGAATAGTGGAGATGAGGAGGAGAGTGGCGATGAGGAGAGCTTAGGTGATAGTGATGGGGATGACGGTGGAGGGGATGAGTAGAGGCCAGTGAGACTCAAGCCAGATATTTTGGGTAGTGTACAGATCATGTAGAGGCTAAGTATTGGTATTGGATGGAGGATAGTGATAAGGGTCTCTTCTACAACACAATAGGTGTAGATAGATACTCTACAGGCCTAGGTATAAATTCTTTAGGGGTAGCAGGCACAATTGCAAAGCTAGTTGGCTCAAGCTCAGAGTTTTGTAGTGCCTTTTAGGCACAAGCACCTCCTCCTACCATGGACCCATAGGTGGCCTAGTTGATAGTAGAGAGAGAATCCTTCAGACGAAGGATAGTAGAGGTAGAGGGTGTTTCTTAGAGACTCATGGACATTGTTGAGAGTGCATCTTTGTGAGAAGCTATTGCAAAGGGATTTGAGATTTCTAGGGAGGCTAATTACTACTAGGTTAGGTATGAGGAGTTGTGTCCTCTCGAGTGCAGAGAGCCTTACCCTTGGTCCCAAAATAGATCTAGGAGTAGATCACAGACTACTACACACAACAGAGGGGTCATAGGGCCTTGACGGGATCCTAATGCAGGGGGTAGTAGTAGGCCACCATCCTTTAGACTAGCTCCATTAGGGGCCTCTACTAGCTAGCCATGAGATGTGATTTTATTGATGTAGTATTATTGATGTATATCATTGTTTTGGAGCATGTACCTTTTTTTATCATATCTCATGTATCACTCTAGACTTGTTAGTTTCATTGGACATTGGACATTTGTATTTATTTTTGATGAGTGATGATATGCATCGGCGATGAGTTTTGATGATGTGCATTTTTTATGTGATGATGATATAGATATGCATTTGTTTGTATATGTTATGAGATGGATTTATGATGCTTTTGATAGTTGGATGTTTAACCTGTGATGCAAGGTGATTCATGATATACTTAGGAAGACGATTTGTGATGTGTACTAATGATGTCATGTAGGTGGATGAATTATGATGTGATTATGAAAATATGCAAAGGGATGTAATTTTTTGCAACTGATGTGGAATATAATGTATGTATGGAATTTGTGTTTTTAGATTTTTCAAATGCAACAACTAATGATGATGTGATGAAAAATGGATGTTGTGTTTATGAAATGCGTCATGAATTTGTAATATGTGTATGAATTAAGAAATGATATGAAAATGATCAATATGATTAAAGATATGATATGAATGTAATGTAACAAATGATAAACAATATGAATAATGATATGAATTGAAATGAACATGATTAAAAATAATGAGATGTATGATAAGATGATAAATGATATGTAATGAAATTATATGATATGAAAAATGATAAATTAAATGATAATGCATAGTGAAATGACAATGGAAATGTGATGAAATGATAAGTGAAATGAAATAGATTATGAAATGATGACACAAAGATAAAATATGAAAATGAAATGGTAATGATAACGATAAATGGTATGCAATTGTGCAAAATGAAAATGATAAGTGAGATGTTTTAATGATATGACAATGATAGATAATATGAAAATGAAAGTGGTATGAAATATCTAATGGATAAATGAATGATATGAAATGATAAAGGATCTAAATGATATGCAATAAAACAATATATAAAATGAGGATGATATAAAATGAAAATGATCAATGGTATGTAATGAAATTATATGATATGAAATGATAAATGACATGATAATGCATAATGATGGATAATTAAACAATCAAGGATCTAAATGATAAACTATATGATATGTACATAACCTAGATGAAATGATAATGATTAATGAAATGATAATGAAGATGAAAGATGATAATGAAAAAAATGTCTAAATGTCCTACATAAATAGTCCAAAGAGACATGACATCCGTTGATGTTTTTGTTTAGCCTTTTAAAACTTTGATGCAAATCCAGTATGCAAATATGTACAATGATCTAAATGAAATGCAACGAAATGAAACCAACTATTTGTTGATCCTTTTGCTATCTTTCTTGAATGATCATAGAGTGTTTTAAAATGTTGGAAGTATGTACAAGCATCAGAGGGGAAATTAGCACCAATGATGACCAAATCACAACTTTCATGATTTTTGATATAACAAGTGAACACAAACATCAAGATATAATTGAACTAAGATGACCTAAGAATTTATTGCATAAACAAACAAACATTAACCACTTTCTAATGCAAATTGGGAACTATCATCAATGATACACTATAAAAATCATGTCTTGCGACATATTTGCACCAAATTGATAGTTAACCTCAAGAAAATAGACAAACAAAAACCTTCCTCTTTCCTCACTACTCTAGTTCAATACATCATCAAGTGTGCTCCAGAGGGATGATATCGAAAATCAAACAACCATTGGTCAAAATATAATACCGATACTCCAATCATTATTCAAATTTTATATCATCCAAATATGTGTTAAGATATGGTACTTGCTAAAAATTGTTGTGATAGGGATCAATGATTTGATAGTGTTTCATAGGATTTGATTGTTTTTTTGCATGATTGGATATTATGTCATTATCTAGCTATTTTGGTAAAACCTGAAAGTTGATTTCCCCCAGTATGCCAACATTTTCCCCCAGTATGGACACAACTTGCTAAAATGAATATGTACAAAACATGGACTAATAGATGGAGAGCTACAAATAGTGTATGTTTGCCAAATTTTCACTATTTGTCTTTATTGCATTTTTTTGATTTCTTTTTTATTTTTTTGTATTTTTCATGCCAATAAACTGCTTGTTGCTAGGTTTTCACCCTATGACAATTATTTATTTATTTATTTATTTATATTTTTTTAGGACATTTTCTACTATTTTTGTAATTCTTTAGGACTTTTTTTTATTTTTATCATTTTTTCTAGAACTTTATCTATTGTTTTTGTTATTTTTCAGGACTTTTTCTAATTTTTATGGATTTTTTCAGGACTTTTATGGATGATGATAACTGCTTCATACATAATACTTCTTCAGGTGCATGTTGTTGATGGGTTTTTCAAACAGGTCCCCTTCTGGCATTTCCATCTTTTATGCCCCTAAACCATATACTTCTATGACCACATAAGGACCCAACCAATTTAGTTCAAAATTTCCTTTCTTCTCTCTGTCTTGTTGATTCTATGGGTTTTCCTTCAAAACAAGATCACCGAACTAAAAGGTATGTGGCTTGACTCTGTGATTATAGCTATGAGACATCATCTGTTGATATGCTTTCAAATGATCAGCTACTCGTTGTATCTTCTCATCAAGGAGTTCTAGCTCTTGTAGTCAAGAAACTATGTATTCATCATCCATTGTGAGACCCTTAAATAATACCCTGAGTGATGGAGTCTCAACCTCTAGAGATGATATGGCTTCTACTCCATAGACAAGAGCATACAGTGTTTCTCCTGTTGATGTTATGATGCTAGTTCTATAGGCCCATAATGTTGGATTGAGTTGAACATGCTAATCTTTCCCTGCATCATTCATAGTCTTCTTCAAAATTTTCAATATAGTCTTGTTTGAGGCCTTTGCTTGGCCATTCCCTTGTGGATAGTAAGGTGTTGAATATCTGTGCTAAATATGGAATCTCTCACAAAGTTTTTCAACATCCTGCCTCTTGAATGGTTTTCCATTATCTGTGATGATGGAGTTGGGAATGCTATACTGACAAATGTGATAGTTGAGTATGAATGATGAGATTTATTTTTCGGCAATCTTAGTGAGAAGTGTTACCTCAATCCACTTGGTAAATTACTTTGTCATTGTGATGATTAACTTATACCCATTCGATAATGAAGGATGGATATTTCCAACTAGATCTAACCTCCATTGAGAGAATGGCCAGGTCAGTGTGAACGGTTGTAGTTCTTGTGCGGGAGTATGAATGAGATTCCCATGAATCTGACATTTTGAGAATTTCTTCACAAAAGTGAATGATTCCCTCTCCATAGTACTCCAATAGTCACCCATTCTAATCAATTTCTTAGATAAGGTCAGCCCACTTGAATGAGTTCTACAAATTCCACCATGAACTTCTTGTAAATCCTTGTCAAATTTGTCATGTTCAAGACATTGAAGTAAAGTACCATCAAGATCGTGACGATAAAGGATTTAAATGATAAGAGTATAGCGAGAGGATTAGTAGATGAAGTTACAATTTTGGTTTCAGGATAATTCAGGTGGTAAGATGTCATCTTTTAGGTCGGCATAAATATTTCCATACCAAGGTGAATCAGATCCTACTAAGTTGCAAATGATTTGGCTTTCAAGTGTGTAATAGGTAGGTGTAAATGATTGTTCCACCAAAAATTCATAGCGAGCCTAATTTTCTAGGAGTTGCAACAATGATGTGATCATGGCCATGACGTCAGCTGCTTTGTTATCAAGTCTTGGAATCTATATGTGAAGAGCACAAAATATTTACTGAGAGGGGGGGGTGAATCAGTAAATCAATCTCAAACTTTTATTTTTAAAACTTTTCAATCTTTATTAAAATCAACTTTTTGATATGAACCAATTTTCACAAGTTGACACAATTTTATTGAAGTAATTTCTTTTTCAAGTAGGCACCAACCTACAAATTTACAATGAGATGATTTTGTAGAATAACTTCCACAAGGAACACCTAGACCTCTCCAGAATTTAGTAGACACCTGCCTACAAGGAGCACCAACCCCTAATGCAAGGCACCAAACCTTGACTTGATGGAAGTGAGACTGCCCTCAATCTGATCTGCACATGCCCAACTCTCCAATCTGCTCTATGTGATCCAAGATATCACCTTCAGCCCACACAAGGAGGTAGGAATCTGACTGATCTGCAAGTCTTTAATTACACAACCACACTTTTCAAAACTGATTTGATCCACCTTTATATGTGCATGTTTTGATCATAAGTAATGTGACTTTTCATTAAAACAGATCGCACCATTTGGTAACTATGATTTACTTCAGATCTCATCAATTGAAAGCCATTTTTGTTAAAAAGATCTCATCACTAAGACTCATCTTGAAGACACGTCTTTTTATTAATAACACTATTTCCAGATTTTTATTTTAAAAGCATACTTCAAATTATTACTTTTTCAGACGCACAAGTCACATCTCTTCGGAAATAGTCACGTCTTTCTCATTCTGAAGACACGTCTTTTTAATCATAACACTATTTCCAGATCTTAAAAACCTGATGCATGGGTCACATTTCTTCAAAAACAGTTCCATCTTTTCAATGGAACACACCTTTTCGATTGTGTCTTTGTAATCAAGTATTTGCATATAAAAAAATGCGTATCATCAAAGTTCCCGTCTTTTCAATGGATCATATCTTTTCAATTGTGCCTTTGTAAACAAAGATTTGTATATTTTAAAAACACGTATTATCAAGGTTTCGCATCTCTTTATAAATACGCTTTAATTTAGTCGGACTGCACCTTTTTGTAAATACATTTTAGTCGGGCTTATTAAATTAGACGGACTTAACAAACGTATTATCTTGCTTAAATATCAAGTGACGCCTATCAAGAGTTCTTTGACTTTCTACGTGAATAGCTTTGATGAACTTCAATAAACTTACGAACTTGATAATTTTCAACACTGTCTTCAAATCTGATGAACTTTGATTTGCTTATGAACTTCGATAATTTTCAGAACTGAAAGCTTTGATGAATTCTGATTTATACGTTTGAATAAATCTGTTTTCAAATCTGAATGTTTGATGAATTATGATTTACTTATGAGCTTCGATGATCTCCAAAACTGAAAGCTTTGATGAATTCTGATTTATATGTTTGAATAAATCTGTTTTCAAATCTGAATGTTTGATGAATTATGATTTGCTTATGAGCTTCGATGATCTCCAAAACTGAAAGCTTGATGAATTTGATTTATAAGTTTGAATCTTTGAAAAAAAATTGATCATCTATATCTCATACCAAGTTATTTGTTTGACATCAATGACAATCCTTCTAACAATATGAACTTGATATCCACAAAGTACTTCTTGAACTCATCAACCATTTTCTTGTATGGCAACAGTTTGTCATATTTGGTCCGATAATCATCATTGATCTAATTTATGACTATCTGTGAGTCACCATAGACATGTAATTCTATGATCCTCCATTCTAATGCTATCTTCAGTCCAGTGATTAAAGCTTCATATTCGGCTATGTTGTTGGTACATGGAAACATTAGCCTATATGATCGAGGAATGGTATTTCCTTGAGGGGTGACAAAGAGTATGCCTTCCCTTGATCCATGTTGAGTGAAAGAACCATCAAAATATAATGACCATGGTTGTTTGAATTCGTAAGTGAAGACATCAGTATCTAGAAATTTGATATGCGTGGGATGTTCTGCTTGGAGTGGTGTGTCGGCTAGTTGATCAGTGATAACTTATCCTTTGATTGCTTTGCAATAAAAATAATGGATGTCAAACTCACTTAAGATTGTGACCCATTTTTCTAGCCTTCCTATTAATGTAGATTTGCTTAACAAATACTTGAGTGGATCAATCTTTGCAACATGATTGATTGTATGAGTTAACATGTAGTGCCAAAATTTATGTGAGGCAAAGACTACATCTAGACAAACCTTCTCGATGAAAGTGTAATTGAGTTCATGTCTTGTTAGTGTTTGGATGATGTAATAAATTGCACATTCCATTCCTATAGAGTCTTCTTGTGCTAATAATTCCCCTAAAGATGTCTTTGTTGCGGCAATATCTAAAATTAGAGGTTTGTGTGAATTTGGCAGTACTAGAACTGGTGCATTCATTAGGTATTTCTTGATCTGTTGAAAGGCCATTTCACACTTGTCATCCCATCTGAAAGGAACATTCTTATGCAATAGATGTGTGAAAGGTAGACTCTTATTTTCCAGCTGTGTGATGAACCTTCGTATAGATTGAAGTCGTCCTTGTAATGAACTCAACTGATTGATATTCCTTGGTGGAGGAATTTCCATGATTGTCTGTACCTTGGAAAGATCTACTTCAATTCCTTTTGCTAATACTATGTATCCCAAGAGCTTTCTAGATGTGACCCTGAAGACACATTTCTTAGGGTTGAGGCAAACTTTGAATTTTTCCAACCTTGCAAATATTTTGGATAACACTTTGAGATGTCCTTCTTTCGTGTATGACTTTTCTAGTATATCATCTACATAATCTTCCATGAATGTCAACATCATTTCATGAAAAATTGTAGTCATATCTCTTTGGTATGTAGCCCCAATGTTCTTTAGACCAAAAGGCATGAATTTCCAACAATAAGTCCCCCATGGACATGTGAAATTTGTTTTGTCCTAGTCTTCAGGTGCAATCTTGATTTGGTTGTAACCAGAAAAACCATCCATTAGTGAATACATGGCATGGCCAGCTATCAAATTAACTATGATGTTGATGTTTGGAAGTGGGAAGTCATCCTTAGGAAATTCCTTATTAAGATCTCTGAAATCTATGCAAATTTTGATATGTCCGTCTAGTTTGGATACAAGAACAATGTTGGAGATCCATTCTACATATTCGATTAATCTTAAAACTCCCACATCAAGGAGTTTTATAAGATCTTCTTTAACCAGTAGTGAAACATTAGGATGCATCTTTTTGAGTTTTTGTTTCATAGGCTTTACTCCTAGTTTGATATACAAGTCTTGCATGATAAGATTAGGATCAAGACCTGGCATGTCTACATAAGACCAAGAAAAGTTGACTTGATTTTCTCTTAGAAATTCCATGAACTCTGGAACTTCTTTATCTATCATTGATGTAGCTAACTATAGAATCCTTTGTTTTTCTAAAATGTCAATGTTGACCTCTTCAGTAGGCTGAATCAAGATAGGTGATCGCTTATGATAATATTTGGGGAGAGTGTCAAGTATCCCATCATTTGGTGCCTTAAAAATTTATTCACCATTTGATATGCTCTTTGTTTTATCTTTTGTTTGATCTAATACTACCGGATTCTGGTTTTCACCATTAGATCTTTCTTTTTGATTTTTCTTTTTGCAGCTATGAGACTTGACACTCTTCTGATTAAAGACTCTATACTAAAAATTGTTAGCGGAACAATCATTTGTGTCATCTGCAAAAAGGAAGTTCACAATAGATTCATCACTTGGAAACATAGGTATGTCAATAGGTTCAGATGAATCCTATTCAATGAGACTGAGAAGGATCAAAGGTAGTGAGTCGTCAGGTTGCATGAAATTGGCTATGGATATGGTCATAATAGAGTTATCTGTAGGATCTAAGGTATGAGGTAGATCAATGATGGTACTATTCTTGTGATAGTCTTGTTCATTTAAATCTAACTTGGTATCACTATAATCATAGTCACCTTGTAGTTCAAATTCTTGTGGTTTGGTCCCTGAACCTTCACCTTCGATTAAAGTAGGTGTATACTTGTGTATCACATAAATTTTTTGTCCCTCCAAAACTCATCATTGTAGATGGTGTCCCACTCATATTCACCAATGTCTATGTTAGAGTTATTATCCATAAAATTTTGAATTACTTTCAAACATGCATCTCTTGTATTAGAACCTTCTTGCAATGTGAGGATAGTATCATGCAATTGCCTGGATGTTATTTATTTTTAGTTAGTATCATATCCCAATCCTATTTTATCTTTTGCAGCAAGTCCTGGAAAGTGAATAGGCTCAACTACTCCTTTATCTTTTTGATAGGACCATTACCATCATAGCCCATCTTTTGAATGATTGAATACCCTACCATATTGATTAGTTGGTATTTTGACATTGATAACTATTTCATTTTCATCTTTATAGAGCTAATTTAGAACTTCTCTATCCTCAAGATCTTCTATGGGGAATTTTTCTTTGATAAATCATCCATTAAACTTTGTACTTGGCTCTATTGGTGGTTGCATTGATGTTGATGCTACATATATATGTTGTTGTGTGATAAAAGGCTACCCATGTGACCAAGGTGATGTAGGTAGATTAGCAAGACAAAGAGAGTACTCTCGTACTTTGTTGTCCTTGAACCGTAGTTGCTTGTCAAGGCTTTTGGTTAATTGACTGATTTTTGTATCAACTTTGGGAGAAGTACTAGCAGGAGCTTCTCGATTGTTGGGAACCAAACTATCTTGACTAGCTTTGATGTTGGCACAAGTCTAACTATTTGAATTATCAGTTGGTATTGTGATCTCCTTTTCATCATAAGGAAACTTAAGACATTGATGATATGTGGACAGGATAACTTGCATCTCATGGATCCAAGGATGACCCAACAAGGTGTTGTATGCAAGATCACGGTTTAATACTTGACATAAATTATTCTTGATGATAGATCCCACTCTAATCGACAACATGATTAAACCCTTGGACTCTCTTTCCTCATCATCATAGGATTTAATAGTAATATTTCTTCTGGGATCAATGGAGTCCTCAAAAAATCCTAAATCTTGAACTAGCTCCATGGTACATATGTTCAACCCAACACCTCCATCTATTAGTATGTGTCTGACATGAAACTTGTGAACCATGACTTCTAAGTATAGTGATGAATTATGGAGATGCATCATGGAAATGTCATCTTTCTTAGAGAATGAGAGACATGTGGGTGAGGACAAGTGTCCCACCATGGCTTGAAATCGGTCCACATCCAGATCATTGGATACAATTGTTTCAACAAGGGTCTTTTCTAGAATTTCCTTGTGTGTTGGGGAAATCTTCAAGAGTTCTAAGATAGAAATCTGAGCAGGATTTTTTTGAAGTTGATTAACTCAGTCATATTGATGTTGAGGTGGGGCCACAATGGATTTTGAAGAAGCACCCTTTAAGACAACTTTAGCTTGTGCCCTTGTTGTTGCGTTGACTTGTCTATATTCCATCTTTTCCTTAAATTTTATAACATTGACTTGCTCATCGTCAATGTAGATATGGTTGATTATCTTATTGTCAATATTATTCACACTTTGTCTAGAAGACTCACCCTTTTGATAGTTGGGTAGAGGGTTGCAAAATGCTTGGTGGTCTTCATTTGATTGTTGGTGTCCTATTGTGATAGTGCCATTTTCAATTAAGTCTTGGAAGACATTTTTTAGGGCTTGACAATTCTTTGTGAAATGGCCCTTACACCAATGATAATCACAATAGTATGCATCATTCCATGATGGAGGCTTCACACTGGGTTCAAAGTTGTGTTGAGGTGGAAAAGTAAGGAAATTTTTAGCCATCAACTCTTTGAATGCCAATTCTAAAGATTGACCCAATAGAGTAAAAGTTCTTCTGCTAGAGAAGAATGAAGAGTGTTGAGGATTTGTATTTGAGGCATATCCTAAGGAATTGTTGTTATTTTTTCCATAGTAACCTTGACTGTTGGCATTCCTTTGATTGGGAGTAAAATTTTGATTCATGTTGTTCCTCAGAGGAGGATGATTTTTTCTTTGATTTGTGACCAAGTTGACATTATTATGGTTATTGTTGCGAGGAGCACTTGAAGCACTAAGAAAAAATGGCTTAGTCAAGACATGATTTGCATCTATAACACCATCATTCACCAAGTTTTTGTTGTGAATCCAAAACTTCAACTTGTCATTGTGGTGATTTGAAGAGCTAGTATTGTCCTTGTCAAGTTTTATTATCCCTCTCTAGGCCAAGGCACCTTCAATGGTGATGGAATTTTCAATCAATTTCTGAAAAGAGGGGGGAAAATGAAGATTAAGATGATAGCTCATTTCTTGATCTAAGTTTTTTATGAAATTGGTGATCTTTTCCTTTTCAGGAACATGACATGGGTACCTAGCAAACAATATTCCCCATCTCTAAAGAAATGTAATGAATGGTTCACCAGGTTTTTGTTTAGCCTTCTAGAGATCAATCATGCTTATTTGATGTTGGATGTTGTAGGAATGTTGTGATATAAACTTGTTAATCAATTCCTCAAATGTCTTGACAGGCGATGTGATTTTCGATAGCCATTCCATAGATTGGCCTCCAAGACTCCTAGGAAACAAACGCATCAAGTATGTGTCCTCATGAGAAAACCCTAAAGTCATATTTTAGAAGTCCCTAATATGATCGATTGGATCTGATTTCCCATTATAACAATCAAACTTTGGGATTTCACAATGTTTTGGAAATGGGATCATGTTGAGACATCAGTTAAAAGGATAAGGATAGATGTCATCAAGAGCATATTTCTTTGTTGTGTCTCCCCCTTGTAGATCTTTAATTTTTCCTTGTAGTGCTTTAATTTGTTGAGACAAGGCACTAAGATCAGACAAGGGTCTTTCATTAGGATTACTCTTTATGTTCTCAGTATCAAAATCATGAGGCAATTTAGCTCCTTTGTTAGCTAGATATAGAAAATATTTTTCTTTGTTGTTCTCTAAATTTTTTTCTAAGGCTTTGTGAAATTTGGCATCTTGCTCAATCTTTTTAAGGTGACTTTCTTCATCTCATTCATCATCACTATCTACAGGATTTTTCCTAACATTCTTGTATTTTTTGTAAGGAAATGGATTTTCTTATCTTTTATCCATGTCGTTGTTGAAAAGGGGATTACTACTCTCACCTTCTTGAGTTTTTCAAGTATGATCTTGTTGAATATCCTCTTTCAGCTTATTGTACTGAGATCTTGTAAAAATAGGCATATGATTTCAAAATGGTCTTCTAGACTTAGATCATAGTTTGATAAGTGCAAAAATGATGATGTCTTGATCTAATAAGATGAAAATATTAGGATATGATCAAAGAAATTCCTCACTCTTGATTGTGGCTTCCAATGATGAAGGATATGAGAATCTTGCTGGGGCAGTTGAATCAATAATCATAAATTTCCTTGAAAGGTGCACTTTTAATATTGGATCCTTTTTTTTGAATAATGATAATTATATCAAATAGCCTAATTAAACTCACTGAAGGATTTGATTGGGATGTGTTGGAAATTCAATAGAAGGTTGTGGTAGATAATTGAAGTTGAGAGGTTGATTGTGATTTTGTCGTTGTGATAGAGCTCTTCTCTAGAAATAAACTCATGAATATAAGGGCTCGACAACATACTCGATAGTAAATCCCTTAGCAAAACCTTGGTACCTATGGAGAAACTCATGGTAATGGAACAAGACGTTTCGACTTTTATACAAAAATTTTCTACATTGCAAGGTTTTCTTGTAACCTAAATGTTTCTTAGCTTTCTTGATCCTATTGGAAATCAACTTCATAACAAATTTGGTTGATTTCCACTCTCCAAGCATGAGAGAAATTTCAAAATGCTACTAGACCAAGGATGTTACACACTCAGATTTGTTAATAGTAAAAATTCTAGAAAGTGACAGATGCGCTACTTTCTATCCTCGATGCATTACAAAAACAAGCATATGTGCTAGTGAAATAGTCATATGCACTACAACAGACCTCCTATGTGATACTCTATGTCCTATATGCACTAAAATAGTTTTCATAGTCAGTTTTCCGAACAGTTTTGAACAAATTCAACTGAATTTTTATATGTTCATTTTGGATGATCTTTTATTTGAAGACAACAAATATTAAGAAAATAGTTTTTTTTTAAGCCATATGCTAAACATAAAGTGTATGATCAAAAATGTTTTCAAAAAGTGTTTTCATAGGTTTTGCACATATGAGACAATTCAGGCAGACTCACTCTTAGTACTCAAGTAATTCATCATAATAACCACAACCCATGTCTTAGAACTGCATCGACTCACATAGCCATGTCACCCCTAAAGGGGCTCCCATGTTTTTTTCTTTACCAGACATGTACTCAGAGTGACAGAAGTGGATACCAAATCCCTTAAGCAAACGGTTCTTAGAAGTTATATGGTGAGTGTCTTGGGGGCAGATTCTTCCCTCCCCTTGCACTACGATTATTATGATGTTCAAAAACTAACACGATTGGCTACTAAACTAGGTTCATAGTAAGGGTTTCTATTCGGTGCAACAATAATAAACTCCCTCAGGAGACCTCCCAACCTTTAGAACAAAGGATTTGGGGATGGTTATTTTGCACACTACTGGAAAAACTGGGTTTCCCCAGATTTGATTTAAATTTTATAGTGAGGTGGAATAACCTGGGTCTGGTTTAAACCCACTTGGGTCATTCCTCTTGGGTGAGTAATTTTTCCCACAAGAGAAGGCCCTCTAAAGGATGTAATAAAGCATTAAAATTGTATAAATTGAAAAGGAAAGTCTAGTATTTTGATCAACCAGTAAAGGGGAGAGCATAGACCTATTGCCATAGACAAAGCAAACAATGTTCTTTTTAGAGCCCAAATGACAATGATTTAATCTATGTGAAGATGTTGCTTCAAAACAAGCATGGGATTCATTTTAACCACAAAATCAATGTGTGGTGACTACCCTAGGATTTCTTCATTTTAAACTCCATGTCTATCCTAAGATTTATTCATTTTAAATTTTTGTGTCTACCCTAGGGTTGCTTCTTTTTAAGCCAAAAAAGGTCCTATCTGTAGAAGGCATCAGACTCAAAACCTTGTTTAGTTACAACTTGTATGCACTAAAAGATCATACATATATGCTAAAACAAATAGTTAATGTGCTAAAATAGACCTCATAAGAGTTGTAGAAAACCTTAAATGTGTTAAAAGAAATTCTAAATGTGCTCATCTAAGAATTCAATTTTTTTAACCATTCTAAATGAAGTGAGCTAAATGGATGCACTATTTTGTTCACTAGAAGTGCTAAAGAAATTATTGAATGTGCTAAAATAATTCTTAGATGCCTAAAAAACCTATAGAAATGCTGAAATATTCCCTATATGTGCTACAGAAAGTCACAGATGTGCTAAAACACATGATTTTTCATATAATTGAACTCTAGAACATGAAATCCTATCAAAAAACCTACAAGTAGATGTCAAAAATGGGGAAAATGCCCCATAGTGGGTGCCAAAAAAATGTGTGATCAATTTTAACTATGATAAATGTAGATTAAAAATAAATAAATCAAACACACCAATAAGACATTATATCAAAAATAGAAAATGGAATAGAAAGAAATGCAAACTAGATTTTTTACTCTCGATGTCATCCTATCATCCTCTTTGTCTAGTGTTTTTGTTGATTCTAGCTCGCTCTCAGATTGTATGTTAGGCTCAACAAATGGTCTTCCTAAAGAACAAGATTGAAGATGAATGCATGCTATGCTAAGATATGATTAACATGCTTAAACTAAACATGATTGCTAGAATGTGAGATTACAAAATTATGGATGCTAAAGCTAATAATGACAATGCTAAAATCCTAATCGCTTGAATGCTTGTCTCTAATGTGTGCGTATGTGCGTGCGTATGTGCGTGTGTATGTAACCAATGCTTGGATTCACAGGGGTATTTATAGAGTTTTCGAAAGATTTTGATTGGCTAATGTGATTAATGGTCAAAGATGGATAAGACTAGAGAGAAAAATAGAAGAAAACCAAAAAGCAAGATTTGTTTCCTTTTTCATGAAAGAGATAAGATGAGATGATAAAAATAATATTTTTAGAGGATTTTGGAAAGATTTTAAGAAGATAAATAATGAATTATAAATTCAATTATTTATTTATGAGTGACATGGAGATTTTTCTTAATTAAATAATCATTTAATTAAGATTTGAAGAAAATGGAATATTTCATAATTAAATAAAATATTTAATTAGTTAGAAGAAAGATTTGAATAAGAGAAAGGAAATATTTAAATTTAATTAAATCAAAAGACTTAATTAAATTCAAAAGGTGACAATTAATTAAAATAAATAAAGGGTATTTATTTAATTAATCAAGTAGACATGAATGTGAAATAATTAAATAAAGTGAATTGATTTAATTACGGTGGAAGAATAAAGTGAATGAACAATATAATTAAATTAATTAAATTTAATTAAATGTTAGGATTAATTAGACATGAACAATTTTATGCATATACAAGTTCATTTTATATATTGTGCGAAACCCAACCTTGGTACCTACAAAACAACAAGAATAAACGAGTTAAACAAATGATTGCAAGCCAAAACAAGGATTCCCCATGAAATCCATTTGAAACATGCAAACTAGGAAGAAAATAACAAAGAACACAATGAGAATGATAAAATAAAGATCAAATCCTAATTAGATGTGCAAACTTATGATCCCATGGGGGAATTGGTGACAATTTGATGTGAAAATTGGCCCTTTCCTAATTCCTAAGATGCAAACTTTGAATGTTGAAGATGATTGATCCACTTTGTTAATGAAGATGAGAGCTCCAAGGCAAAAATCTGCAAGAATCTAGCTATGACTCAATGATAAGGGATGGAATTCAAGAGATATTTGAGCATGGTAACTTTGCCTAGATTGTGGATGATGAAATGAGGATATGGGATCTTTATTTATAGAATTCCAAGATGGATGAATGTCCAAATTTGAGCAATATGGAACTAAAATTCACCCAATGATATGATGCCACTTGTCAAGCTATGAATGGATGATGGATGTGCAAGATTTGGGGTTTGTGCCAATAAATGCATAATATTTGAAATTAAAATTTGTTGAAATGACATGCAAGAGGGAAGGGGAAATGCAATAAATGCCACTTGGCTCGAGGAAAAAGGACATGTAAGAGATTTTAAATGCCTTGTTGGATGTACATGTTGACTTGAAATTTTTTTTGAATTCAAATTCAGAGAATATTCTAAAGATTCCTTGTGAGGAAAATAGAGATTTAATAAATGAATTAAATCTATTTTCATGTGCCACTTGCATCATCTAGAGGATGGGACATGAGATGAGGTTAAATTAATCAAGGGTTAATTAATTTAATAGGATATTTGATGATGTGACTTATTTGACTTAGATTTATGGATTTATTTAAATCAAACAAGAGAGGAATATGATAAGAGGCTAATTAAATAAGGATTTTGATTTATTTAATTAAAAGGGGTGGTGTTAGATTAAAACAAATAAAGTTTTAATTTATTTAATTTAATTGATAGAATTTAGAGATTTAATCAAATAAAGTGCTTATTTAATTAAATAGGGATAATTAGACCAGATGGATTGATTTAATTAACAAAAGATATTGACTCAATTAGATAAAATGATTTATTTAATTAAGAGATGAATATTAATGAATTTAATCAAATAGGGGGATTTGATTAAGTGGTTAGATTGAGGGATGATTTAGGAAGAAATGATGTTAGTAAGCCAGGATCAGATGCACGATGTCAATTAGTATATTTTACGTGTCTACATATATTATCACTATATTACATATATATTTATGAGTAGTTCTAACACCAAAATATTAGGCTACCCCTGTGCCCTTTGTTTGTGTTTCTCTTTTACTTTTCCTTTATATTTCTCTTTTCTTTCCTTGATTTTTCCCTTTCATATGTGACAACTCTGCTTCTATAACATTTTTATTTTTAGAAAATGCATTTGTTGCTAATGAATCTTTTCTCAAGAATCTTTACACACCTTTATTTAGGAAATCACATTCTTGACTTCGGACCCTAATGAAATTTTTTTCCTTCATCATGGGTTCATAAAGAAAGGACTTGAGGACCTTCCCTTCGAGGTGGGAGAACTTTTATTTTCCCCTTGCTTGGGGGAATTTTCTTCCTTTCAAATTCCTTGATGAAGTGAACATCTTTCAAAAGGATCCCTTGATGATGAATTGATTCGAGAAAGAAAGATGTTTACAATACTTTCAAGAAGCACGTCCCTTGAGTGGACCCCCTCTTCATGCTAGGTTCCTAAGGGACCCCTTTCAAATTTTTCTATATTTTCAACTTTCTAAGTAACCGTATGCTTACTTTTCTCTGTGGCTACTTCTTGACATGTTCTATCTGTGGGTAAACATGTCACCACTTTTTGACTTTGCAGAGTCTACTTCCTTTAGTTTCCTCCATGTGAGAGATCTTGGAAGTTACCTCACTATAGGTTCATGGTGTTGGAAAAACAAGGGAAGACAACTAAGACGGGGGGTGAATCAATTGTCCCATAAATTCAAAACTTATTCAACTTATTAACCTTATTCTCAGACTTGATTATTAACCATGAAAACATAAATCATCAACACATTAGAAACACAAATTTTCACCCTTGCACACTTCAATTCGAATAAAAAAACACTCTTATATATTTGCAAGATGACATTTCATCCCTTTATGTTTGCCACAAAGAAATAATAAAACTAATACAAATTGTCAACCCAAAACATTAAAGATTGGAAATGAGAATCAACCAAGGTCAACCACAACATAGTGAGGACCAAAATCAACATCTCCAACATGAAAACACTTCAATTAATTTCTCCTCAAAGATTCACAACATGATTCAACACCATGTTAGCCAAGAACAAGAAAAATATGAACACGCAAGAGAAATTCACCAACTAAGAGCACAATGATCAATACAAATATGCAACAAAGATAGAGCATGATCTAGAATCATCCACAAGAAACATGAATCAGAAGAGAAGAATTTGCAACAATTGAACTAACTGAAATAGCATTATCTTCAATCAGGAACACCGACTAAAGAAACAGAAAAATTGTCAAAATAAAAATCTTCATAACTTGATCAAATCTTCACGTGAATCTCTAAAACTCAACATGGATAATCTAGATATACTCAGAAACAAACCCTTTAGTCCAAAAACTCTGATCATCAATGTAGAAAACATACCACTATACTAAACTTCACTTTTACCATTGATAGCCTACAACTCATCTATTACAATTTTCTTAATATCCTTGACATATACAACTTCAAATTAATTAATTCTAATAGTGTTGACAACAATGACAACCACAACATACAACACATGGATCTTTGGGGTGATTTCCTTTGAGCTTCCTCCATGTGAGAGATCTTGGAGGTGGCTACCTTGTAGTTCTATGGGTCTGTAGGGAACTTTCTTTCAGTGTCTTTCATGTGAGAGATATTGGAGGACACCTTCCCTGCAGGTTTGCAAGTCTGTAGGGCATGTTGGAGCTTCAAAATTTTTCTCATTATGTTTCATTTCCACCCTGCTTGGAGTTAACTGGTCTTTCATGGTGTTTGGAATTTCCTAAGGGTTAGGGTTTTAGACTCATTTGCATGTAAAACCCTTGTTTTCTTTATGCCTTGATTGGGTTCTATTTGGACATTACCTTTTTGAGGGGGCTTTTAAAAAATCTTATGCCACATTGTCTCATCTAGGCTTTGGCTCCTTTGATCTTATTTTTGCAGCCTCTATGGGTTTCTTTTGTCCTAAGTCTAGACCAACCCAGTGCTTCATTGTTTTAACACAACTTATGTCTTTTGTCTCGTCGGCCTAGTGATGTCCCCTTGCCTTTTTAATAAATGTTTTATTTTGTAGAAGATTGAATTTAGCACTACCATTGATCCATTTGTTGTAGATATCAATGATGCCCGCTATCCCATGATTAGGAATTATGGGATTGTGATATCATGGGCAGGCACCATGTGTCCTCTCTTAGGGATGAGGTTTGTGTGAGCATTGATCAACTGTCCTTTGATCAAACGTATTCCCCACTATTTCACAATCAGAAGGTTCTCACTTTTTATTTATCATGAAGCAGTGAGATCTTGCCGCATGTACCATGAGGGGCACGAGGAAATATTGTGCGATATATTTTAAATGTTTCATTGATTTAGGAAAAACATTTAAAATGAAATAATTGATTTTGTCTTGAAAATGCATTAAATGAGAAAATGTCAGGCAAAGAAATTTGGGCATCTAGTCAAGTCAAAGAGTATTAATGGTTGCCTGCCATCCCGTGTTCAGAAGTTATAGGATGGTGATATCGTGGGCGACTGCCACATGTCCCATCCAATGAAGCTGTAGGAGTAAAAGGGCAGGTTACTAAAGTGTTTGTGAGATGCACATGCTACAGATCAATGAAGATGTTTTAATCTTGGTGGAAAAGGTGCTTGATGGTTAATGATAAGGTCTTTGACTATATTGAAAGGTCAAGATCATTCAATGCTAAAGATTGATGGTCGCCCACCATCTCGCTATGGTGAATAGAAGGATTGCGATATTGCGAGCAACTACCACATGGATTTCCTTTAAAGTGTATGTTGTGATGGGACCTTTGCTTGCCATGTTGGAAATTATGTTAGCTCATTTGAAGGTGTTTGTTCGATGATTTGATTCAACAAAAGGATCGACGACTAGAATTTAAAGTCTGGGTCAAAGTATGGTTAGCATCGTTCTTGCAGGCAAGTGGGTGAACTTTTAATGGTGGGAAGGAAATTTACTAGCATGAAATATTTCAATGATTTAGATGTTGTGATTGTAGCAGATTTCTAGTGTTGTCTTAATGATAGACTTGGCATGGGTTTATGGTGATCTTTATTGCTACATCAACTTTTCTAGGTGTGTCAATTGGCTGATGACATGTGTACTCTCTGGCCTGATGCTTGTTTGCTCCATTATCTATAAGAAGGATTTCAATGCCAGAGATAGGGGGGAAAGTTAGATAGATTTTGTCGAGTCTAGGTGAAGTTGTAGAGCAATTTGTAAAGTCTCACGGCTTCAAGAGGAAGTGCAACTTAGGTTTTGAGTTCATGGGGATTTAATGTTGTTTAATAGTACTAGCATTTTATTTTAAATGAAAAACTCAAGCTCATGTCTCTCCATTGTACTTGCATTTGTGAACCTTGAATAAAATTACCAAGGGTTGTTTTATCCATATCATTGTTGTGGTGTGTATGATCCATATTTTGGTTTTAATTCAAAGAATTAATTAAAATGCTTAAATGGGGTTATAGGTGGATATGTATTGTATAAGGATTTGGTAAGTAGTATTGAGTTAGAATACATATTGATAAGATTTTAATGCAATATCATCAAAGATTCCATATGCTATGTGTTAAATCTATTATATGCCTATAGATGCTTATATGTTTGACTCCTGCCCAATAGATATATGGCACTGGTCTAAGTTGTGATTATCCATATGATTCAGTAGTTGTTTGTCTTTACCTAGAGCTTTTTCCAAATTGAAAATGAATGAATATTTTATATTATCTTATGTTGTAGTTACTCATGCTCTAGGTAATTGATATTACTGATAAACAACCAATTCTATTTAGTATTATCCTATTATGTTGAGCTATTAAGTGAGATCATCTACTATTGTTAATGTCATTTATAATAAAGGTGTAGAGGTTTTAAACATATTAGGGGATTACCCTCCCAGGTCTTGCAGAGCCCAAAGTGTAGGAGGTTTCTTAAAGTCCTCCTTAGTTGGTCCAGGTCCTTCGAGCTGCCCTTGATTGGGACTAGCAAATCCATAGGTAGATTAGAAGATAAAATTGGTTACAACATAAAAAGAAACCAACAAGATGGAAACTCCATTGGGGAACTAATTTTAAAATATTACTTACTAGTGTGTCGGTTGTCCATTTTGCATAGAGTTTTCATAGTATTTCTATGATTTGAAGGTTGGGCCTATAGTTCTATGTTAAGTTTGTCCACTTCTATTTTTATAAGTGTCAATAGTTATGTTGTAAAGCACTTTTGCGTGCTGTCAGTTTGAGGTTCCGAAGGTTCTTATATTCTAGTACGTGTCTTTAGGCTTCTGATATTCCCAAGAAAATTGGGTGGCGACTTTGAAGTCTCTACACCAGTGTGTGTTTTATTTTGAAAATTCTATTATACATAGAAGGAACTTTTGGACAAGTGTGAGGAATGAAGAACACGAGGTCATTCATGAAGAATCATCCAAAAAAAAAGTTGAAAGGTGAAATTCCCAAAGCAAAGAAGAAGGACTGGATAAAGAAGAATCCATAATCTAGTAATGCTGCTCCTGCGTCATAGGACCCTGTACACATGTAATTTTTTACATCCTATGCATGAGAATCTTGACGAGATGTCTAGAAATTTAGATTTAGATAGTTGTGGATTTTTTTATTCATTATTTAATACACAGGTTCAAGATAATATGACATGTCAGAATAAGGGGCTTGTTAGTGTTAAATATGTTGAAAAGAGAAGAGGTAGGAGTAGAAGTCAAAGCCATCACAGAGAATGCACCATTGATGTGCCTCTTCCTCCTGTTGAAAATGATGTAAATCCTTTGTTTTTTGAACATGTATTGGAAGGGGTCAATTTAATAGATCTAGATGATACATCAAGTTTTGATGTGACTTTACCCGACCCTGATGATATTTTTGGAGACATAATTTCTTTGAGACGGGAAATCCAAGCACAAAATGAGCTTAGAGTGAAGAGATAAAAAGAGAAAGAAGTAAAGTTGAGGATTGTTGTGATTGAAAGGGATAGGTTAATGAGACAATTGGAAACAATGAAGCTCCTGAACAAAGATGAACCTAAACCAAATGTTGAGGGTCCAGTTCTACAGATAATTTATAATAAGGAAGTAAGGAATGTGCCTAAGGAAACCCCAGTAGCCCACATTGATGCCCAACCCGAACTTGTAGACCCAAAGCCCTTGACTCATGATAGGTCTCAATCAAGTAATACAAATCCTAAATTGAGATTGGACAAAGGAAAGCAAAAGGTTGAGGGGATTAAAATAAATGAGAAGGTGACTCCCCATCCTAATAAACAAGATCCCAAACCACATGTGTCATTTCAAATAGAATTTTCTTTAGAAAAGGCTAAGAAGGAGAGTGAAGCTTTGGCAGAAGAGTTGGAAAGAATAGAGATCGAGGCTACAAATGCATAAATGAAGAGGAAAATAAGTTTCCTAAAGATGACAACTACAGGTGAGTTTATACAAGTTGAAACCTCATCAAACCACCAAGATGCCTTAAAGGGTGGTTCTAAAATTAATTCAGGCCTCACTATAAATAATTCTAACCCGAAGATTCATGTAACTGGGTTTGCAAATCCAAATCAGGATGGTTTAAGAGTACAATATAAAGGGTCTGGTGTGGATTCTCAGAGAAATGAGGGATTATTTCAATGATGACCTATATAGTTGGAAAGGTATAGGCCATTGTTCTTTGATGGTATTCCTGGTTATCAAAATCCTATCCTTGCAGACTTGAGAGAAAAGATGAATAAGTTTGCTAGTAATAATGTTGTAACAACAGAGGAATACTTGAAAGCTTTCATGGACATGTTAAATGATTATGAGGTAGAACATGACGATGTTGTAATGAAATTGTTTGTACAATCCCTAGTAGAAGATGCAAGGGATTGGTATAGATGTTTACCTAATTCTAGTATTGGGTCGTGGGATGAGTTTGAAAAGTGTTTTAAAGAGTAGTATGGTGATAAAACTAATGCTAGTTTTATGTTGAATGAATTTAATAACATCAAGAAGTCATTAAATGAGACTATGAAAGAGTTTAATTTGAGATTTTAAAAGGCAATGTATAAGTTGTTCCAAGTTTTGAGGCTTGATGAAAATGTTTGCTTAACTACATACTTCAATGCTTTTGATGCTAAAATGGCATATATCCTCAGAGATAAAGAACCTCAGACCATGAGGGATGCATTCAGAGTGGCTATAAATATTGAAAGTAACAGAAAAGATTTTGGGAAGTGGGAAAAGGTTTAAAATACCCTGAAAGACATAAAGCAAACTATTGCTAAGCAAGAAAAGGGTGTTGGAAATGAAAGGAAACCCTATAATAAAAATGATAGGCTGCCTAGATTGCAAAACTATCCTTACAATACAAATTGGAAAGATGGAAAGCCAATCTTGCCTAGCTAGAAGCCTAAAAATGATCAGCATACACCAAACCCCTTACAAAAACATTCAATGAATATGGTAGTAGACCAACCATGGTGTGAAAAGTGTCAACATCCTCATGATCAAAATTACTGTGGGGTTGCTCAATTGATTGTTGCTAAGGAAATTGAGGAGGATGCCCATGAGCAGGCATCAAAGTGTGAGCAAGATGATGTAAGTGCTTGTATAGCCAAATCATACATTGATGAAGCATAATTCTCCTCTAATGGTGAGATACAAGAAACTAATCTGGATAATCAGAGATAGAGAAATGAGATGTACCATCAATAGGTATTTTGTGATGAGGAAGATGATTTTGATCATAATGTTTGCAATATGGAGCAGACCAAAGATTTGTGTCCTTAAGGAGATCATCAGAAGAGGAAATTGCAAGGTTGACTAAAGAAATGGTGACCCAAATGAGAGGTTCACTCCAATTGAGAAGTAGAACTATTGGTGGTGAACAGGGTAAAATTGCTTGCTTATTTATCAAAGAGCAAAAGGATAAAAACAAAGGTGTTAAGATTGACAACAAAAAGGATACTGTGAAGGTCAGAGAAGTTAAGAGTGATAAGATTTGGGAAAAAATAAATGAGACCCCAAAGCTTCAAGAAGGTGTAATTGCACTAGTAGTGAAGAGAAAGGTGATTGCAAAGGTAGTTGAACCTGATACAGAGGATGACAAGCAAAAGAAGCTAGGAGAATGTAATCAGCCAGAAAGAAAGGAAAGTGATGAAGGTATGATGTTTAATTTTCCTAAATATACACCTGTGGATATGTTTCATGTTCTTTCTCAGGTTAAATTAATTGTAACTTTACTAGAAATGATGAGAATAGATGAACACGAAGAGAAGGAAATAGCTTTAATCACAGATGTTGTTGGTAATAAGGCCAAGCCTAGAAATGGTAAAGAAATGAAAGATAAAGAGAAAGAAAAGGAAGTGGAGGGAATAGTGTCACAAATTCTCCTTGTGTATTTAGGTAATTCTATTAACATGTGCCTCGAAAACATAAACCCCTTTTTCTTGAGTGTAGATATAAATGGGAAAATTCTAAGAAACTATATGATAGATTCAGGGGCCTCAAATAATGTTATGCCAGTCAAAATAATGGAGGCAATGGGCTTGACAATAGATAATACTCAAGGAAAATGTTATGATATGGATTCAAGAGAAGTTCCAGTTATTGGAACTATCAGAGCATTGCCTTATAAGTTGATTCAGTACCTTGACAAGGATTTAGTCATGAATTTCTTAGTTGCAAACATCCCACCTCACTTTGGGATGCTTTTATCAAGGAAATGGAGTGCATCAATGGGAGGTAGCATGCAATGTGATTTTTCATTTGCTACTTTGTCTATTGATGGTAAGGATGTCAAAATTGAAAGAGAGTCAAAAGTACCTCATATGATTGAGCATGGTTCGGTTGAGAATATGACATGTTTTATTGACAATGGTATAGATGAATTTAGGGTTGAGGAATTCCCTAGTAGTTGTGATAAACCTATTGGATTGATACTGAAATAAAACAATTTTCAGAATCTGATGAATTATGGACTGTGTATTTTGATGGTGTGTTTTCAAAAGAAGGGTCTGGTGCAGGTGTTTTGTTATGGTTGCCAAGTGGAAAGACATTCATATTCTCTTTCACTCTGTTATTTGAATGCACAAATAATGTGGTAGGGTATGAAGCCTTGTTATTAGGGTTGAGATTGGCTGAAAAACATGGTATTAAAAAACTCAAAGCAATTAGGGATTTTGAACTTGTGGTCTCTCAAGTTAGATCCAAATATGTATCAAAGAACAAGAGGTTAAAACACTATAGGAATTCTATTTGGGATGAACAGGAGAGCTTTGATGCATTTGGTATAGGGTGGATGGAGAGAGGTCTAAACAAAGTGGTAGACTTATTAGCTAACATTGCATTAAAACTAGATGATATGACTTATGCTGGAATTTCAAAGGTTGAGGTGAAAACTAGGCCATCTATCCCTAATAATGTTAAAAACTGGAAATATTTTGATAATGATGAAGATATATTAAAATTTTTGAATTGTGTGGGAGAATATGAAAATTAGGAGATTGACTTTGGAGCTTTTGTTGAAAATATTGATGGTAAGGATACTATATTCGAAAGTGAATTCATTCAGTTAAAGAAAAACACAATTCCCAAGGGTCTAGTTGTATTAGAAAGAGTGTTCGACAATCAAGACAAGACAAAGGCTAATCATACTGTTTCCCATCCTGATGACTTGGAGGAGATAAATATTGGAACAAAAGCATCCCCAAAGAAAGTGTATATTGGAAAGAAAATGTCACCAAAGGTGAGAAGGATGTTAATTGACTTATTGAGTAAGTTTAGGCATGTTTTTGCATGGTCTTATGATGACCTTAAGGCATATAGGTAGTATCTTTTTCAACATGAGATTCCTTTACGTGATGATGCTAAGCCATTCAAACAAAAGTAAAGGCCTATTAATCCCACTTTGGCCCCCAAAATGCAAGAAGAATTAATGAAACTAAGGGATGCATGGATCCTCAAGCCAATCAGACATTCATCTTGGGTATCAAACTTGGTACCGGTAAGAAAGAAAAATGGAGAAATCAGGTTATATGTAGGTTTCAGAAATTTGAATATGTATTCATTAAAAGACAATTATCCATTGCCTAATATGGATGCTATGTTACAATGAGTGATAGGCTGTGAGTTAATGTCTATGATGGATGGTTTCTCTAGATATAACTAGCTCATGGTCAAAGAGTCTAAGTAGTTTAGGACAACTTTCACTACACCATGGGAACATATGTTTTTGTAAGAATTCCAATTGGTCTAACAAATGCAAGAGATACTTTTCAAAGAGCTATGGATGTGGTGTTTTCAGATTTCATTAACTTATTTTTGGTAATTTATTAGAATGACTTGACAGCGTATTCTAAAAAGGAAGAGGATCATTGTGAGCATCTCGAGAAATTATTTATTAGAGCCTTGGAGTATGGAATTTCTTTAAATCCAAAGAAATGTGTGTTTGGAGTACTAGAAGCAAAACTATTGGGACATATAGTTTCTAAGGATGGAGTAAAAATTGATCAGATAGAGTTATTGCAATTGATAAAGTGCCACAACCCATAACTGTTAAAGGAATCCAATCTATCATTGGGAAAATAAATTTCTTAAGGAGGTTTGTGACGAATTTTGCTGAGATAGTTTGCCCTATTTCCAAAAGGCTCAAGAAAGGAGCCAAGTTTGAATTGGATGAGGAGCCTGTGCAGGACTTCCAAGCCATTAAGCAAGTGATAAAGGAGTCTCCTATGTTAAGAAATCCTAATTCCTCCAAGCCTTTACAAATTTTCTCATTTGCTTCCTTCCACACAATTGCAGTTGTATTGTTACAAAAGAATGCAGAAGGTTTTGAACAACCTATAGCCTTTTTTAGTAAATCTTTACAGGCTACAGAACTTAAGTATGATATAAATGAAAAACAAGCATATGCACTGGTAAAAGTGGTGAAGGCTTTTAGACCTTATTTGATGGGAGCTACTATAATTGTTTATGTGCCTAGTGCTACTATTAAGGACATTTTCACACAACAAGAGGTGTTTGGGAGAAGGTGTAGATGGATAATTAGGATTTAGGAATTCAATATTGAGGTTCAGATTACTAGATTGGTAAGAGGACAAGGATTGGCCAAACTCATGGCCCAAAGTAATCTAGAAGCAAATCAGATAAATTTGCTAGAAGAGGAGAATAGATCGCATCTATGTGATATGGAGAATTCAGAATGGTATAGAAATGTGATATATTATTTGAAAAAAATGAAATGCCCTGATAAATTGAGTGAAAATGAGAAAAGGACATTGAAATTACATGCTATCAAGTATGTTATTGTAGATGGAAATCTCTAGTGGAGAAATAGAGAGGGTGTCATGTTGAAGTGTGTTGATCAAGATCAAACAAAAGAACTTCTAAGTGGAATGCACAGTGGATTTTGTGGAGGACATTATATGGCTAAAACAACTGCACATAATATAATGAGGCTTGGACTTTTTTGGCCTTCAGTTTTTAGGGATGCACACCAATTAGTGAAGACATGTGATGCTTGTCAATGTTTCTCTGGTAAGTTAAACGTTTTTGTCACCTTGCCTTTAAAACCATTTATAGTACAAGCCCCATTCTAGCAATGGGGTATTGATTTTGTAGGGGAGATAGCATGTAAATCTAGTGGAGGTCATTCCTGGATATTGGTGGCCACTGATTATTTCACCAAGTGGGTGGAAGCAATTCCAACAAAGAAAGCCACTAGTAAAGTGGTAATTGATTTCCTGATGAGTAACATACTGACTAGATTTGGATGTCCAGAAAGGATTGTGTCAAAAAATACAATGTGCTTCAGATCTGAAGAATACATAGAATTTTTTGAAAAGCATGGCATCCAAATTTCTTATTCATCACCATACCACCCACATGGAAATGGAAAAGAAGAATCAAGCAATAAAGGCTTGATGAAGATTATTAAAATAATCCTAGATCAAAATTAAAGGGCTTGGGATTCTAAGCTGAGATTAGCAGTTTGGGAAGATAGGGTAACTATGAAGAAGGCAATAGGTTGTCCCCCATTCGACTTGGTTTATGGGATAAATGCCAGGTTACCCCAAAACAACTTAATGGAAATGTATAAGTTTGTCTAGATATATGATAATGAAATTGATGATGAAATGCAATTGAGAGTGGAAGCTCTTATAGAGTTGGACAAAAGAAAAATGCTAAGTTGCAGTTGCAAGTAAATAACTTGTATGACAAGAGAGCAACTATAAGGAGCTTCAAAAATGGAGATCTAGTCTTAATGTGGAATGCCAAACTGGAAGATAAAGGGAAACATGGGAAATTTGACGCAATCTAGTTAGGTCCATTTCTGATTAATGATAAGTGGGGTGAGGATTCGTATTTCCTCCAAGAGATGACAGGAGATATTCTTGTACTGCCAGTTCATGGACAGTTCTTGAAGTTATACTTCACTTGAAGTTTTATTTTCCATCAATATTAGTTTAGGTTTGTATATTTTGTATATGTCTTGTATATAGGTTGGGTTGTTTTGTCCAAACAATTCCTTTTTGGTCATCTTTTCCTCTTGGTCTACTATTCCTAAGATTCTAAATTCTCACTTCATTCCAATAGAATGAATGTCCCCAACTGGAGCCACTATTGGAGCTTCAAATTTTTGGTCCTTATGTTTCATTTCTGCCTTGCCTAGTGTTAATAGGGCTTTCATGTTGTTTTGAATTTCCTAAGGGTTAGGGTTTTAGACTCATTTGCATGTAAAACCCTTGTTTGCTTTACGCCTTTGTTGGGTTCTATTTGGACGTTACATTTTTGAGGGGGATTTTAAAACATCTTATGCCCCATTGTCTCATCTAGGATTTGGCCCCTTTGATCTTATTTTTGTAGCCTCTGCGGGTTTCTTTTGTCCTAAGTCTAGGCTGACCACATGATTCATTGTTTTAATTATACAACTTATCTTTTTTGTCTCATTGGCCTAGTGGCGTCCCCTTTCCTTTTTAATAATTTTTTTATTTTGCAAAAGGTTGAATTTAGCACTACCGTTGATCCATTTGTTGCAGATATCAATGGCGCCCGCTATCCCATGATCAAGAATTATGGGATCATGATATCACGAGTGGGCACCATGTGTCCTCTCTGGGGATGAGGTTCACACGAGCATTGATCAACTATCCTTTGATCAAATGACTTCCCCGCTATTTCACAATCAGAAGGTGCTCAATTTTTATCTATCATGAAGCAACGAGATCCTACCACATGTACCAGGTGGGGCCTAAGGAAATATTGTGCGATATATTTTAAATGTTTCATTGCTTTAGGAAAATCATTTAAAATGAAATATTTGATATGGTCGTGAAAATGAATTAACTGAGCAAATTTCATGCAAAAAAATTATGGCATATAGTGAGGTCAAAGAGGATCAACAATTGCCCGCCATCCTGCGATCAAAAGTTGCAAGATGGCGATATCTCGGGCGACTGCCACGTGTCCCATCCGATGAAGCCACTAGAGTAAAGGGGTAGGTTACCAAAGTGTTTGTGAGATGAAAATTCTATAGATTGATAGAGATGTTTTAATATTGGTGGGAAAGGTTCTCAATGGTTAATGGTAAGGTTGTTGACTGTATTGAAGGGACGAGATCATTGAATGCTCAAGATCGGCGGTTGCCCACCATCCGACGATGGTGAATCGAAGGATTGTGATATTGTGGGCAACCATCACAAGGATTTCCCTAAAACTGTATGGTGTCATGGGCCCTCTGTTTTCCATGTTGGCAATTGTGTCAGCTCATTTGAAGGTGGTCGTTCGATAATTTGATTCAACAAAAGGATCGATGGTTGGAATTTAAAGTCTGGGTCAAAGTATGGTTGGCGCCATTCTTGCAGGCAAGCGGGTGAAGTTTTAATGGTGGGAAGGACATTTACTGGCACAAAATATTTTAATGATTCAGATGTTGTGATTGTAGTGGATTTCCAGTGTTGTCTTAATGACAGACTTGGCATGGGTTTATGGTGATCTTTATTGCTACATCAAATTTTCCAAGTGTGCCAATTGGCTGATGACATGTGTACTCTTTGGCATGATGCTTGTCTACTCCTTCATTCTCTATAAGAAGGATTTCAAGGCCAGAGATAGGGGGAGGAAAGTTAGATAGATTTTGCCAAGTCTAGGTGAAGTTGCAAAGCAATTTGTAAAGTCTCATGGCTTCAGGAGGAAGTGCAACTTAGGTTTTGAGTTCATGGGGATTTAATGTTGTATAAGAGTACCATCATTTGATTTTAAATGAAAAATTCAAGCTCATGTCTCTCCATTGTACTTTCATATCTGAACCTTGAATAAAATTACCAAGGGTTGTTTTATCCATCTCACTGTTGTGGTGTGTATGATCCATATTTTGGCTTTAATTCAAAGAATTAATTAAAATGCTTAAATCAGGTTATAGGTAGATATGTACTGTATAAGGATTTGGTAAGTAGTATTGAGTTAGAATACATATTGATGAGATTGTAATGCAATATCATCAAAGATTCCATATTCTATGTGTTAAATCTGTTATATGCCTTTAGATGCTTATAAGTTTGACTCCTGCCCAATAGATATATGGCACTGGTCTAAGTTGTGATTATCCATATGATTCAATAGTTGTTTGTCTTTTCATATAGCTTGTTCCCAACTAAAAATGAATGACTATTTTATATTATCTTATGTTGTAGTTATCTCATGCTCGAGGTAGTTGATATTACTAATGAACAACCAATTCTATTAAGTATTATCCTATTATGTTAAGCTATTAAGTGAGATCATCTGCTATTGTTAATGTTGTTTATAATAAAGGTGCAGAAGTTGTAAACACATTAAGGGATTACTCTCTCGGGTCTTGCAGAGCCCAAATTGTAGGAGGTTTCTTAAATTCCTCGTTAGTTGGTCTAGGTCCTTTGAGCTGCCCTTGATTGGGACTAGCAACTCCATAGGTAGATTAGAAGACAAACCTGGTTACAACATAAAAAAAACCAACAGGGCACTGTTGTGCAGTTTTCGCACACGCCCCACTAAAGGTAGGGACCCTCTTTCGCTTTGGTTTTGGCATCTTGTCCCTTTCATTTTGAGGTTTTGTCTTATTTTGGTGCATGCTCAAAGTTTATTTTGATGGCCTTAATGATTTCCCCAGGTTATTCATTGAAAATATTTAATTTTTGGCTAAGTTCGGGTTTTTACCCTGATTCAAGATTTTCCTCCCTGGACGGATTTTCCTAGATCCTGTTTGGATTATGGTTTTGCACCATGGTTCATAGATTCTTAGTCTTCATGGATTTCCGCATAGGTCAGATTTTCCTAGGTTTCGTCTGGTCATCAAGTTCCCAGGTTTTCGCTGATTGTCTTGTCAATGGCATTTAATGTCATCTATACCTTTGGTAGGTGAGGTATTTAATCAATTTTGGATTATTATTGTGCCATCATGCTTATTGTTGCTTTGGATTGAGCTAAGTATTTGTTCTTGAGGAGTGTTTGATCAAGTTTAGGGCCTTTGACTTTGTGAATTGTGGATTCAAGTGGTGATTCATTGTGCATTCTTGCATCTATTCTTTGTGGATGCCATTGAGCTTCACATTTGTTGCTTCTAAGGTCAATTCCTGTGTCACAATGGTATGTTTTTATTGCCCTGGTTTTGATGGATGATTATGGATAGCACGTTGATGTTATGAGAGCTTGTGGGATTTGAATTCCTACATATTTGATCATTTCATGCTAGGGTTGTTTAGCATTGTGTTATTTTTCATCTCCTGGGTGAGTTTTGAGCTCCTTTGTTTATCTACATTTTGATGAATCTTTCCCGAGAGTAATTAGTAAACCCTAGTAACGACTTAGCAGTTGAAATGACTAAATTATGAGCTTGCTTGTGTGCTAATGGTGGATGAATAGGGTTTGAAGCTTAGGGAAATGACATTCCACCTTATTTTTCCTTGGAATTGACTTAGAATGCAAAGAAAGTCTATGAAGGTTCGTGCCTGACTTTCCCTAAGTTTAAATTTTTGAAATTCATGATTGATTTGGTGTTTGGGTAAACTCATGACTTTGCGTCACAGTTCAGGATTTTTCGTCCCTCTGGGATAATCTATCCCTTCCATATTTTCTTTGCTGTGACCCTTCAAAGTCGGGGATATGTCATATCGGTCACCCTGTATCTCGCCAAAAAATGATCCTAAGTTCATATTTGATCGTTGTGACAATATCTCTCTCACACCGATAAAGCCTTTTGTGTTCTGTCGGCAAAATCAGAGTCATTCGCTGTAACCTCACCCAGAAGAGAAAGTCTCTCATCGACATGCATATCCTCATTGTCGGTTGGCAAGACATGCCCCACTCAGTGTGACCTCATTCTGAATGAAATTTGTTTGGCTGAAGTACATACTTTTGCACTGATTGGTTTAGAGTTTTACCTTTTCTGCGGAATTCTGTTGAGTCTAGATTTCTCTAAAATCTAGTGTCCTAGAATTTCCGTAGTCTGCAATCTAGCTCATCCTTCGTAGAAATCTGTTCCTCATGGATTTTCCCAAAATCTGATGAAATATAAAGGAACTTGGGACAATTGGATTTGTTTATGATTTATGATGCATTTAATGATTATTTCATGTCATATTATGATCTCTTATGAGGATTATTGATCGATTATGATCAGGTTTAATGGTTACGTAGGTGTCTCTGGGTTATTCCATTGGAATTCGATATGTCTGGAATTTCCCAAAATTCCTCTCAGGCTCATATTTCATGGATGGTCCTGAAATTCGAAGTTTATTATTATCACTCCATATGAAATTTAATAACACACTAGCTATATGAGATTCATTCTAACAATGTATTGATGCATTAACATTAGTTTCCTATGGTTTTTATTGTGATTTTCTTGATGGATGCAAGCCGAATCTAGCAAGGTAGCAGAGGGATCCTCTTTTTCTAAAGCATAAAGGATCAAAATGGACATTAAGAGAAAGATTCCTGAGAGAAAATTCACATAAATTTGGTTAGAGGTGACTGATACAAATGTTGGATAATGGGATTATGAGGAGTTCAAAGAAAGAATGGCGGCCAAAGATCTTCCTTTAGTGGCTAGAAGGATGAAGGAGTTAGGTTTGGCACATGTGGCCACTTTCCCTTCAACGGTCCAGTGCTATGAGCTTTTTCTAGAGTGTGTCAGACATTACGACCAGGGTGCACAAAATATTATCAGTCTTCAAGGGAGAGTGATAGCAAACCTCAATCATGTCTCTATTCCTCAGACTTTTGATATGCTAGATAGATCTCACATGGTGGCATTCAACATGGGGTATGCTAAGGAATTCTATGAAGAGAAAACTATTAAATCTCAACAATTCATCAACTCTTGGCTGGAAAAGCCTAAGCCACACTATTCCAAACTACCCAAGCAGCTATTCAGGGAAAAGTTCAAGAAGGATTACTATGATGCTATTACATTACTCAGCAGGGTGGTTGGATTGAGGAATGCAAGAGTGTTTGAGAACTGGATGTGCCATGCCATTGTGAGGATGGAGCAAGAATTTATTGATTATCATTGGGCTAGTTTGATTAGTAGAGTACTCCATGAATAGTTATCCAATGTGTTGTAGACCAAGACTTTCACAATGACTTCATATCTGGTCTATGCACTTGCGAGATTCCATCCCTACAAAGGATTGGATACAAAGGGAATTTTTGGACAAGATGTTATTTATGAATTTTTCCCTCAATTTCATTTGGGAAGTCCAAACTATAGGAGGGAAAATGATGCATTTACCATGTATATCACCAGAATGCTTCAAGAAGTAGAGCATGTCATAATTTTAGATCAAGCCAAGGAGTCCCAACCTTCTCCTACATTTGGATTGATGGCTGCCAAAGGGCCCCGTACAAACTTCCAAGGTATCCCATTGATCACATGATATTGTTGGAAGTAACTAGATAGATTTGTGACTTTGATGCTATTGTCAAGAAAGACAAACACAAGACAAGATTTGGTGGAGATTTTTCCCTAAGGATTGGCACTGGAGAAGCATGTCCTTCCATTATTTCTGGTTAGGCTTCAAAGGAAGAAATGAGTACCCTCATTCTATCTTTTCATTCTAAGAGATCAACGTTTGATATCATAAGCAAAGCTCAAAAGAAGGCCAGTAGAGAATATAGCCATAGGGTTGATCTAGAAGACTATTGGGCCAATTGTAGTAATGATTATGAGGTCAGAAAGAAGAAATTATCTCAGCTTCTAGTGGATGCAGTCTGTTTGTATAATGTAAGGGAAGTTCCTGATCAATTGGAAGATCATGGGAATTTAATTTAGGATCATGCCTATGAAGTGGTAAAGGATAGACCAATTGGTGATGTGGACTGGTTAGAGGAGGAGAAAATAGAACTGAAACAATTGATGGATCTAGTTATCAAAGTTACTAAGATGTGGCTCAAGCATATGATATGGGAGTTGGAGAATGAGGGAGTGAAATGCACATAAAACTTGATGGGAGATTTAGATCCTCATTCAAATTCTAAGGATTCCATAGAGCAGGAGGATCCTAAAGGAAACGGTAAAGTGGATTCTCCTTTCAAAGTTAAGATAAAAGGTGTCCAAGGAAAAGAAACCCAGGAAGTAGAAAAATAGAGAAGGCCAAAGGCTAAGAAGAGGACAAGGACTAAAAGGTTTGAACATAAGGCAATCAAAGAACAAAATCCTAAGGTTGATGCTCCCGTACTTAAGAAAAGGAGGATTATAAAATTGACAAAGAAGGAAAGTTCTAAAGAACAAGAAAATATTGTCTCACCTATGGTAGAAGTAGAAAGTTCAGGGGAAAAGGTGAAGGTGTATACAAGGATATCTAGGACTCCTTCTCCCAAGAATAGTATGCCTAAAGCAAACCCTCCTTCAGTCACTTCCCATGAGCAGCTGCAGGATGACATTCCTCCCGTTCATGAAGCCCAAAGTGAACCTAGAAAAGTTGAAGAAGTTGATGAACATCTAGACACTAAAGGGAAGGAGTTCCATGAAGGAGAGCTTTACAGTGCAGAGGATGAAGTTGAAAAGGTAATGCAATCTCCCTTGGTTGTATATGCAGGATCGCCAGTCACAAATGAAGAAGTTGAATCTCCTCCAAGGGAAGAAGAGGCAGAAAAGATCCCATCACCTAAACATGAGGAAGAACACATTGGGAAGGAAAGGAATAGGGATGAGACTCCTGAGAAACAAAATTTTGGGGAGGAGATAGTAGGAGATCAACAAGAAGAAATAGGGCAGAGCCAAGTGCAATTGGAGCCTACTATTCTGGAGTGGCTGGATAGAGAAATAAAGAGAAAACAAGTTGTAGTGGAGGAGACACCACCGAATTGGAATGAATTGCTAGCAAAGATTGGAAAAGAAAAAGGTAAGAAGAAGGCTAGAGTGATCTCAAGGGTTGAAAGAGATAAGGCTTATAACAAAGTTGTTTATATTGCTACTCCCACTCCAGATAAAAATAGAGATGATGTGGTTGGGAAGGATTACAATATTTAGACTTTCAATCTAGGGCCTACATCAGTCAAGCAGGACATTGAAGATTATGAGGAATCCAATGCAGTTATTGTGGGTAGATTGGGGAAGGAAATGAAGACCAAGCAGGAGCTAAAGAAAGAAAATGAAAATCTCAGGAAATGCTTAGAAGACTTGATGAAGCCCCTGTAGTCTATTAACCCTTCTTCCTCTGTTGCAAATCCTCTACCTCAAGAGACCATCACCGAGTTTGAGAAGATGAAAGTTTCCACCCTTGCCAAAACGAATTGGTTGAAAGGGGTGAAAATAAAGGGTGATGAAGCTATTAAGGAAATCCTATCAATAGGGAAGGATGCTACAAGGATGATGGATTGGATGAAGCAAGTGTTAGCACAAGATAAAGAAGACACGGACCTACTGATGCAGAAAACCAAGACTATCATGGAATACACCAAGGATAAATTAGTAGGTGACAAGATCCTTCCCTTCTCTTAAGCTACTGAACCTTGGGAGTGGTTTGAGGCACTGTAAATTAGGCAGAAAGTGTTGAAGAAGATTTATAAACAAAGGCATATTGATGATACCCTAAGTGGTGTATATAATGGCTCCATGGCCTTTTTTGAGATCATGATAGGATGAAGGAAAATTGCTCCTGAATATTTGAGTCTAGAATAGTTGAGAAGTTGGTGGTAGGATGTTTATGCACCCCTTGATGATGATTTTTTTTCTAAGCACCAAATGGATGATGCATCCACCTACCTTGCAATTATTGATAAATATATGACATATAAGGTGGATTGGGATAAGTCAGTCAAATATTCACGAGAAGAAGTTGCATCCATTCAAAATCGACTTAGGGTTTTTCCTTTGCCACTAGTAGCTGACCTAGATAGGACACTTTTGAAAGTTCTTGAAATGCTGGATGGAAATAAGGATAATGGGGAAGGGAGTTAATGATAGGCTACATCGCGATTTGTGCTTCCCTATTATCTTGCCACACATTGGTCTGAACTGCATTGGGATCCAAGGCCAACTTGGATAGAACATGCATTTAATTTTCATTTGACCTATTTTGAATCTCTCTTGGCCGATTTGTTGTGCCATTATTGTTGTAGAACTTGTCTATGCTGACAAGTTTTGGGGGGATTTCTATAAATGTGGCATTTTGCCTCTTTTGTAAGGGTGAAGAAATTTTAGATATAGACAAATAGAAAGTTAGTGTAGAATTAAGTGGAGCTAGGGTTAGTGAGTAGTTGTTCTCAAGCAAATGTTGTAACAGAGAGCTGGAATTGTTGCTATAGTAGATAATTTGAAGCAAGTAATGACATTGTGATTTGGTACCATACTTGTGTTCTTTATCTTGCATGGTTCTTGTTATTCTATCTTTAGAATTTTTGTGAGGAAGATTAATGTATAGAAGTTTAGAATTAGAATTGATTCAATAATGTTTATGGTTTAATATTTGAAGTGTTGTAGCAATCCCCAGTCCATAATTTTTGTAGCCAATTGATTGTTAGTTGCTTTGCACAGTTAGCCTGGACTTTATATTCATTGTGCTTAGTTTGATCATGAGGGCTTATTCATTTCAGTCGCAATAGAGTTGTCTGAATGAATGTTCATGATTTTAAAATCTTACTACCTTAGAAGATTGCACTATTTCTATAAGATTGCAGATCCATCTAGGTCAAGTAGAAATTTTGTTTGAGCGATTGGCCCATTTCAAGTGTTCGGTCATTTGCATTGTTAATCTTAGGTTAGTATTAATTTTAAAGATCTCTTTGAAACCCTTATCTATTTTGTTATTTCATCGATTATTGGGTTAAATTTAGGATTGAAGTATCATTATATTGCTAGATCTGATAAATCAAGATTCAGTATTTTGCTTGTAGTAAGGTCCCATTGTGATTACTAGCATTTTCACATTTATCACTGAGTTGTTTGTGCATTGTCAAGACCTGACATTAGAGACCTTGGGGTTATCTCTTGAGGCTTGCTGATAGAGATTTACCTTTCAAGAGAGATAGGATTCTATATTTTGTTTGAGTTGTTGCTATGCAGAAAACACCGTCAACAGGAACTTTCTTCAAATATCCTTCATATGAGAGATCTTGGCAGATATCCTCCTTATAGGTCTGTGGGATTGTAGGGTGCTTTCCTAGATTCTCCCATGTGAGGGATCTTGAGGGATGTCTCCTTATAGGTCTACAAGTTTGTAAGCCACTTTTTGTAGTTTCCTTCATGTAAGAGATCTTGGAGGACACCTTCCTTGTAGGACTGAGAGCCTACAAGGCGCTTACTTTTCAAGGCTTCCTCCATGTGAGATATCTTGGAGGTTTCCTCCTTGTAAGTTTGTAGGATTGTAAGACACTTTCATTCTTCACCTTCATAGTTCTGTGAAGCAATGAAGTCCTTTTCTTCTCCTGCACCTTCGAGTTCATCATATCATGGTCTAGTTTAGGTTGATAGTTTAGGTATACATTTCTACACCTACTTCTTCTTCGATCTACTTTACCAAAGTACTCATCAGCATTCATGCTTGCTAAAGTGGAGGAAAAATGTATAGGAGTGAATTTTCACTCCTAATTCAAATTCCCCTTTTACTCTTCTCCACTTTAGAAAACCAAACTTGGAGGATAAATTCCACCTAAGCCTGCTACCTTTGTTCCGCTTGGGTGTATTTTATATGTTGGTAGAGGAATTTTTATTGAGGATTCCTATGCAATGCACAGAAATCCATACAATGTGCTTACATCCCTAGCAGATTCCTACATCTAGAATCTGCGGAGGTGTTACACTTCCCATTGGGATTCATCTTGTAAATCCCCCTTCGACCAATCAACCTGAATATGGTTGTTTCTTCATTCTCTCCTTCAAATTCACTCTTCCTACATGCATTTCATCTTCTAAGCTTTCAATTTGTCCTTCAAAATATCTTCACAATATCAAGAAATCTTCTTCAAACTCTATTGCATCCATTACCAGCACTTTTAGTAGCTCTTTTACACTCCATAATAGCAACAACAACACTCCATCACTTCAGTAGAGCAAGTGTGGGACAACACCTTTGGAATAGAGTCTTGAGTACACTTATTTTCTCTCACATTATCCCCAAGTACTTTTGGTGGATGTGGTAAGCTTTCCACTCCTTTCCTCTATCACATGGTTGAGTAGCACATCTACTATTTTGTAGTACTATTTTGTAGTGCTTTAGTGCTAGGAATGGGGGTTACGAAATGAATAGTCAAGATTGAGAAGAGGCCAGAGTCAATCAATGATTGAGATTCGAAAATGAGATAGTGGAGGAAGATAATGGAGAAATTAAAAATTAAAATCATTTAATTCATGAGAAGAAATCTTTAACCAAGTGGAGGAATAAAAAAAATATTTAAATTATTTATTTGAAGAAAATGCAAGTGGGAATTTAATTAAAATGATTTATGCAACCATTTTAATTAAATAGGAGGAAATATAAAAAGAGATATTAAATAATTAATTTGAATCAATTATTTAATGAGGGAGAAATGTCAAAACATAGTCAAATAATTTAAAATTTATTTGACTATAGAAGAATAAAAAAGATCAATGAATAGACAAACAATTAATAATAATAATTTGACTATAGATGAATGGTGAAAAGTAAATAATTAAATAAATAGTTTATTTAATTATTTGACTATAGATGACTAGAGACTATGTAGTTCTACCCTACTAACACAAACTAACTCATAATTGAACTCTAACTCTATTTTTGGAGTTTTGGAGTTTTCTATTTTTTTTTGGGTTTTGACGATTTTATGACTTTTTTGGATTTTGATGTTTTACAAAAAAAAATTTGGATTTTTGGGGATTTTATGATTTTTTTTGGATTTTGAAGTTTTATGATTTTTCAATTTTTTTTAGATTTTGATGGTTTTATGATCTTTTTGGGTTTTGATGTTTTATGATTTTTTTGGATTTTTATGTTTAATGATTTTTTAGATTTTGATGTTTCATTATTTTTTTAGATTTTGATGTTTTATGATTTTTTGGATTTTTATGTTTTATATTTTTTTGGATTTTGATGTTTTATGATTTTTTTGGATTTTGATTTTTTATTATTTTTTTTATTTTGATTTTTTTATGATTTTTTAGATTTTTGATGTTTTAAAAGGTTGATACCATGTGTCGGATGCCAAGAAGACATAAGTTAGGGAATTTCCCCCAGTCAAGTACATGACCAACTTATTATGCATGAGGGGATTAATGGATGTAAAGGATGATCATGAAAGTGAAGGATGCTAAATGTTGATGATCTTCAAGCCATGGAAAGGATGAAAAAGCTTTATTGTGGATGAATAATACTTTCTTATGGATTATAACTATAAGGATAATGAAAAATGAATGTGAAAGATACACACAACCAACTAGGTAGGCATGCACAAGGATCCAAGGACAAACATGATCTTGCCCCTAGTTAAGATGAAAACCAATTTATAGGTGATGATGATGACAACGTTATTTGATATAGGAAGGACCCATCCCAAAACAACATGAGGATTTGGAAAGACATATCTCGTTGATGATAATGTAACTAAAGGATCTCTATTACTCTATTATGCTTAATCTACACTTAGGATTTTACAAACTCACCTTCTCATTTTCTTCCGCTTCTTCCACAACCTCTCTGGCCCATATGCCACTTCATTCAAACAATGTTGTGCAACATTTTGGGCTGCATTTATGATACTATATTCATCAATTACTATCATCTTCCAATTGATTATCATCCTTGCATCCACATACAACACACCATAAAAAAATGGAAATATTTCCATGTTCCCAACATCACCCACTTCATCTTCATACTCAAATTACTCATCTAATATTTTTCCCAACACTCTTCTTCCCTGACCAACTACTACAACAAATTGTTTTCAGATTCATTTTTGATCACATGTCTCATCACATTCATCTAAAAAATTTCCAAGTCTGCTACAACTTCTGCCTTTATCTCTACAACAACAATTGTGTCATTATCTACAACCTCCTTCAAGGTGTCCTTTATTGTCCTATACATCTTCAAACCTTCAAATTTTTCATTGCACTCTTACTCAATGGATGTAAATTTCCTCTAAAAATATTCCTCATTGTAGTTGGCTACTGCTCGCCCTTTCCTATCCAACTATGTATTTCCTTCATCATTCTTTTGTTTTCCTTCACCTTCATTGATCACCATTGTTCCAATATTACCCTCTTTATCTACTATTCCTCCCTTATCCAAATTTACATCTTTGTGTTGTCCATCATATGCTATTATTGTCTCCTTTCTATGTTCAACTCTTTTATTCAACTTCTCTTTCTTGTCACATTTACAATTATTAATCTTGGACTTTCCAAGCTATCTTTCCTTTTTCCTCTTGCATTTATTTCTTCTCATCTCGTTTTCATCTAGTAGCCTCCACATGTTTTCCTCATTTTTATAATTTTCATTCAAATCCTCATCAAGCTCGTCATCAAAATCAGATTGCATAGGTTCACCTTACATATATCATGCTTCTCCTACACTTTCACCTTATTCTCATGAATATTATCTTCCTTGATACCTTCTATCATTCCTACTTGTTCATTGGGATTGGTCATTTCCTCACACCTCATACTTTTGAACCTTCTCTTCTCATCAAAATTTCCTACAACAAGACTTCTCACTTGCTCTTTTCCTAGTCTTAATCACCCACATTTTATTTTTTGTAGCCTTGGGCTGATCTCTCTTTCATGTTGCACTTGGTCTTCTTATTTCATATATTGTCCTTTTCCTTGAAATTTCTTCTCTAAGCTTCATTATGCCAACTCACCCTCAAATCTAGGTTCCACTTGTTCTTTTGCACATCTTGCATCCTTTGCACTTGCTTATTAGCAAAAACCAAACCAAAAGCACCTATCTCCTTCTACTTTAATGACTGCTCATCACCAACCTTTTTCTTTTTCCAACATGGAGATATGTACCCACGATCAATCAGTTTCTCTTTTTTTTTATTAAATTTCTCATTCGTATTCTTTCTTCTATCAACATGATTAAAATCAACATTTTCCTTTCCATCTTCACAACTAAATCCAGCATTATAAATTTCTTTTACCTGTTGTCCCACATTGCATCCACCTTTGGCTTCTTTTCTTTCCAAATTTTCTTCTTCATAAGCATATTGTGCTATTGGTGCAAAATCTTCCTAGGCATAATGAAACTCTATGGTTTTTCCTTCATCTTCATCATCATACTAGGATTCTTTAGTATCAAACTCCTCTCCATTCTTAGGTACTCTACATTGTACCTCTGCTGCAAACTCTTCGTGACACTCTGCTATAACTAGTCTTCTCTCATCTTCAACTCTTTCATTGGGTGCTACTTTTGCCCCATCACTCAATATCTTCAAGTTACCATTCTTTACCTTCCTTAACACAATATTCATACCTACATACACATCTACAAAAATAATATTAGCAAATATAATAAGAGTCCACAATGTCTCCATTAGCTCCTTCTTCAAGGAAGCTTTCCTTTCCTCATTATTTCCCTTTACAAGTGCTGCTCTTTACATTTCTTCCTCTTTCCCTCTTTCTCTTCTCATGTCCTCTTTAATGAGAACTCTCTTAACCTCTTCCAGTACATTTTTCTCAAATGGCAACTCCTTGTTGTCCCATCTTCTATGGGTACTCTTTCCACTCTTATAGACTCTTCTCAAGGAATTCATGTTTTCCCTTCTTCTCTTCTCAACAATCTCCTACATAGGCCACTTTACTTTTTCATCACTAGCCATAACCACACATAATCTTAGCTCCCTTCCTCAAGCCATTGCTTCACCATCTCTATATCTCTCCTTAATTTTTCCATTGCTTTGTCAAGATCTGCATTGTGTTTCTTTTTATTTTCTTTCCTTTGGTCTCACTTCTCGAGAATTTCTTTTATTGAATGCTTCTACATCTTACTTTTCCATTCTTCACTTATCTCCTTTAAAATACCTCACCTAGGATCCCATTGTCATTTCTTTGTTAATCTACAACGCAAAACCTCTTTGAACAATATTATATAAACAATGTAATAATTTCCTTTGACCAGATCTTTTGGGCTCTACTACCACTTGATGGCAGACCCCTTCATATGCCTAAACCTCTCTACCCTCAAACATTATACGATGGCCCATACCCATAGCTATATTAGCTAAGAAGTCAATAGAATGGATTGTCTCTAGTTTCTATTATGAAAACGACAAGAGAGAGGAAAAATAAAAATTGATTACTCTTTCTTTTCCCAAGGTGACTAGAAAAATGATAATTAACAATTCATATTATTCAAATTTCCTCCTATGGGACAAGAATCTTAACAAAATTCAAAGAATAGTTATAAATAATCACTAGGTTATACATTTGAATACACATGAACACCAATAAAAGTTATTGACAATAATAACCCTTGAGCATGGATTTATTCATTCAATAATAGTGATTACATTTAAACCTATCTTGTCATCCTAGAACATGGTTGGTCAAGACTTTGTTCTATTAGCTCACATCTTGCTTCATTATCTTTGTTCTCCTTTGTTGTGGATTTTCTTTTTAATCAGGTTTCCTTACTATCAATGCTAATATCACCTTGTCCTTCGTTGGCTTCCTCTCTTTTCCTTGGTATTACTCATTTTACTTTTGTCATCTTCTTTCTATCGACTTGATCATCCTCTACTTTAGTATCTTCTATGCAACCATTCTTCTTAAATGATATGCCTTCTACCTATCAACTTCTTCTTACTCTTAGCCTTCTCTTCATCTACAATTTTTCAACCTTCTTGTTTAATGTGCCCTCATCCTAATGGCTCTCTTTGTCTCTTTGATATCAACCTACAGTTAGACCCTCTCTATTTCTCCCTTTGTGCTCTATCTATCAACCTCATTTTATGTTCTATCTTTTGGCCATTATTTTTTCTTAGACTCCTGGCTTCCCTCCTCCTTTGTGTATTCATCCACAATGGATATCTCCTCTCAACCTCTTATCTTATCTTCCTCTCTCCTCTTCCATGCACTTTCTTTGTGCAAATTGCTCTAACTATTATCTTCACAAAAAATTTCCTTCTCATTTTGGCCTTGTCATCCCGACCTCTCTCTTTACAATAAGCCCTTGATACTTTAGCCTTTAGCCTCTTTCAAACACACAACCATCCCTCTATCATTCCTACTAGTTACTCATTTATTCGCTCTGTTGGCTCCATTCATCACAACTGATGACAAACATTCAAATATCCCCCAAAATTGTTCATCTACACCATCCTCACCTTAACTATTTGTCTTCCCAAGCTTGTTCATCTCTAAAAAATTCTTGCAATTTTTTAATCTGAAGTTATAACTTCCACAACCCATTCATTTCTCTTGAAAACTAATAATTAACTATTAATTCTCCCATCATGTTGGTGACATGAACATCCTTCTACCTAAATCCTATCATCTATCCCAACACAACTAACCCAAAATCATCTACTAACATAAATTTTGAAAATAAAGATGATGCCCATGCATTAGAAAACTATACTATCCACCCCATCCCATGATCCTACCTTATGTCAAGATCAAAGCACCCCTTCATCTTCATGTCATTATCCTAATTCTCCACAAGATCCCATTAAACATATCCAAGATACCCATGAATGCCCTAATTATTAATTGGGTTCCTCCACTTTTATCTAAGCTAGTCTACTCTAAGATCCTACCATTCCTTGCATACCATACCCTCCTCAAAATGGACTCACATCTTGTTTTCAAAAAAATAATTATCCCATTGGAAAAAATATTTTTCAAAATATTCATTATCAAGGCAAAGGGTTAGGCCTACATGAGCAAGGCATATTAGAACCCATCCACATCCAAGAAAATCCTAATTATCATGGCCTTGTCTATAAGTATCTAGATGTTGTCACTCCTTTCCCCTATCCTAAAACTAAAATCCCTCCACTTAAATCCAAATGTCTGCATTCCCCATACTCAAAATATACCTTGGTCCCTTATATTCCAAATCCAAGTCCTTCATCCCTTCCATCCATTTTGGGTAGATCTATGTCCCAAAGCAATTTCCTTCATCCTCTCCATCCATCTTGGGTCCTTACATTCCTCCACCTAACATTCCTATTCCAAAATCCCATTATCCTCTATATTCATCACCTCATATCCCTAATCAAGATTTCCAAAGGTACACACCATTGAACCTTTTCCAACATACTTACAAAAAACCCATCCATAATATATACACATCATTCATATCCATCCACCAATCCCATTTCTCTTGGAAGAATTTGGATGCCAAATATAAAATGCATAAAGCCAAAAATCCACAAAAATCAAAGGATAAACATGTCCCATCAAAAATACAAGAAATAAAAAAGAAAAACATGATCCAAAATAAAAAATTTAAATCTCAAAGGCCAAAAGGGCCCATGAAGGAAAAATAAAGTCAAAATATATGTGGATTCCAAAAACTCATAGAATCAATGCATCCCAAAGAAAAATAAAATTTTGGCATCAAAAATTGCTTATCCAAAAGCTTCTTCCAATCCTAATTTCTTCACCCCATCTAATAATCATTTACCTCCATCCATTGTGGGTCCTTATATCCCAAAATCTACATCTAATCCTCCATCAATTACTCATAATATAAAGTGCACTTCTCTTCCATAGTTCCACCACCCTTCAAGGTGTGTGCCAATGCTGATATTTCCAACATTTCCATCCATTCATCCACAAGTTTTCCATCGACCCATCCATTATCCAACATCCATATTTCATCCTTCCATCCCTATTATCTAATCCTATGCACAAATCTATATCCTTCACCATCTTCCCATATATTTCATTCCCCTTACCAACATTCTACCAATGTCTAAGAGAATACATCCATGTACCATGGTCCATTATAATACATCTTCAAGGGATACCATCCATGGAACTAGATTCTTGAGTCCTTCCTCCATTTTTCATATCATTCATCTGCTATCTTCTTGTGTAGTCATAAAATTGTACCCCTTTAAATTTTGAATACATTTTTGCATCTACTTTAGTGTCCACTCCCCTAGCATCTTGTGTAGGCTCATTTAAGCCCTTGCATCAACCTTTTTCGCCTTTCAAGGTGCTCCAACACCCCTTTTTAGTCGCTACCCTTGTGTGCTCACTTTTCATTGAACCTTGTGCTTTTACTATTTGCATCATTTTGTAGCATGATGTGTCTAGACACTAGGGCAATGTGTAGACACCTGCATGCCACACTAGCATCCTGTTATGTTTCAACATTCAAATGACTACCTATGAGGATGTTCTCCACTTGTCATCTTCCTTTGTTGGTCATAACGGCTTAGGTCACCTTGTAACCTCCTAGGAAGCTTCTTTTTGCTTCTCCTCTTTCCATATATGTTATCTTTTCAATCATATTGCTTCTTCTAAGTTCCTCTAGCTTCACTCTATCATCTTGGCTTCTCTCTTTTCCCTATTTACTCTATTGTTTGCACATATCCCTTATTTGTTACAACAACACTCTAAAGCTTTCACAAGCTCATTACAACAACACTCTTGGCTCTTGCAGCTCTATTGCTCTCTCCATTTGGCTTCCTTAAGCCTTGAAACTTTTATCTCCCTTATTCTTGTGAGCATCCTGGTATTCCATATCCCCTATCTATTGCATCCTTACTTTCTGATATGGGTTCTCCTCCTCAATCAGAGATTGCTTTTATCACCTCTTTTGTGATACAGGTTCTTCTCCTCGAGTGGGGTTTTTTTTATCACTCATACTTGGTGGTGTGGGTTCTACTCTTGAGTGGGTTTTGATGTCACCATGTGCTTTATCTAATTTGATTCATTTCTCTCTATCTATTTGGTTTTCTGTGGAGGCGGGAACATCAAAACTGGGGTTTGACTATTGAAAACACCTATACAGCTCCAATAATTTCTCTAGATATTATACATGTAGGTTTCAAAGAAATTCATTTTCTAGTGGCTTCATCACTTGTGTGGTTGTAATAACTTTATTTCTTCTCTTTATCTTTATTGTTCACTTTACTTTATCTCAATCCTATTACATTACATTGCTTTATAACATTCTGTAAGTTCTTAGCAATTAGATTGCTAGTAGTCACTTAGCTATTTTATATGATAAACTTGCTTTCCGGTTCATACGAGATGCCAATACACCAAATTGTTGTTCATATTATGTGTTGTCATCTTGTGGCTGAGAGCTTTCTAATTTTTCTAGAAATCTTTGTGACCTACTCTTTCAGATTCTAGGACTCTCACGTTGTTCCTTGAGGTAGTTTAGGGAATTTCACCTTGTGAGGCTCTCTAAATGAAGAGAACCCATGAGTAGCGGATCCCCCTTCTCTACATTTTGGTGAACCTAATGTGAAGAGGGTATGTTTCAAAAACTAGGGATTTATTTACCCCTACTTGGTGGGGTCATAACTTTCGACTTAGTGTGCGGAATTTAGAACTGTTTGCATCATTGGAAAGGTCTCCAAGAAGAGTAGTTCAGTCCCAAAAACATTATGCCTTTGGTAGCTAAATTTTAGGGACCGATACAAGTTTGGACCCCAAATTCTACTCCAAATACCTTCAAAAATGTAAATTACTAGATCCTATAAAATATCAAAAAAATCTAAAAATCTGGATTTTTTATTTTTCTTAGTTCTGTCATTAGTTGACTTGTTTATTCATTGTTTATTATATTTAACTTAAAATTTAAAAATTAATATAATATCCTCTTTTATTAGTTATGTATCTAATTATATTCAAAGTTTTAATGATATTCCATTTCATGCATGTGATGTTGACTTGGCTTTGCCTATGTCACTTGATATCTTTGATCCTTCCCACAAATGTCCTCTTGCATTAGAGGATATTTTTTTGCAAGAAGATGAAATCATTGATACCTTAATGTTACTCTACCTTCTATTCATTCCAATGCACTCTCTTTCAAAGATGATGCATTTGTGAATGATGAATCTCTTCTCTATTCCAATGCACTATCCTCTAGAGATGAAGCATTAGTAAATGATTAATCTCCTTCCACATTTGATCCTATTTGGATCGATGTTGAGAATATGTCTTCAAATAATTGTTCTACTAGTTGCAATAATTTTGTAAATTTAATCTATGTCTATGTTGCCCCTCAAAGCCCTAAGAGTTCGGTCATTTACATGACTCCAACTAGTCCTTATCTTAAAAGGATTTGTTATGTTGATAGTGTCTAATATGATAGTGATAATATTGATTTTTCTAAGGCTCCCTCTTACAGAGTGGTAGTCCATACTTATGAGAATAAAATGAATAAATAACCAAGCCTTGCTCAAGTACCTTAACCTACAACTAAAGCATCTAGTGATTACGATCTTGTTGAGCAACTCCGTGTTACTCCAGCTAAGATCTCATTGTGGGATTTACTTCATCCTACTCTAGTTTATCAAGGAATGCTTCAAGAAGCCTTACAAAATATCATCTTTCCTTCTTCCACTAGGTCGATGGATGTTAATTTCTTGATGGTGTATATTTGTGTGAATTTACTAAATATTACATTCTATCTGTAGGAACTCCCACCTCCAACATTACTCTCTAATGATTATAGCTAATATTAATAATATCGGCATTAGATGTACTCTCATTGACACTGGTTTGATGCTCAATGTGTGGTTATGTGCAGGATCATAATGGGCCAAAAAGTGGCAATATGATGGGTTTGTGGCTGACGACCTTTTTTTAACCCAAAATTGATGAAATGAAAAGGGCTTTTAATGGGGATTCTTAGCTTTCCACCAATATAAATTATGCTTTACTTTCAATTTAATAAGTAATTATTATTCATTTTCTATTCAAATTACAACTAAAGTCTTGATTGATAGACTGATTGAAAAACATTTATAGATTTCAAATGGTATCACATTTTTTGAATCAAAAACATGTGTTAGATTCTATGCTTCGTACACTATAGGATTAAAAAAAGAAAAATATAATTTCATGAAGTTTTGGCCAAGTTAAGGTGGTCAGACATCTGAGCTTTTTATATTTTTAAAAAATTCTAATAAAAAATTCATAATTAATTCTTTACTTGGAAAAAAATACAATAAAATATGCATCACATCGGGACATGATTCCTCTACTTATATCTAAAATATTATAAAAAATATTATCATTTTATTATGGTTAGGGTGGTTAGACAGACACCTACTTCTTATTTTTTCCCTAAAATTTCAGTACTACTGCATTGCAATTTCAATTTTTCACCAAATAGATTTTTTTTTTTTAACAAACCTAGTAATTTAGAAACTACATTCATTTTTCTACAAATTCTATTCTTACATATTTTTGAAATAATATAGATAACTTATTAAAAAAATTACATCAAGTTTCCTAACTCTGATTTTTATATTTCTTTGCCATTTAAGGGCCTATTTTTTCCATGATGATCCTGTTGGAATTATTGCCTCAATCTCACAAGCTGAAACCTCTGATAAAACATGGTCACTGTGACATTCTTGTTGTCTAGTCGATTGGCATTTTTGTAACCTTGTGAAAAACTCATGTCACTGAGACCTTGCCTCTGTCTTGCCAACTAGTGTTGTCACTTTGACTTTTGGCGTTTTCTGTAACCTTCTACCGAAGTGAGATCTATGGCCGATGGGCTAGTGTCTAGCAGATGTCAGGGAGACCTGTGGCAAAAGAATTCTTTAGTGTGACTTAAGGGTTTGTTAGGAACTCTTCACGATAGGGAGATGTCTTGCCGACAGCGATACACTTGTGGTCATTGGGGTAACTCGTATGCTCAATGTGAAGTTTTGGCAATAGAGAGAAGTCTCATCGATAAGAATTTTCTTGGTGTCATCAGGGTGACTTGAACACTCGAGAGGAACTCTTAGCAATGAAGGATTGTCTTTCTGACAATGTAACACAAAAAGACATTGGGGAGACCTTTGGCCAAAATACTTTCTTCGGTGTGATGTCTCATCGATAGTGGAAAGTCTTGTCGATTATTGGATGTCTTTGGTGTGACTCTTGGTGAATGGTAGTTTCGGGGTAACGTGGAAGCCTCAGTAAGAGGTCTTGTTGAAGGTTGATTCTCTCACAGACAAAGCTACATGTGATCAGGTGTTTTTGGTGAGACTCCTAGCGAATGGAGCCATCGGAGAAACATAAGGAATTCAGTATGATCTCTTAGCAAAAGTCAAAAGTCTTGCCAACTCGGTATGACATGTTTGCTCGATGTGAAGTCCTGGCAAAAGTGATGAGTCTCACTGACTGGTGAACACTTTAGAATGACATGAAGGCTTGGTGAGATGTCTTAGTGAAAGATGGTAGTCTTGCCAACTGTTGCTCACATCAATGTGACATTGGAACATTGGTATGATTTCTCATTGAATGGTGATTATCTCGCCGATGAGAATATTGATGTCTATGTGACTTGTGAACTTCGGTGTGATGTCTTGGCGAATAGCGATGGTCTCACCAATGGGTTTGCTGAGGTTGATGTAACTTGTGAACATTGGAGTGATGTTTTGGTGACATGGCAAAGTCTGAGTGATAGCTTTCTAGACCCAGTATAATGTCTTGCCAATAGTGAAGACTCTTGGTAACAATGACGAGATGGGCTCTATGGCATCGGGGAGACACGGTTAGTGTCTCACTGACATGCGACATAGGTTGAATGCCTTTTGACCGAGTGAAGACTATCCTATGTGGTGTGACTTGAACCAATCAAAGTGAGCAGAATGTGAACCGTTTGTTGTGAGACCATTGCAACTGTCTCTATGTGGAAGGGAAAAGCTCTACACGAGGAAATGGAAACATCTTTGATGATAATGATGCTGAGTTGTAGGTTCTGATTCAAAAGTTGGGATCAAACCGATTCACAAAGACTATTGAGAACGAATGCATATAGGTATGCACTGGAAGTTCTAAACAACATAGAAAAAGAAGAGCCAGAGAGAGAATGATAGAGAGAGGACCGAGTGGCTAGCCGAAAGGCTGAGGCCATGAGGTTGAAGCAGAAGATTGAGAGGCAGAGTTAAGCTGTTGGAATCTCTCGTGATCATGATTGCTTTGGTTGATCTCTAAGGGATAGTTTTCTAGTAGTTGTATCCAGAATGAACAAGATGTAATCTATGAAAGACTAAGAGCCTAAAACTGTATTGTAACTTTTTATTGCTGAATAATACAATGGCTCAAACTTTGGAGAGTGGGGTTTTTCACCGAAAAGGGTTTTCCCCACGTAAATCTTTGTGTTATGTTTACTATATTATCTTTCATGTATGTTTATTCTGTTTCTAGAATTATTTAATGCATGTTGTTTAATTTACATGTGCTTCTCTTAGAAGGATCAATGTGGGAAATGAATTGTGTATGTTCTGCTTTATGACATAGTTGTACGTGTCTTTGAGGTAATCTAATCGGAAATAAAGTTACTGAAGGCACTACTATTCTTGGAGGTTCTCTGAGAGATGCCCTTTTTCCCTTACAAGTGGTATCAGAGCCTTGTTCTGGTTGTTGATTCTAGGTATTTCTCCTATGAATATTTCTCAGTTTGTTGAGCTGGAGGAAATCTAGAGGAATGAACTGATTTATTGATCCTTTGGTGAGTGGAAGTCTTGTGATATTTGGAGAAAGCATGCAACTTGAAGGATGGTGGAGATGGAAAAGGGAGTTGATCATGTGTTCTTTGATCTATGTCTCCTAGTTGGTAGCAGTATAACCTTGGTGTATGAGGTGGATTTCTTACTTTGTGGCTGAGTAGTAGTAAAGCTTTCATATTGGGTGTCTGTGTGACAGGGTCCTGGGTGAAATGGAGAAGCCTAGTTTGTTTCTCAGCCATGGAAGAGAGTGCTTATGCTAGGTGGTGTTTCCTGGTGTTGGAAGGCATTGTTTCCTATTAACCTTGAATACATAAATGCTATGGAGTTAATCATTAGGTGATTTGCAAGCTTCTGAAATAGCCTTTCTTTCTTTCTCTAATGCATGTACATGTTGGTGGTTTTAGATTTGGCTTGAAAGGGGCCTAGATTTCTTGAATTACTATTTTCCTTTTAAGGATGTTTTTTACTTACATGGCTCTGTGGTTTTGTAGGTTTTACATGGTTAAGAAAATCTTGTGGTTATGTGGAACTCTTGTTAAGCTATTTTCTAGACCCTGGTTTTTGGGGTGTTGCTAGATGAGATAGTTGTAGTTTTGCATGCATGCTTTGTGCATGGTTTGAGGTGTGATTTCTTCTCTGCATGTGAGTGTTGGTATGTGATTTGTCACTCAGCATTCTTGTGTTGATGCTTGTGAGTTCCTTGATTGTGGTGCTCGTTGTGGGCATGATTGGAAAATCAGGTTTGGCGTGATTTGATGTTTGAGTCATGTTGTCTACGTTGTTATTCTCTTTGAAATCTCAGTGTTCCAATTTCCAATATAATGATGAGTTTAAATGTTCTATTTTTATGATCTACAAGTTATGCGGTTGGTGGATTAGCTACCCATTGGCTACAGTGAGATAACTTGGATGTGGACTGTCTTTATCCATGAGGTTGATTCATTGTCAGTGTAGACTTGTTAGCTGACCTTGTCTCTGGTCACTTGTGCATTGGTGTGACTATTTTGAGATGAAAGGATGGATATTCTTGAGTACCTGAATGGTCGGTTATGGGAACTTGAAGCAGTTGGTCATGATACTTGGAGAGCTCGAGTGTCATGTTTCAGTGGGAGCTCTAGTAGTGACTGTGGGTTCATTGCATGGTGGTGAATGGTCTTCTTTAGTGTTGCAGATGTTTCTTGGGATCATGTTGCTTCAGAAGGGTTATTTCGCATTTGCATGGACATTATTTGAAGATGTACAACATCTTGGAACCATGGAGGATGCTTGGATTCTTTGGCCAAGGTGTTGGTGGTGCTTGACAGGTGATTTTTTTTAAGTCTATTTGCTTTATGTCATGGTATACTCTTGTTTATGCACTGGGGTTTTGGCATTGTGCATTGTACTTGAGACAATGGTGAAGTCACTTGGAGCATGGTATCTCCTATGGGGATATGTAGATCATGGTGTCATGATAAGTTCCTAATTCAGATGATTGGAGCTTTGACAATGATCTGGCAATTCTTTGTGTATTGGGTACTTTAAATATTTTCTTGATACTTCGTGATAGTGCAGTAATGCAGTTGAAGTTTAGCATGAGATGAATGGTTTCTAGTACTCATGGATACATGGAGAATAAGGTGAGGCTATTTTTCTCTTATGAGAGAAGTGTTGTTGATTGGTATTCTTGATGAAGTTTTTCAGCAGAAAGTCCAAGAAGCCTACACCTTGGTTGAACGTGAGTTCAATAAGAGACTTTTGAGGAGATTGTTCTTGGATTAGTCATGATGACTTACATATCTTGAAAGGATTATTCTCGTTCCCACTCTTGGTCTACTTGGCAGTTTATCTGAGAGGTATTTGGCCCATTATATTTTTTAGATGTGTTTTTCTTTTTGTTCACTTTGATGATATGGATCTTGAATTGTTGTCTAATGGTTCTAGAGGATTCATAGTGGAAGTTGTACAACTTGTTTTATCTCCTTGTTACTTATGACAATTGGTAGGAGATAATGTATGGGTTGATTTCCTAAAATGGGGAATGAACTATCTTGATCTTTGTAGAGATGCTTACATCCATGTCTTTTAAAGATTGGTTTGATCTTGGTGATTGAACGGATGGATGTTGTTAAGGTTTCTCTTTTGCATTATGAAGGAGATATACTTGACATAGCTGGCTGTTAGAAGTGTATGTGGGAGGATTTTCTATAGGAAGATGATGTGCAGGGTTTCTCTCTGTGGCCATGAAGGTTTGTGGTGAGAGAAATGTCTCTTGTAGCAGTTTGTTGCAGGATGTGCATTTCATTGTGGATATTTCCTTGGAACTACATGGGTTACTCAGGCAATGGGAGTTCCTGTTATGTGTCTTGTCTTCTTTGACTAGTTGGCACTTGGATCTTGTAGTTGATGTTAATGAGTTGGTTATGGTTTGGCATAAGTTTACTAAGGTTGATACCTTTGAGGTATGTTAGATTGGATGGATTAGCATGAGCTATGGGTGCTATTTTCAGTTGCATGGGTTTATCAGTTGGATGGAAGTAGTCAATCTGACTATTGTTCTAGTTGGTGTTTTATATCTTATTTCTAGAGAATGACTTCATTGGTGTGTTCTATTTGAAGCTTTGAAGTTGATATTTCTTTTGTATAGCATTTGAGCACAGTGAAGTGGTAGTTGCATCTTGTTGATGGTATCACTAGGATCTTTTTCTTGTGTTCATTGGAATGGTGCTTATTCACCTTGCCTTGAATCTTTCTTCCATAGCTGGCATGTTGGAAGATGATAGGATTGTTTCCTGAATGATGGACATCTTGGATGTTGGAGCAAAATTCTTGATGGAGCATGAGAGCATATTTGAGGTCCATGTGGTTTCCTAGAAGGCTATTTTTGGTTGCTTTGTTGGATAGTGAGTTGTAGTTAGATGCATGGTCTTTATTGTAGATTATTTGGTGGACTGAATCTGTGGAATCTTATTGATTGGGTGTCTTTAGTATTGTAGGGTCTGAACTAGTGGAGCTAGTGTGATTTTAGTTTCTAGCTGATTTGGAGGTGCTTGTGTGATCTTCATCAAGTGGGAGATTGTTGGAATTGTTGCCTCAATCTCATAGGCTGAAATCTTTGAGAAAGCACGGTCACTGTGACATTCCTATTGTCTGGCCGACTGGCAATTTGGTAACCTTGTGAAAAATGCATGTCATTGAGACCTTGCCTCTATCTTGTTGACTAGTGTTGTGGCATTCGTTGTAACCTTCTACCAAGTGGAGATCTCTGGCTAATGGGTTGGTGTCTAGCAGATGTTGGGGAGACCTATGCCAAAAAAAGTCTTTGGTGTGACTTAAGGGTTTGGAAGGAACTTTGGGTGATAGGGAGATGTCTCGCCAATAGCTATACACTTGTGGTTATAGGGGTAACTTGTATGCTTCGATGTGAAGTCTTGGCGATAGGGAGAAGTCTCATAGATAAGCATTTGCTTGGTGTCGTCGAGGTAACTTGAAAACTCAGGAGGAACTCTTAGCAATGAAGGATTGTCTTGGTGACAATGCAACACTCGAAGACATCGGGGAGACCTTTGGCCAAAAGACTTGCTTCAATGTGATGTCTCATCAATAGCGGAAATTCTTACCGATTATCAGATGTCTTCAGTGTGACTCTTGGCGAATGGTAGTTTCGAGGTAACGTGGAAGCCTCGATAAGAGGTCTTGCCGAAGGTTGATTCTCTCACCAACAAAGCTACATGTGATCAGGTGTTTTCGGTGAGAATCCTAGTGAATGGAGTCATTGGAGAAACACAAGGACTTCGGTATGACCTCTCAGTGAAAGTCAAAATTCTTACCGACTCAGTATGACATGTTTGCTCAATGTGAAGTCCTAGTGAAAGCAATGAGTCTCACTGACTGGTGAACACTTCAGAATGACATGAAGGCTTGGTGAGATGTCTTAGAAAAAGATGGTAGTCTTGTTGAATGTTGCTCACATTGATGTGACTTTGGAACATTACTATGATGTCTCATCAAATGGTGATTTTCTTGCCGATGAGAATATTGATTTCTATGTGACTTGTGAACTTCGGTGTGATGTCTTGGTGAATAGCAATTGTCTCACTGATGGATTTGCTGAGGTTGATGTAACTTTTGAACATCAGAGTGATGTCTTGGTGACATAGCGAGGTCTAAGCAATAGCTTTCTGGACTCAGTATAATGTCTTTCCGATAGTGAAGACTCTATGCAACAATGACAAGATGGGCTCTGTGGCATCGAGGAGACATGGTTATTGTCTCACCGACATGCGACATAGGTTGAATGCCTTTTGATTGAGTGAAGACTATCTTACGTGGTGTGACTTGAACCAATCAGAGTGAGCAGGATGTTAAACATTTGTTGTGAGACTGTTGCAACCATTTATGTGTGGAAGGGAAAAGCTCTACACAAGGAAATGGAAACATCTTCGACAATAATGATGCTGAGCTGGAGGTTGAGATTCAACTATTGGAATCGAACTGATTCAGAGAGGCTACTGAGAACGAATGCATATAGGTATGCATTGGAAGTTCTAAACAACACAAAAAGAAGAGCCAGCGAGAGAATGATAGAGAGAGGACCGAGTTGCTAGCCGAAAGGCTGAGGCCATGAGGTTGAAGCAGAAGATTAAGAGGCAGAGTTAAGCTGTTGGAATCTCTCATGATCATGATTGCTTTGGTTGATCTCTCAGGGATAGTTTGCTACTAGTTGTATCTAGAATGAACAAGATATAATCTATGAAAGGCTAAGAGCCTGAAATTGTATTGTAACTTTCTACTGTTGAATAATACAATGGCTCAAACTTTGGAGAGTGGGGTTTTTCATGGAAAAGGGTTTTCCCCACGTAAATCTTTGTGTTCTATTTACTGTCTTATCTTTCATCTATGTTGATTCTGTTTCTAGAATCTATTAATGCATGCTATTGAATTTACATGTGCTTCTCTCAGAAGGATCAATGTGGGAAATGAATTGTGTCTGTTCCGCTTTATGACATAGTTGTACATGTCTTTGAGGTAATCTAATAAAAAATAAAGTTATTGAAGGCACTACTATTCTTGGAGGTTCTCTAAGAGATGCCCTTTCCCTTACAGATCCTGCACATATCCATGTGCAGTATTGATTTATTTCCTAAGATTAATATTGAATCATCTTATATTAATGCTTGTTTTGTTGACATTCATGGGTTCGATAATGTCGGTCAATAAGCCCTAGGAATGATAGTCTTTCCTTTAAGGTCGGGATCCATTACCATACCCACCCTTGTATATGTTGTGTCACAAAAATTACCATATAAACTTCTTCTTGCTAGACCATGGATTCATGCTATGGGTGCAATCTCATCTACCTTGCATAAATCTGTTAAGTTCATTTGTAATAATTGAGTAGTTATAGTCAAGGATGATCTTGATGCTATGCACTTATGTGAGATGGCAGCTACTAGTTAGGTTTTGATTGTACCTTCTCTTATCCCTTCAGTGTCTCCTAATGTTTCGATGTTTATTGAAGTAGTACATACCATAAAGGATTTTCTTGAGATAAATATCCTCGAAGAATAACCTTTTGAAGCAAGAAATATTAAGTCTACTCCATCTACCTCTTCTCAAGAAAATTCCTATCTTGGTGATGATTGGGGTTCCCTAGACTTTATGGAATCCTTTGTTGGAGAACATAAATTCAACCTAATCCACTTAGACCTTTCGATAACATCATCCACACCTGCTATCAAAGATGATTACACTTTTTCATCGTGGGATAGTGTGAACATAAATTATAATGTTTTGAGTGTCGATTCTCCTTCTAAGGAAGATGATTACATTTCTACTAAAGAGGATAATGTTGGAAGTCCTATTGAAGAGGATGATGGTGATTGCATAGAGGAGTGTGATCCCCATTGTTGGGATAATGATCTCTATGTAGATCCTCCTTTTCAAGATTTACAAACATGTTATGGTCCTAGCTTTAAGCTTGTGTCTAAATATGGTTATGAGCATAAAGGTTGTGGGCATAATGAGAAAGCCATTCAGGTCCCTATAGAATTTGTACCTCGTAAGTGTTATCTAGGGCTTGGTTACTTGAATGGACAATCTAAATGCAAACCACAGTTGAATGGTAACATAAATTCCACTCAACCTTGTTCTCATGGATTGGTTCATCCTCCATTGTCTACTTTCATTGAGTCTTCTTCTTGTAAGTAGTAAAACTTTTATCCACAAGAGAAAGGGTTGCTTCTTGCTCCTCATTCTTTATCTAAGAAAGAGTGTATTTTGTTGTAGCTTCTAAATGCACACTTGATTACTCTTCCTTCTCCTACATGTGAGAAATTTAATGAGTGTGATAAAGCAAAACACTCTTTGTGCATACCATCAAGGGCTTGGCCATTCTACTAGTGAATGTAAGACCTTTAAGGATAAAATACAAAAAATTCATGATTCAAGTGTCATTGCTCATTGGTGATGTCAAGGTCTACCTCTATCCTGTATGTTCTAAGAATCTTGCATGATTCTCCTCTCGTATATGCTAGGGGTAGTGATATCTTGTTCTGGAGATGTACATCCTTCTTAAGGGCCCCCTCTCTCCTCTATGTCTTCCAAATGTAGCATCCCTCTAGTAGATCCCTTTCTCTTTTGAAGGGCTCCTGAGAGACCCCTTTTGAAAGGCTTGATGAGCCTTGTTTTTGGTCCAAATTTGAGTAGAATCTATAGTTTATTTGTTGGTAGTTGTCATGAACTTTGATGTTAAATGCTTATATTTTCATAATGTTTCCCTCAAACCATTGACATTAGGCTTAATCCTATTTTTGCAAGTTTTAATGACATTGGAATATTATGTGGATTATCTATATTGATTTAGCATGTGGTTAATGAATGTTCTTTAAGGTGGTTATAGATATGTAGTTATTGTGTGTACTAACATTTCCATGAAGATTTAATTTAAAGATGCTAAGTCGAGGAAGACATCGCTAGCTAGGTGTGCACCGTAACGTCCAACAAAGGAATCACTCAAAGGTCAAAGGAGGTCAATGGTAGAATATTCCTCATGAAAACTGAATGTAACCACCTTGTAGTGGACTTTAATGATTGAGTAGACATGGGTGTTACTATTGTGCTAGATCTTCGTTGGACCTGCATGTCTGATTAGATTCCATGCATGCATAACCATTGCCACTCCACTTTCTTTGTTTTCTCTAAATGGCATCCTCCTAGTGGTGGAATTGAATACCTTGTTTATTTGATAGTATAAATAAAGACCTTATGCTTCTTCCTCAGGAGGTTGCACGATTTGATATTGTACTAGCACTCTCAAGTTTTCAGTAATACAGATACATTACTCTTTTGTACTCATGATTTACTATGAATAAAATAAATTTTCAAGCTTGAGCATTTGAGTTCTCATTAGTTTTAGAGGATACTTATCTAAGGGGGCCCACTTGGTGAGTAATCTATCAATTTATTTTAGTACTATTTTAGTATTACTTATTATTAGTAACTAGTTAGAAATTTGGCACCGACTATTCTTATAGCCACTAGAACTTCATTTTGTGACTATTCCTACAGCCAAAGCAAATAGAGTAGTGCTTTTTTGTTGCTCAAATTTTCTTTAGTGTTATGCATTTTATTTTGATGTAGTTGTTGATTGATGATTGGAATTTATGGTATTCCCTTCTAAGCAATTTACTTTTAGCATTGTGTGTGTATACACATAAAATGGATTGATTGACGCTACATACTTGATCCCGATTACTAAAACCATTTCATCCTTAATCATCCCTTAGTCTAACCATTTAATCAAATACCTTTATTGGATTAAATTTATCAATTGTCCTCCCTTAATTAACCCTGTATCTTTATTTAATTAAATAATTCATTTCATTTGATTAAATCTCCAAAGTCATCTTATTAAATTAAATAAATTAAAAAACCTTATTTTGTTTAATCTAACATTCATCCCCTTTAATTAAATAAATGAAAAATATTTATTTAATTAATCTCTAAATCACATTCTTCTCATCTTTTGATTTAAATCATCCCATAAATCTAAATCAATTAGTCACATCATCTAATCCCTCATTAAATTAATTAACTCTTGATTAATTTAATTCTAATCCATGTCCTATCCTCTAACTTTTTCCACTTACATATGAAAATACATTTAATTCATTTATTAAATCTCTATTTTCTCTCAACTTGGCATCTTTTAGAGAATATTCCTCCAAATTTGAAATCCTTCCAAGTGGAATTTGTCCTTCCAACAAGACATTCCTCCAAATTTGAAATCCTTCCAAGTGGACTTTATTCCATCTTATGCATTGAGCCAAGTGGCATTTAAGACATTCCTTTTTCCCTCTTACATGTAATTTCACTATTTTCAAATTCCACCTAATTGCATTTATGGGAACATTCATCAAAATGTGCACATCCTTTTCCCATTCACATCTTGACAAGTGGCATTTGGCCATTGGTTAAAAGTTAGTCCCACATTGCTTCATTTTGGGTATTTCTCCATCTTGTCTTTCTATAAATAAAAGGTTTCTCTCCTCATTTGATCATCCACAATTTGATAAAACTTACTATACTCATTTTCATCTTCAAGCATTAGCATTTTCATCAATTTCATCAAGGCATAGCTAGGTTATTGCAATTTTTCTCCATGGATTTCATTTGAAGCAATCACTGAGTGGATCAATCATCCCCAAATCATCAAAATATTGCATAGGAGTTGGGAAAGGGCCAATTTCCACATCAAATTGGCACCAAATCCCCCATAAGATCAAGAGTTTGCATGTTTTTAATAGGATTTGATCTATCTCCTTGCTTTTTAATTATGTTCTTATTTTTATTCCTATTTTGAGCATTGCTAATGGATTTTATGGGGAAATTTGATCTTGTCTTGCATTTGAGTCTTCTAATGTGTTTTTTTATTGTGTTTTGTAGGTGTTAGGATCTTGGTTCTATAATGTGTTCCTTAGTTGTAGAATGAAATGGATACTTTGAGTTCCTAGTGCACATACTGTGCCAACCCATTTCAAGTTCACATCCTTGGGTTGATAATTTAAATGCACGTTCATGATGATTGAAATAGCTATTTATGTTAGATGTCCTATCTCTAAATCATGGCTATAAGGGCTTAGTTATTAAATCATTGTAGGAGACCAATATTTTTGGTGCCATTGTTGGGGATAGTGTCAAACTAGGGAGTTCTCTAAAGTCATTGGTAGTTTTTCTTGCTATAGTGTTTCTGGAAGTTGTTCTATGTATATCCTCATTTAGGAAGTAATGATCCCCCTAATTCTTTACCAATTCTTTGTGTGAGTTGGCTAATAGTGAGTGATACCACATGCATAGAGAAAGGATAAGGGATGATTATGGGAGATTCCTTCCTAACAATCCTAATCCATTCTAGCTAATTGAATATCAGAACCCACCAAGAGAAGAAGAAGAAGATCCACACCCATTTTGTTGATGCATTTCCTGATCTGACTGGTTCTAAAGTCTCCTCTAAAGATCAAAATCATCTTGAGAACCCCTTCACTTTGGAACCACATCAAGTAGGCATGGATAATGAAAATAGGAACAGACCTAACAAACTAGCTTTTCCTTTCCCCATTTTGCATCAGAATGAAGTTGACAACATCAAAAAAATTCATTCCTTAGCACTCCAAGTTTTATGGATTTGTCACAGAAGAGCCTGATACCTTTTTGTTTGAATTTGAAATACTCTACAAGAGTTATGATTATCCCACTTATGCCCATAGGCTTAATGTATTTCCCACCACTCTGAAAGAGGTTGCATTAAGATGGTTCATGAGCCTACGAAGAGATACGATGAAACTTGGGAAGACATGAAGACAAAATTACTTGAGAAATACAAGGAATATTATAGGGGAACTGACATGAAAGGAGGTGAAATTTTCAGGATGTAGCAAAAGGAAAATGTGAGCTCGAAAGATTACATTGCAAGGTTTTTGTTTTTCCTACAAAAATATCCACACCATACATTCAATGAAGACTCACAAAAGTTTCTTTCCCTGAGAGGAATCAATGATAACTACACTAATGCCTTGGACCTCATTGGAGGAGGAGACATCTCCCAAGTTCCTTGGGAAGATATCAATAAAATATGCCATAAATACCCTAGGGAAGCTTTAAAGAAAGGGAGAGCTTACCAATATCCCATGGGTAAGTCAACTACCGGTAGGATTTCAAGAATGGAGATTACTCATTTTCTTGTAGAATTCAATCAAGACATTATAAATAATCTAGCTACTCAACTAGATACATTTCAAGCCAAGAAGAAGCAAGAGGAAGTAGAGGAAATGTTGATAGAGTATTGCACTCACTGTAGAAAAAAGAAGAGGGACTATAGATGGAAGATGGTAGCTAATATAGAAAGCAAGAATATTCTAGTTGAATTCAAACCAATCTAGATTGAAGAAGACCAAGTCTACTATGTTGTACATAGGAAGCCTTGGGATCCAAGACAAGGTATGCCACTAGATCCACTATCTTATGTTGGGCCATATTTTAATTCCTATTCATATGGTAACCAATGGAATCCCCCATATCCATCTAGCTATGGATGATATCCACCACAACCTTGGTTTGACCCTCCAAATGCTCAGACCAATCATCAAAATTCTCCATCCTTGTGGCTGCAACCCCAAGGGAATTGGTAGCAATTTCAAGGGCAGTGGCAGCCACCTCTAGGAAATTAGCAGCAAACAAATCAATGGAGAGGAGAACAACAATGACCTGCCTAGACAACTAGTTACATGCAGCCACCTACTCAATGCCAAAAGCCTACTATAATGCCTCCTCCTAATAATCCAAACTCAAATGACCTAAATATACTCAACTACTAGCTTAGCCCACACCCAATCCAAATAACAAACCACAACAACCTGTATACTCTAATAATTCAAATCAATTCCTTGCATATGTTGTGAGCATAAGTGACATCCACTTGCATTCAGGAAATACTCTACTAGCCCCTTCCAAGCCCATTATCACTGAGCTTCTTGTGTAAGAGGAGGAGGAACCTTTGAATGATCCCATTCATCTAGGTGTACCTAAAAATCCTGAACCAATCCAAGTTAAGCAGAATGAACAAGAACCACCATTTCCTTAGAGATTGGAAGTTGCCATGATGAAGGAAGCAAAGGAGGATACAAATTTTGATATCTTGAACTAAGGCAGGCATATATGTGTCCAAATACCTCTATTTCATGCCATAAAGGATGCTCCAATCTATGGAAAGGAAATCAAGGAAGCATGCCTCAAGAAGCTAGGTAGGAAAAAGAAAGACCCAACTACAGTTCATGTGGTGGGACAACTAGCTAACATCATGCTAGGAAAATTAACTATTCCTAAGTATAATGACATAGGTAGTCTTGTGGTAGTAGTTGTTATAAATGGGGTCCAAGTAAAGAATGCTTTGATCGATTTAGGGTTAGCAATAAATGTAATGACAAAAGACATACAACAACAACTAAACATTGCAAGCATGAGATATACTCCTAATATCCTACAACTTTCTGATAGCTCTACTATTAAGCCTGATGGTATAGTTGAGGATCTTGTGGTAGTTTTAGACTCCTAGGAGTACCCAACAAACTTTATGATTCTTTCTCCTAAAACTACACTAGGTGGGTATCCCATTATTCTTGGAAGGCCATGTTTGGCAACTACAAATGAATACATTAGATGTTATTCAGGTGACATGACCATTTTAAATGGGAAGAGAACTATTTTTTTTTTTCTTTATCCTCTTGCTCGACCATCTCATGATTAAGATAATCATGCATGGCCACATGTTGGTGAAGAGGCCAAGGAAGTTAATTATGTGGTGCAACTTATGATGTTTGGTAGAATCTCTTTCATGCAGCTCCAAGATGAGGATGAAGTATTGGCTAAAATTATTTAGAACCATTGTGAAGTGGAGGAAGCATCATCTTCTCATTCCCCCACTCTAGTCAAGACATTTCTTCCTACTCTTCCTACAACCACTGTTCCTATAGACATTTTTCTTGCAGCCACTCTTCCTATAGCCACTATTCCTAAGACAAACTTTTTGCAGTAATAGGTATGTCCTATACATTTCTTCCATATGAACTAAACACACCATGTGTTAATGAAGCAGCCATGATAGATTTAACCACACAAGTATAGGTGTTAGAAGGAAGATATCTAAATGTTAACAGTAAATTAAGTGAAGAACAACAATTGTTATTGGAAAACTTATTAAGGACCCATCAACATGCATTTGTGTGGGATTAGCATGATATGAAGGGATTGGAACTTAAAATTTATACACACATAATTTACATCAGAGATTATTGCACCCTAGTAAGATAGCCACACAGAAGAATTAACCCTACATTAAGAGAATTTGTAAAAGGGGAACTGCATAAATTACTAGATGCATGATTTATCTACCCCATTTCAGATAGTCTGTGGGTGTCTTCGTTAGTGATTATTCCCAAGAAAGGAGGGAAATGGTGAGTTTTTGTTGATTATAGGGAGCTTCATTCTTCCACCAAGAAGGACCACTTTCCCTTACCCCTCATTGATCATATTTTGGATACACTTGCAAGAAAGTGATACTTTTATTTTCTAGATGGATTCAACGGCTACAACCAGATTCAAATTGCACCAGAGGACCAAGAGAACACCACATTTACCTATCCATGGGGGACCTATGCCTACTTGGCATTACCATTTGGCCTATGTACTACCCCTGTAACCTTTTAGAGGGCAATCATTAGCATATTCGTAGACATTTCTCATGATTGCATGGAAATTTATATGGATGACTTTACCACTTATGGTGTTGATTTTAATCAAGTGTTGGAAAATCTCAGGAGAGTCCTATAGAGATGTGAAGACCAAAAATTTTCCTTAAACAATGAAAATTAATTCATGATAGTGTAGGAAGGTGTAGTTCTTGGACACTACATCTCCCACAAGGGAATTCAAGTAGATCTTGCAAAGATTGAGGTAATCACAAATCTTCCCACACCTGTAAAACAAAAGGATGTTAGGAGTTTCTTGGGTCATGTGGGATAATATAGGTGTTTCATCAAGGATTTCAACAAGGTAGTAGCACCATTATATACTCTTCTCACTAAAGATGTTGAATTCCAGTTGATTGAAGCTTGTGACAAGGAATTTTTTGACTTGAAGGTATCTTTGACTCATGCTCCTATAATCAAAGACCTAATTGGGAGCTTCATTTCCACATCCATAATGATGCATCAAACTATACCATAGGAGCAGTCTTAGGAAAAAAAGGAGTTGTTGAAAATGTCATTTACTTTGTCAACAAAAATTTACAAGGAGTTGAATTCAATTACATAGTGGCAGAGAAAGAAATGTTGGTAGTAATCTATGCACTGAACAAATTTAGACATTACATAATAGGTTAAGAAATATTTGTGCACACTGATCATGTAGCCATTAGATATCTCATGAATAAACCTTTGATCACAAGTAGGTTGGCAAGATGGTTATTGTTGATGTAGGAGTTTGATATAACTATATAAGAGAAAAATTGCACCCTAGGCACAATTCCCCCTTTTTCCTTTGTACACTTTAGAAAACCAAAGTCAGAGGATTAAATTTACTTAATACTATTGTTGGTGGTCCACATGGAGCCTATTTTTTTGTGTCGGTTGAGGCATTTCTATCAGGGATTCCCAGGTGGTGCGGACATGTTCATGTAGCGTGCTTACGTCCCTAGAAGATTCCTATGGCTAAGCTAGTAGAGGCAATACTCTTCCCATTGGCAATGAAGTTGTAATGCCTCCTCTGGCCGATTGACTCAAATATGGTTGTTTTCTTCCTCATCTCTTTATATTCACTCCTTGAACTTGCATTTGAGGGTTGTAAGCATTCAATCCAACTCACACATCACTCTACTAGCTCACTTTAACTCAATTCCAAGCAATCCAAGCATTCCATTGCAACAAAATTTCACTCCATCAACTCAATAGAGCACATTTGGGACCATGCCATTTATAGTAGAGGCTTGAGTTCCTCTCATTTCTCCCCAAAGCAGCCTTGAGTTCTCTTGGTGGAGGTGGTAAGCTTCCCTCTCCTCTCGTCTATCATTTGGTGAGTAGAATAGTACTATTTTGTAGTGTTCATGGTAGTGGAAACACCTAAATGAGGGTCTGACTAAGGTAGGCCCCTATATAGCCTCCACCAACATTTTCTCTCTTGTCTTATGTAGGTGTATGAGCTCTCAGAGAATCAACTAGCAAATGAGTTCATTGGTGAGATTATCCTCATCTTTATCACTCTTGCTTATTTACTTAGTTCTATCATTTTGGCCCTTTAGTTAGCTTGTTGGGTCATTAGCTAGTTTTTAGTGACTTAACCTCGTCTTTATCATTGTTTGGTCATGCAGGTGACAACACACTTTGGAGACGCCAGTGCATTGCGTTGTCTTCCAAAGTCTATGCTTCTATCCTCAAATAGAGAGCTTTCTCAGACAAAGTGTTAAACCTAGAAACTAGCTCACCTAGCCTCTTTCTGCATTTCATGCTTGTTGATTAGTTGAGAGGCCCTATGGTCCTTGTTACCCTCACCTTACATACCTTAAACAATAAACTTAGCTAAGGTAAGTTAGGGAAGCCTCTCACATCTTGAGCCTCGATGACCTAGGCTCTTTTACACAGTGGTCCCCCTCTCTTACATTTTTGGTGAACCCAATGTGAACCAATGTTTTTTCATTTGTCATTGTTAAGGCTTCCCTCAATTTCTTCACAGTTGTTGTTTTATCAAGTGTTGTGAAGGTTTATGAGCATCACGACCAAATCCACAACTTTCGGGCACATCATGAGGAGAAGTGTACAACACCTCCCAATGGATAGGAGAAAGGTGTCACTTGGTCTCTCTATAGGCCTTTTCTCTAGTCTCACTATTATTTTGGCTACACAAGAGTAGTTATTGAGGAATGAGATGGGATTTACTGATGAAACCGATCACATTCCCACTCCTCCTACGTCTCCCATGCCATCATCGGTGGATGAACATTAGGCCATTCAAATCCCTATCGAATATGTGTCCACCCTTATAATGGGGTTGGGTGACCTTGAAAACTATTTGGAAAGAAATCTGAATATGGCTAGAGCCACTCAGGTTGTTAGTGAAATAAAACATATGATGGATAAAGACCAAACAAGTGTAGAGATTCTAAGTAGTCTCTCCGGTATCGCCAAAGTGTGTGCCCCTTTGAGCAACTATAGTTTTTCACAAGGAGTCACCTTCAAAGAACGTGAGGGACAATTAGGAGTATCAATGCCTCCCACCTTTGTGTATATGGCCAATGCGGTCCCTTCCATTAGTATCCCTTCCATCCCTAATCAACCAGAAACTATCAAGGTGAATAAGGTCCCATTGGGCTTTAGCTTTACCCCTTCTATCACCTCTAGTGGTGGAGGTCTTGGTAGGATAGGTGGTGGATTCAGTAGTGGAGGTGGTGTTGGCAAAGGTGGTTCCAATGGAGGTTGTGGCAGTGGCCCTACTAGTGGTAGTGGCTCTTGAAGAAGTCACACTAGTTGCAGTTCTGGAGGTGGAATTGGTGAAGGCTCTAGGGGTGGTTCCTCTAGCCCTTTATCTTCTAACAACCCTATTCTAAACACTCTACTTTAGAATATGGGTAAGATGCAGATTTAGTTAGTGAGCCTTTCCTAGGCCTCTACCCAGCCCATTTTCTAGCCTTTCTCTTGACATATTCCATTGTCAGTTACCATCTTAAACACTCCCTTTCCAGGGAATAGAGATTCCAAAATTTGAGAAGTTTGGTGCTAAGGGGAATCCGTATACACACGTTTCTACCTTTAATGTAGTCTACACTGACTTCTTCCATCACAATGCCTTGATGGCTAAAATATTTCCCCGATCTCTCAAGGACACAACACTCAAGTGGTATTGTTCCTTTCCTGATAATTCTATTCTCTCATTCAAAAAACTTTTCAATCAATTGATAGTTCCAAGCAAAAATTGGGTCGAAGATGACCTTTTCAGATCTCGCCCAATGTAAGCAAGGAGACAATGAAAAGATTACTAATTTTATAGCACATTATCAAATTCTTCTTTCAAAACTCTTGTATTAGCTACCTGATTTTCATGTGTAGAAGGTTTTCATAGGGAACTTACAAAGGCCTTGGCAAGAGAATTTTTCCCTTAATGATAATACCAATAGATAGTTGCTCTATTTAGGGGATCTTCCTCACGCTCCCATTCTAAAGGGAAATCCATCGTATCAATCTATAGAAAGGGTAAAGCCATTGTGAATGTAGTAGCTACTATCGATGACAACGACCTCAAATGCAACCAAAAATTTCATGAAGTTGTTTGAATCTTACACTTCTCTCTTGCAAAAGTTGTTGAAGGATAAGATTGTAACTCTGCTAGTCCCTAAGCCTATTAAGGAACCCTATCCTAATTGGTACGATGGAAGTGCTTACTATTAGTACCATCACGTTAATGGAATTGATACCAAACATTGCATGTGGTTGTGTCATGAGATACAATGCTGCATTGAGTACATTAGCATTTGTCTCAATGGGAACAAACAAAACACTAGCGAAAGCTAACAATGAATTGCAGATATACACGGATCCATTTCTGTAACATTTTTCCAACATGATTATCAATCCCATTGATTTTGTTCCTCAACTCAAGGCCTATGTAAACATGGTCACAGTAACTTCTACTATTCCACCTGCACCTAGTTCACTGGATATTACATTTATGACACAAGATCTACCCTTACACAACAAGCCTTCACTCTTTACATTCCCACTCGTACCAATGGTAACATTGTGATGGGAGTCTTGATAGACCCCACAATCCATGTAAATGTTATTAGTGAAGAAACGTTGGTATTGAAATCATTGCAAAAAGAAAAGTATGAACAAAAAAAATCTACCATCTATACTCATGATCGTATGAATCTAAAACATTATGGCTCGATCACTCTATCCATCCTAGTTGGACCTAGGACTGTTGAAATAGTCTTGAACGTTATCCTGGAGTTGGATTTATTTAGAATGAAGCTATGTATTTCTTGGTTGGCTTCCATGAATGGGGTTGCATCTGTTATTCATAAGTGTCTAAATTTTTCCCATGAGGGTTTCATGCATGACACTGAATATCATCCTTTGGTATCTCATGGTGGGTATTCATTGGATCACTTTTGGCCATCCCCGGTTGGTCCACTTCCAACAAGGATAGACCTACTTTACAAGAACTATGTGAAGTAGAAAATTGGGGGAAAAGGGGAGCCAAAGTTGACCCTTCCTATAATGGAAAAATTGGTTTCTTTCTCTTCCCAAAACAAGAAGGAGCCTATGCTTATGACTACTCCTTCTCCAAGAAAGAAAGAGAAGTCCATGCTAGCCCCTTATCCTCCTCACAAAGGTAAAGAGAAGGCTATGTTTTTTGCTCCCTCTTCCCTAAATAAAGAGGAGAAGCCCATAATATCTCTCTCTCCTTCTTGTAAACGTAAAGATAAAATGAACTTTTCCCAGACTGCCCCGTCCTCTCCCCTTTCCTAGGAAGAGTATTGGATGAGTAGGCCCGGTGGCTATCCTTTGAGTTCAATGATTCCTCCTTTGTGTAGGCCCAAGATTAGGATTGTGGACCTTCCTAATGAATTTATTGGACCATGGTACTACTTATATAATAGAAAGAAATGTTCTCTCAAAGAATTTGATCCACAACCTCCCACTTCTCCTACCCCTAAGGTAGTGAGTGGAAAGAGGCCCACTACCGAGGCTCTCGAGTTGACTCCTATTGCTCCTTGGCTTACTCCCCTTGATCCTTTATAGGGACCCATTCCTCTACCTAAAACAGCCATAGTGGATGTTCCTATGGTTGAGTAGGAACCTCTCATCCCTTCATAAGCTCTGGCTTCTAACTCCAAGAGCCGTAGATACATCCTTTCAAGTGAACACAAGCACCGATGAAAGGTTCTCCTGGCTGAGCAAGCCACCTCACAATAGAAGGAGGAAGGAATGACTGCTCCTATTTTAGGGCCTCTTGTAGCATATTCATCCTCCCTTCCTTATGTTCCTCTTCATTTTGATCTACTTTTGGCTCCATTGTGAGCGCTAATGGGCCTAACCCTAAATGGGTACAAATTTTTATTGCTCCTTCAGTGGAGCCACCTTTGCTAATTTCCATTTTAGATATTCAGCCTTTTCTTAAAACCTGTGGACATGGTTAGTACTTTGGTCATGTTCATTGTGGTTCTTTCCTCCACTTCCTCTACACCCCTAGCTTCATCTATGGGGACTTCATCTTCTCCAATGAAGAAGGAGATGGAGGCTAGTCCTTCTCGCAACAAAGGAGGTAAGAGAAATCCACCTACTTTGCAAGGTGATCCTATGATGACTTATTTTTTCCTTGTGACAGAACTAGTCCCGACTTCCCTTAAGTTTTTCACCACTCCCAAGTCATTTAGTGAGCCTAGAAGTGGATCTTAGTCACAACCTATTCCATCCACTGAGAATAAGCATGACGCTTTGGAAAGATGCATGTTCAATTCAATGGATGAAGTCTCGACCTTCTTAGCTATCTTTGCAAAATCGCTAACCTTGACTCCATAAGAGCTCGACAGAGAGGACCTTAAGGGGCCCTCTTCCTTGGCCCTTTTTACGCTAGGCCCAAACACCCCTCCTCTTAACATTCAACCCTTGCAGTCTCATCCTTCTTCCCCTTATGAGATCTAGATTGGGAAGCAAATGACCTCTTGGATGATCATAGTTAGGAGGAGGTCCCCTTTTTTCTTGATCATGTGTGTGTGTGTTTTGTGATGTGTTCCCCTGTACTCCTACTATGTGTACTTGGATGACCCTCATCATCCTTGTTGGTGCTTAGATATAGGCATGGTTTTTGTGTAATAAACCTTCTTATATTTGTACCATCATTCTTCCATGTCTGTGCTTTATTTTTGATAAATTGGGGATGATGCAAAGCATCAGGGGCATTTAAGCTTCCCTTCCATGTTGACCCAAATTTTTATTTTTACTCTTTTTTTCAGGAATTCTTCTTGATCTAATTGGGGATTGATGACCTTTCACCTTGCATTATGGTTACCTATTATTATATGAGCTCAGATAGATCTGACCCTGCTAAACCAGACCCCCCTATGTCCTTTGTCTGTATTTTCTTTTTTCTTTTTCTTTATCTTTCTCTCTTCTTTGTTTGAGTTGTCCCTCCTATGTGTGACAATGCTCTTCTTTAACACTTCAAGTTTTAGAAAATGAATTTTATTCCAATGAATCTTTTCTTGAAAGTATTCACAATTATTTCTTCCTTAGATTTTTATTATCAACTTGAAACTCTAACAGAACACATTTCCTTCATCATGGGTTCGTAAAGAAAGGACATGAAGACCTCCCTCTGAAGTGGTAACAATTTTAACTTCCCCTTGCATGGGGCGATGACCTTCCCTTTGAATTCCTTGATGAAGTGAACATTTTTTGAAAGGATTCCTTGATGAAAAATCATTCTAAGAGAACAGTTGCATTTTAATTTTGTGTCCCTTGAGTGGACCCCCTTTCTTCTTCACGACGAGTTCCCTAGGGTTCCCCTTTCTTCAAAATCCTTTGTAACGAATGGAATTTTTCATGTCTATCCTAGGGGCAACCCGACTAGACAATTTCCATTCACCCTTTTGCATCTAGCTTGGGGGTAGCCTAACTAGACCTTACCTTACAAATAGTGCATCCCTTGAGTGGACCCCTCTCCTTTTGAAGGGTTCCCAAGGGATCCCTTTGGAATTTTTTCAGTTTGCATGACCAACTACTCTTAGACATGCTCTATTTGTGGGTAGACATGTCATCGCTTTAGATGTGCTCTATTTGCGGGTAGATGTGTCACCGCTTTAGAAATGCTCTATCTGTGGGTAGAAATGTCACCACTTTTGACATACTCTATCTATGGGTAGACATTTCACTGATTCTTGACTCTTTGGAGTCTGCTTTCTTAGGTTCCTCCATCAGAGAGATCTTGGGGGATACCTCCCTAGAAGACCAAGAACTTGTAAGGTGCTTTTCTTTTGAGCTTCCTCCATGTGAGAGATCTTGGGGGTGGCTCCCCTACAAGGCCAATTATCTATAGAGCCCTTCCTTAGGGATTTCTTGATGGAAGAGACCTTGGGGGTTGTTTGCTTGTAGGTCCATGGGCATGTAAGACGCTTTGTTGTTCCAACTTCATAGTTCCAAGTAGCTATGGAGTCCTTCAGTTCTCTTGCACCTTCAAGTACGCCAGACCAAGTACTGCTTCCTTGATGGTTTAGGTATACTTATCTAACCCTACTCTTTTCTTGATCTACTTTACCAAGCACTCATAAGTACTCGTGCTTGCTAAAGTGGGGGAAAAATGTATAAGAGTAAATTTGTACCCTAGGCACAATTCCCCTTTTTTCCTTTGTACACTTTAGAAAACAAAAGTCAGAGGCTACAATTTACTTATTGCTGTTGGCGGTCCATGTGGAGCCTATTTTATGTGTCGGTGGAGGAATTTTTGTTAGGGACACCTACGTGGCATGCAAACATCCATGCAGCACACTTATGTCCTTGGAATATTCCTGCAACTGATCCAACAAAGGCGTTACTCTTCCCATTGTAAGTGAAGTTACAACACCTCCTCCAACCAACAGACCTAAATATGGTTGTTTTCTTCCTCATCTCTTCATATTCACTCCTTGAACTTGCATTTGAGGGTTCTAAGCATTCAATCCAACTCACACATCACTCCACAAGCTCACTTTCACTCACTTCCAAGTACTCCAAGCATTCCATTGCAGCAACATCGCACTCCATCAACTTGGTAGAGCACGTTGCGACCATGCTATTTCTGTAGTAGAGGCTTGAGTTCCTCTAATTTCTCCCCAAAGAATCCTTGAGTGCTCTTGGTGGAGGTGGTAAGCTTCACTCTCCTCTCTTGTATCATTTGGTGAGTAGCATAGTATTGTTTTGTAGTGCTTTTTCTTTCTTTACTACTTCTTTATTCATTCCTTTGGTTGTTTGTGGCAGTGGAAACACCTAAATGGGGGTTTGACTGAGGCATGAACCTATACAACCCCCCCCCAAAAAAAAATTCTCTCTTGTTGTGTGTAGGTGTACGAGATCTTAGAGAATCAACAAGAAAACGAGTTCATTGGTGAGATTCTCCTCATATTTATCACTCTTGCTTATTTACTTTATAATATTAGAGATTATTTAATTAATTTAGTTTTTTTCATTTTGGCCCTTTAGTTAGCTTTTTGGACCATTAGCTAGTTTTTAGTGACTTAACCTCATCTTTATCATTGTCTAGCCATATGGATGAAAATGCACTTTAGAGATTCCAATGCGTCGTGCTATCATCCAAAGTTTGCACTTGTGTCATCAGATAGAGAGCTTTCTGAGAAGTGTTAAACCTAGAAACCAGCTCACCTAGCCTCTTACTACATTTGAGGCATGTTGAGTAGCTAAGAGGCTCTATGGTTCTTGTTACCCTCACCTTACATACCCTAAACAATACACTTAGATGAGGTGAGTTAGGGTAGCCTCTCACATCTTGACCCTCCATGACCTAGGGTCTTGCAAATAGTAGTCCCCCTCTCTTATAATAACCATTATGGATAAGCAAAGGAAGGCCAATGTTGTTGAAGATTTTCTTTAAAGGCTAACTACATCAAAAGAAAATCAACCAATAGATGAATCTTTCCCTGATGAGCATCTATTCTCCCTCAGTATACAAATGCCCTGGTATGCTAACATGGCCAATTATTTGGTCATAGGTAGAGTTCCTTCTCACTTTTCTCCAAAAGAAAAAAGGCACTCATTGGAAAATATTTTCCTTTCTCCTGGATTGCTAGATGTTTATTTTATACTGGACTAGACCATGTTATGAGGAGATTTGTGAGAGAGGATGAGACATATGACATCTTGCATGCATGACATAACAAACCATGTGGAGGAAATTTTGCAGCCAAGATGACATTAATGATGATTTTGAACACAAGATATTACTGGACAACATTCTACAAGGATGTAGGAAGGTATACGAGGAAATGATAAATGTCAAAGAATGGGTAGACCACCTAGATCTAATGAGATTGCACTTTTCCCTCAGGTAGTAATCACTCCCTTTCACAAGTGGGGATTGGATTTTGTAGGACCCATTGACCCTCCATCAAATGGTAAGTCTTATATCTTTGTATGCATTGATTATGTGACAAAGTGGGTAGAAGTTAAGGCCATGAAGCATGGAAGAGATAACAAGGTTGCAAAATTTCTTTATGAGGATATTTTCACAAGATATGGGGTTCCAAGAGAAATAGTGATTTATCAAGGAGCTCAATTCACATCGACCTTGATTGTAGCACTAGTCAATGATTACAACATAAGGCATAGGAAGTCTAATCCTTATCACCCCCAGGCTAATGGCCAAGCTGAGGTGACCAATAGAGAAATTGAAGCCATTTTCACCAAAACAGAAGCTATCCATAGAAAAGATTGGGAAAATATATTACTAGAAGTTGTTTGGGCATATAGGACAACCTGAAAAAAAACTACAAGCTTCACTCCATTTGAGTTGTTGTATGGAAAAACAACCATGATACACATTGAACTTGAATATAAGACTGTTAGGATTGTAGTAGATTTGGGGATGGATATTTAATTATAAGTCACAAAGAGAAAGAATCATGTAGGTAAATGCTTTGGATGAGATAAGAAGAGCAACCTTGCATCATACAGAGGTAGTGCAAAATTAGAGAATCAAGTGGCATGATAAATTTATCAAGGACAAGAAATTCCAAACAGGAGATTGGGCCCTACTCTATGACTCAAAATATCAAGACAATGTACTAAAATTGTAGACAAGGTGGCTAGGACCATATGAGGTCACTAATGTCTTTCCTAATGGGTTTTCTTAGCTTACTACCATTGACCCTGTCAAATTCAAGTTACTTGTCAATGGTCATCACCTCAAATTATATCACAAGCCAACTTCCAAAGAAGAGTTCCTACAGCAATTCACCCAATGTTCAACACTTGAGCTTCTTGTAGCCAAAGGAAGTGGACCTAGTGTCCCTCGTTGTGGCTAATTAAGGTATGTACTTTTCATAATAAAGACTTCCAATTACATGGGAGTCCATTTCTTCTCCCATTCACCCATCCACCCATCCATCACCAGCTTTCTCTCTCTTCCATCACTTCATTCCACCTCACCTCATTCCACTTCATCTTCATTAATTGCTCAATTTATTCCTCTAAAAGGTGAGTGGTACTTTCTTCACAATCATTGCAACAAATCCTTCACACATTCAGGTATGTGTGCATTAATTTCTATCTTTTAATCATCTTTTAAGTGCATTCATTTAGTCACTATATGTTAGTATAGATGTTCACATAACATGTCATTATTCCTTTTCAAACTACCACTCCCATCTCGCATGTGTGGACACATGTCCAAATTTTGGTTGGGGGGAAAGAAAAAGATGTAAATATATTTCCCATATGTCAACTCATGCTAGGCTACATCAGAAAATTTAAAATGAGCCAATTTGAAATATGAGTAAGAGGATGGCTCACATGTGTGAAGTGACACTAATTGCAACTGTTATTTCTTCCCATCATAATTCTCCTTTCTCACTCCTTTTCTTGTCATTCTTGAACCTATCATAATCTTGAGTTGCAAGCAAAAAGGTGAAACAAAAGAAAGGGAAAATTTAGGCGATATTAGCACTAGAAATTTAGTAGGTATTACAAGAAGGTGAACTTGACTTTTTAGACGGAATTGCAAGAAAGAAACCACAGAGTATTTATTTTATTGCAGACAATGGGAAGTGGGTTAATTCAAAATGAACCCATAGTACATGATGTTTTATTTCAGGATGTACAATGACTGGCCAAATTTAGAAATTGTGGAAGGTTATATTAATTCTTGAAGCTAGATGGATTTGATGAAGGAATTGCATTAGAATTCACCCAGATATTTTCTAAAGGAAAAGCCATAGTAAAAGGGTTGGAATTTTTGTGAACTAAGGAAAGAATTGCAGAGGTCATAGGGTTGCCTACTAATGGTGAAAATTACCCTAATTCCAAAGATGCTAGATTAGCTAGGGCCAAATTTAAGGAGCCAAATGACCCCCATTGAGCATAGATAAATAGGATGAAAAAATAATGTCTTTTTCCAAGCCATGGAAGAAAATAGCCATTTATATTATCAAATAAATCACCTGTGAGGTTTGCCAATTGAATTTTGCATTCTATGTGCTTCAAGATTTTGAATCACATGAGGCATGGAAGGAGGATGGATGTGCCTAACATGCTATAAAATCTTCTCTCAATCATGGTAGCTGAGACCCAAAAAGGTAAGGATAATTTGTTTCCTACCATTGTTTGATTAAATGCTAGTTGAGAAGTCTCTGCATGATGTATTTGGAATGACTTGGGAATAATTTATAAATGTTGATCAAATTAGACCTAAGCAGTTACAACCTAGGGTTTCACCTCAACCTCGTAGGTCTAGCAAGAGATTGAGCATGGCTAAATCCACTCTTGGTGCTTCAACCTCTGGTGTTGGCTCTATTTTGAACCCTCCTTCAATAGAAGAAACCATAGACATTAGTTATTCTGAATCAAAGCAATCTGAAAAAGAAAGCTCTTCATTATATTCTAATGATGGTGTTCCCCTTGAAAGCCTAATAAGAACTAGGTAATAATAGAGAGAAGTAAAAACAAGAAAATGGAAAGCTAAAACATAGCCTGTAGAAAGAAAGTTTCCAAGTTCTAAGAAGAGGAAGGTTGGCACTGTACATCCTATAGCCAAAGAAAAATGTGAGAGCCCTCCTAGGAAATCAAGACTAGCTAGGCTAGCATTTGGTACACCTCCATAGGAAAGCCCTATGTTTGGTGAGACATCACATGAGGACACTAAAGCTCCAATGGGGCAGAAGAATGTTGAAGAAGAAGACATATTTGAGAGAGCAACAAATAAAACATTAGTTGATCTTGCTAACAATGCAGAAGAGTTTAAGGAAAATAAGGATTTCCTGCAGCATGAGGAAGAAGTCATGCAGCAACAATTAGAACCAAAGTACGAGTTCCTGTAGCTATAGCAAGAACAAGAACAAAAGATCCTATAGCAAGAAATGGGAGAAGAAACAATACCCCCACGACTGGAGATAACTAGACAACCTAAGTCCATGCAAATAGTACTATATGAGGAGAAACCATCTATAAAAATACTAGTATAAATTCATAATATTCCTAATTTTATAATACATAATGCAATTTTTAAATAATTGGAAGAAATACAAAGGAGGGAGGAAGAATGGAAAAAGGAAAAATAGAAGTTGAAGAAGAAAATTCAAAAGAAAGATGAGGAAATTGAAGATAAAGATGCAGAAATTGCCACCTTGAAGAAGAGGGCGGATGATATGGCAACCTTGGTACCACAAATCTTGGAATGCAGAGCCCCTCCAAGGGTCTATGCTCTACACCTAAAAGAGAAATATCTCTCTTTTAAGTTGTCAAGGATTGTCTTAGGTTTGAATCCTTCTATTGACACTCATAATGAATTTTTCAATGCTTATAGGATTGCCTCCCTTGAAATGAAGAATTTTCTATGTGAGTTCTACTTGCAGAATTATGTTGCAACTAAAGACCATGATTGGAATCCACTATTGTATGTTGGGGATGTCCAATTAAGGTCACTCATGTCTTGGGTAAAAAATTAGATTAGTTGGGGACAACAACATGTGGCTTATAAAAAATTAGAGTTTAATATTCCTCTACCCATTAGGGAAAAATAAAGCAACCCAAGGGATAATTACAAAGAATTGCATAGAATGCTTCTCAGACCTAGTTATGGAAAAAAGATTATGCCTTGGATTGAGGCAGTTTATAGTGAGTATGAGGTAAAGACAACAACAAAAGAGGAAATTATGAGAGGATACCTAGCACAAAGATGGAATAGCCTAACTGATGAGTTGAAATAGGCTAAACCTCATTCCATCCACAATTATCCTACAACAATAAAAAGGATTGATAGGTATATTCAGATTGGGAGAATGCATGGGAAACCAAGCTCTTCAAGGAACACTTCAAGAGTCAGAAGAGTGCAGGGGACATGAAGACATGTTAGGCACCTAAGAGCATCAACTATAACATCTTGAAGCATATAATGGCTTTTGAAATGAATGAAATCATTAAGGCAGTCAAAATTCAAAAGGGTCCTGATAAGGACCCTATGACCAAAAAAACCTTGTAAGTGGACCAATAGTGTCCAAGGGGTGTAGGTAGGTCTATAATGTTTTAATTAAATCAATCAAGGTTAAATATTAAAGGTTAGATAGTTTTTAGTAAATACAAATAAATAAATAAGGAGTTGGAAATTCAAATTTTGAAATCCAACAATTAGTTGTGTTTTAGGGGGGTAAGTAGGTTTTTTGAGTTTTAAAAATAATTATGCATTGGAACCAATCCAAATCGGTTGGAATAGTTGGGTGAAGGGTTTTTTAAGGTAAAAGAAGTTATTTGTATGGACTTTTAGTTGATCTTGGATATTTGGTACAAACTGCTACATAAATATAGTGAAAAAGTTGAGATTCCTTGCTTTTTCTAGAGTCTTTTTGATGAATACTTGATTTCCATTGATAAAATACTAAATAGGATGACTTAAGAAAATTTTTTACATGTTTTAACACCTTTCCATGTACTGATAAGCAATAGAGATCAATTCTTTGTACATTATAACTGAATGTCCATAGGAAAAGACAAATTTTGCACTAATTTTGAGGGTTTTCATGGATGTTTGATCCATTTCATGAAGGAATGATCCTATAACCTATGAAATGGATCTCTCCTAACATGTATAATAAAAATCTAACAAGATAACATGCAGGTAGGAAGGAATATCAAGGTATACACCGAGTTTTCACAAGGCAAAGTGCTTGAAAATGGAGGCTAAGGTACAGAAGTAGGAGATCTACCTAAATAAGGGGTGTTTTTTTGAGTTCAAGGTATTTAGATATGTTGATTTATTGGTGAAAAGTCCAAGAATTGGTTTTGGAAGTGTCTGGAATGTTAGTTTTTAAGAAGCCCTAGTTTTAAGGGATTTAAGAGAGGATTTTGTGATTAGGGGTCTTAAAAGTGTCGAGGGAGCCTAAAACCTTGAAAATCCTTGGTTTGGGAACATTTCAAGATACTGTTGAAATTATCATGATCTAGAGTTAAGAATGGAATAGGGTTGCTTCGAAAAAGAGGGCTAATTAGGCCTTAAATTTGAGGAAACAATAGATTTTGGTAGGTGTGATCCAAAACAAGTGCCATCAAGAATCTATTATGTTTTGTAGCATCATAAACCACATCTAATTCAATCATCATATTGGAGGGTCCTTTGGGGAAGTTGAGTGAAAGTTCAAGAATCCATCGTTAGAGGCCTAGTTCGGCTAGAAGCCTAATCAAAATGCAAAAAGTGAGTTTTTGTTTAAGACAGAGGTTGGGGCTTTGAAAAAATTCAAGAAAATTTTGGTTGGGTTCCTTGAGGTTGATCCAAGGGTTTGGGTTCATAAGAAAATCATATAAGTTATAAGTACACTATTGAAGCCTTTTCTCCATCTGGGTGCCTAGAACAGGGTTTAAGGGTGCATCTTTGAAATTCTTGAGAATCATTGTGTTTTTCTTCAAAGTCCCATCCCCTCTGCATCAGAGTGGTATCAAAGTAGTGAGTAGGTCTTTAGGGATTGAATAAATAGCAATGGCACCTAAAAATTAGTTAGCAAGAGAGTTGGAGGAGTTAAGGGAAACCTTGGAAAAAGAAAGAAGGGAAAGAAGAGAACAAGAAGCAGCAAGAGAGAAGGCTAGAGCAAGGGAAGAAAGGAAATTGAGAAGGAAGAGAGAGAATATGCAAGCAAGAATAAACAACCTTGAGAGAAATAGAAGAAAAGAACAAGAAAACCAAGAGGATAATGATGAATATGAAGAGCATGTGAGGGAAAATCAAGAACAACCTACAAGTGAGGTAGAAGACCCTGAGGAAAGGAGGTTAGTAAGATTGTTGAAAGTAGTACAAGGTCATGGAGGAAAGAGTCACATAGATTTTCCTATCTATCAAGGGAAGATGGATAGTGAAGAGGTGTTAGGATGACTTGATGCCTTAGAGAACTATTTTGAGTTTGAAGAGATGGATGAAGAGAGGAAGGTTAAGTTTTCCAAAACTAAGTTGAGAGGTACAACACTGACAAGGTGGAATAGTTTTCAGAATGATAGGATGGCTAGGGGATTGGAAAAATTTTTGACATGGGAAAGGAGGAAGAGTTTGGTCAAGGAACAATTCCTACCATCTGATTATACCATTCGTGTGAAGAGGATGAGGCAAAATTTAAGACAAAAGGACATGGATGTGATGTCCTATACTGAGAAATTTTACAAGCTTAGTATCAAAGGAGGATATGAGGAAGAAGATGAGAAAGTAGTCAGGTATATCAATGGCTTGAGGTATAACTTACAAGATGAGATTGGTTTGTAGATTCCAAGGACATTAGGAGAATGCTTTTAGTTGACCATTAGAGCAGAAGAAAAGGTGAAAAGGAAGAAAGAAAGGTCAAGCAATGGAGGAAGAGGAGGTAGTTCAAGTAGAGGCAGAGGTAATAGAGAACAAGGACAAGGTAGCACTGATAAGAGCAGCAATGACAAAGGTAAAGAGGTGGTTTCAGATCAAAGAGGTGGATACACTCATAAAGGAGGAGGCAGATTTGGACAAGGTAGAGGCACATTCACAGGTAGGTGTTTCAATTGTAATGAATGAAGGAATCCTTCCTTCAAGTGTCCTAAATGGGAGAAATCAAATAAAGGCAAAGATAGGAGAGCTAATTTATTGCAAGAAGAAGAGGACAAAAAAGAGGAATCAAAGACATTGATGGAAAACCCTATGATTGATGGTGAGTTCCTTATGGTCAAGCAAGGAGAAATACTACATCAAGAACCAAAGGTAACCATCTTCAAGAAAAATTGTCTCAGTCATGGTAAAACATGCATATTACTCATAGATTCAGGGTCACATAGAAATTTAGTTTCAACTGATATGGTAGCCAATTTAGGAATTGACACATTTGATCATCCTACTCCCTACAAGGCCACTTGGGTAACTCAAATCCAACATGTAGAGATTTTTAAGGGGGATTATGTGGATTTTTCAGTTGGATCATATCAGGATAGGATGCTTTGTGATGTCATTCCAATGACTTGTCATATCATCTTAGGGAGACCATGCTAGTATACTAGGAGGACAATGCATGATGGATTCCATTACACATATTTGGTTCACAAAGGAGATATTAGATAAAAATTTGTGCCTTTTCCTTTGAAGCATTCTAATGATATTTTTGTGATCTATTTTGAGAAGAGTTTGCATGTGAATATGCAGGGTAAGATAGGGGAAGATACTAGTTGAAGGAAAAATGATAGGTTGCAACAGGGTTATGAAGTACACAGTCCTAAAAATTAGAATCTATGGGGCTTGGACAGTATTAAGGTGGGAAATATTAAACTCCCTATAGTTAAGGGTAATATAGATGGTGTCCTTTCACAAAGGAATTAGTGGCATAGAGGTAGAAATAGGGCACAAGAACAAACTGAGACCAAACATCAAAGAGGAAAAACACATCCCTATTTTGATTCTAACAAGAGTACAGGTTGGCAGAAAAGGAAGAAGGTGACTTTGGGAGGCTTCATGTTATGTGATCAAAAGGTACAAGCATCCAGGACCAAGGATTCTTGTGGTGGCAACAAGTGGGATACTTCTTGGGGAAAGAACTTTTTCCTTCTTGGGGAGAAGAGTGCAAAGGAAACAAAGCTCTTCAAGGAACACTTCAAGAGTCAAAAGAGTGTAGGGGACATGAAGACCTATTAGGATCCTCAAAGCATCAACTATAACATCTTGAAGCCTATAATGGATTTTGAAATGAATGAAAGCATTAAGGGAGTCAAAAGTCCTAAGGGTCTTGATAAGAACCCTAGGACCAAAAAAACCTTGTAAGTGGACCAATAGTGTCCAAGGGATGTAGGTAGGTCTATAATGTTTTAATTATATCAATAAAGGTTAAATATTAAAGGTTAGATTGTTTTTAGTAAATACATATCAATAAATAAGGAGTTGGAAATTCAAAATTTGAAATCCAACAGTTAGTTGTGTTTTAGGCGGGTAAGTAGGTTTTTTAGTTTTAACAATAATTATGCATTGGAACCAATCCAAATCAGTTTGAATAGTTGGGTGAAGGGTTTTTAAGGTAAAAGAAGTTATTTTTATGGACTGATGGTTGATCTTGGAGATTTGGTATAGACTGCTACATAAATATAGTGAAAAACTTGAGATTCCTTGCTTTTTCTAGAGTCTTTTTGATGAATACTTGATTTCCATTGATAAAATGCTTAGTAGGATGACTTAGGAACTTTTTTTTACATTTTTTAACACCTTTTCATGTACTAATAAGCAATAGAGATCAATTATTTATACATTGCAATTGACTGTCCATAGGAAATGACAAATTTTGCAATATTTTGAGGGTTTTCATGGATGTTTGATCCATTTCATGAAGGAATGATCCTATAACCTATGAAATGGATCTCTTCTAACATGTATAATACAAATATAAAAAGATAACATGCAGGGAGGAGGGAATATCAAGGTGTACACCGAGTTTTCATAAGGAAAAGTGCTTGAAAATGGAGGATAAGGTATAGCAGTAGGAGATATACCTAAATAAGGGGTGTGTTTTTGAGTTGAAGGTATTTAGATATGTTGAGTTATTGGTGAAAAGTCCAAGAAATAGTTCTACAAGTGTATGGAATGTTAGTTTTCAAGGAGCCCTAGTTTTAAGGGATTTAAGAGAGGGTTTTGTGATTAGGGGTCTTAAAAGTGTCAAGGGAGCCTAAAACCTTGAAAATCCTTGGTTTGGGAAAATTTCAAGATACTATTGAAAGTCTCATGATCTTGAGTTAAGAATGGAATAGGGTTGCTTTGAAAAAAAGGGCTAATTAGGCCTTAAATTTGAGGAAACAACAGATTTTGGTAGGTGTGATCCAAAACAAGTGACATTAGGAATCTAGTATGCTATGTAGAATCATAAACCACATCTAATTCAATCATCAGATTGGAGGGTCCTTTGGGGAAGTTGAGTGAAAGTTCAAGAATCCATCGCTAGAGGCCTAGTTGGGCTAGAAGCCTAATCAAGGTGCAAAAAGTGAGTATGTGTTTAAGACAGAGGTTGGGGCTTGAAACCATTCAAAAAAAATTTGGTTGGGTTCCTTGAGGTCACTCCAAGGGTTTGGGTCCATAAGAAAAGCATATAAGTTATAAGTACACTATTGAAGCCTTTTCTCCATCTGGGTGCCTTGAACAGGGTTTAAGGGTGCATCTTTGAAATTCTTGAGAATCATTGTGTTTTTCTTCAAAGTCCCATCCCCTCTTAATAATTTTTCTTAACTTTTTTAGCCACCTATGCTCATGTGTCCTGTGCCAAACTTCAGGTTCTATCAGTATGACATTGTTGCAGAAAAAACATGGATGGAACAAATTTGACAGGTTAGGGGGATTCTATTGGGACCCTAATTCATGCACAGTAGCCATTGATGTTGGACAACTACTAGTTCCAAATTTTAGAGCTTTGAACAAGTAGAAGAACAACCCTTCCGTGTTGGAGGACCAGGAAAACGTTAGGTTGGGAGGAGTGGTCAGCCTAGTTTTTGTTCCAACTTTGGGTAGAATCTATCTTTTATTTTTTGGTAGTTGTCATGAACTTTGATGTTAAATGTTGATATTTTCATAATGTTTCCCTCAAACCATTGACATTAGGCTTTATCCTATTTCTACAAGTTTTAATGACATTGGCATATTATGTGGATGATCTATATTGATTTTGCATGTGGTTAATGAATGTTGTTTAAGGTGGTTATAGATATACAGTTATTGTGTGTACTGACATTGCCATGTGGATTTAATTTAAAGATGTTAAGTTGAGGAAGACTCTACCAGTTGGGCATGCATCATAATGTCTAGAAAAGGAATTTCTCAAAGGTTAAAGGAGGTTGAGGGAAGAATATTCCTTATGCAAACTGAATGTAACCACCTTGTAGTGGACTTTAATGATTGAGTAGACACAGTCATTACTGGTGTGCTAGATCTGTGTTGAACCTGCTTTTCTCACTAAATTCCATGCACACGTAACCATTTCCACTCCACTTTATCTATGTTCACTAAATGATGTCCTCCCAATCATGGTGTTGACCGCCCTATTTAGTTGATAGTATAAATAAAGATTTGATGCTCCTTCCTTAGGATATTGCACGATTTGATATTGTACTAGCACTCTAAAGTTTTAAGTAATAAAGATACATTACTCTTTTGTACTCATGATTTACAGTGAATAAAATAAAGTTTTGAGTTTGAGCATTTGAGTTCTCATTAGTTTTAAATGATACTTATCCAAGGGGGCCCACTTGGTGAGTAATCCATCCTTTTAGTTTAGTACTAGTTTAGTATTACTTACTGTTTAGTAACTAGTTAGAAATTTGGCACCGACTATTCCTGCAGCCACTAGAAATTCATTTTGTGACTGTTCCTATAGCCAAAGTAGATAGTGTAGTTCCTTGTTTGTTGCTTAGATTTTCATTACTGTTATGCATTTTAGTTTTATGTAGTTGTTGATTGATGATTGGAATTTATGGTATTCCCTTCTAAGCAATTTATTTTTAGCATTGTTTGTTCTTTAGCTATAGAATGAAATGGCTACTTTGAGTTCCCATTGCATATACTATGTCAACCCATTTCAAGTTCACGTCCCTGAGTTGAAAAGTTAAATGAAACTTCATGATGATTGAAATATCTATTTAGGTTATATTTCCAATCTTTAAATCATTGTAGGAGGCCAACAAGGCTTTTCTCTCAAATGAATTCATTAGCTCCTAGCTTGGGGATAGCCTAACTAGACCTTTCTTTTCAAATAGTGCATCCTTTGAGTGGACCCCTTTTATTTTAAAGGGTTCTCAAAGGATCCCTTTGAAAGCATTCCAATTTTTTGATGGTTTACATGACTGTCCGCTTACTTTCCTACATGCCCACTTTGCTTTTAGACATGATTTATCTATGGGTAAACATGTCACTTTGTAGGTGCACTTGTAAATCTAATTTCTAGTTTGACTCTGCAGAGTCTCCTCCTTTCGGTTTCCTCCATGAAATGAATTATGGGGGATGCCTCCTTGCAAGTCTATGGGCCTGTAAGGTGTTTTCATCTAGGTTTCTTTCATGTGAGAGATCTTGGGGAATACCTTACTTCAAGTCTGCGGGCCTGTAAGGAACTTTCATTTGGGTCTCCTTCATGTGAGATATCTTGGGGGATACCTTCTTGTCGGTTTGCAGGCCTGTAAGGAAATTTTGTTTGGGTTTCCATAATGTTAGATGTGTTGGGGGATACCTTCTCATAGGTTTGCGGGCCTATAGGGTGCTTTTTTTGGGTTTCCTTCATGTGGGAAATCTTGGAGGACACCTTCCTTATAGGTCTATGAGCTTGTAAGGTGCTTACATATTTGGTTTTCCTCCATGTGAGAGATCTTGGGGGACACCTGCTTATAGGTCTGTGGGCCTGTGAGGTGCTTACATTCTTAAATTCATTTTCTTCTCAAGTTGTGTATACTAGATTGGAGATCTACATTTTCTCCATCATGTGTATATGCCCTTCCTCTCTTCATTTTAGAATTCTTCTATGTTTTATTTTTTAAAATTTGGGGATGATGCATGGTACTAAGACAACCATTTACATCGAGGTCTCTATCACTTTTGATGACTCAAATATTGCTAGTTAGTTAGGCGCATGTGTGTATGTTTTTATGTTCTAACATTGTTGTCTTGTGCAGGTTTTTCTTAGCTAATGTGTTTCTTTTGTAGGTCTTCACCCTAGAGGTATGCTTCCATGGTTCGAATATTTTTCTTCTTCCTCTATAGTATCCTTTTGGTATTATGATGTTATTTATTTTTAGTAGATTTCCTTTAGCATGCATATTATTATACATTCATATGCCAACTAAAGTGGGGGAAAAAGGTATAGTCATAAAATTGCACCCCTTACAATTTCACATGCATTCTTGCATCTTTTTTAGTGTCCACTCCCCTAGAATCTTGTGTAGGCTCATTTTATCCCTTACATCAGCCTTTTTCCCCTCTCAAGATGCTTCGACATCCCTTTTCAACAACCACCCTTGTGTGTCCACTTTACATCGAACCTTGGGCTTTTCCCATTTAATTCATTTTGTAGCATGATGTGTCTTGACACTAGCGCACCACAAATATTTTTGCACATCATGTTAGTGTCTTGTGATGTTTCAACATTCAAATGACTACCTCTAAGCATGTTTGCCACTTGTCATCTACTTTTTTCATTGGTAACAACTTAGATCATCTTGTAACCACCCGAGAAGCTTATTTTTCTTCTCATCTCTCCCTATATGCTATATTTTCAATCCTATTGCTTCTTCTAAGTTCCTCTAGTTTCACTCTATCATCTTGGCCTCTCTCTTTTCCCTATTTACTCTCTTGCTTGCACATCTCCCTTATTTGTTATAGCAACACTCTCAAGCTTTCACAAGCTCATTATAACAACACTATTGACTTTTGTAGCTCTATTGATCTCTCCATTTGGCTTCCTTAAGCCTTGCAACTTCTATCTCCCTTTCCTTATCCTTGTGATAATCCTAGGATTTCATATCCCCTATATATTTCATCTTTACTTTGTGATACAAGTTCTCCTCGAGAGAGACAAGATTGCTTTTATCACCTCTTTTGTGATACAAGTTCTCCTCTTGCGAGGTTTTATTTTATCACTCATACTTGGTGGTGTGGGTTCTACTCCTAAGTGGGTTTTGATTTCACCATGTGCTTTATCTATTTCAGTTTATCTCTCTCTATCTATTTAGTGGTCCATGGAGGTGGGAACATGAAAACAGAGGTTTGACTGAGGAAAACCCATATACAACCCCAATAATTTCTCCAAATATTATGTATGTAGGTTTTGAATACATTATCTTTACAATTTACTTTATCTTAGTTCTATTACATTCTGTTACTTTATTGCATTTTGTAAGATCTTAGCAATTGAATTGCTAGTAGTCACTTAGCTATGTTCTATGATAAAAAAAAAATTGGTTGTACAAGATGCCAACATGCCTCTGGGACACTATAACTCCACATTGTTGTTTGTATTCCATACTATCATATTATGTACGATATCTTGCTAGTTTTTCAAAAAAATCTTTGTGACCTACTCTTTTAGATTCTAGAACTCAATTGTTCCTTGAGGTAGTTTATGGTAGTTCACCCCATGAGGCTCTCTAAATGAAGAGAACTCATTATTAGTGGATCCCCTTTCTCTACAATTTTGAATCTAGTTATCCATATCCTTATCCTTCTCCATCCATCCTATTCTCAAAAATTCAAAAAAAGAGAAAAGAAAAAAATTAAAAATTAAAAATTAAAGAGAAATCATCCATCCAATGGTGAAAACCACTTCTTGTGGTGCCTTGGATAAGTACCATGATGAAAACCTAGCAAACATGTGTCATGTGTAATCCATTACCCTCTTGTACTCTACACTTGGGGGAAAGTTTCATCTATGTTATCCTACCTACCACACTCCCTTTTATCCTTCATTTCTTATCCATAATCATATATAAATCCATCCTCCCCTTCCCACCTTTGATCTTGACAAGGCTAAGGATCTTCATATACATCCTGCATTATATTTTTAGATTAATAGGTTGTTTACTTGACTAATTTAATCATATTCATTAATTAATTAATTTCCCTTTACTTTATTTCACTTAAGCTAAACTTAGGAGTATTTATTTATGCATTATTAAATTAGTCACGATGTCTTGTTCATTATGAGCTTGACACTTGTCACATGCTAATTTAATCTCCATCCTATGGTTCCCACTTTAGGGATTTGATCTCCTTTCTTAAGGATTGATCTCTTTGTAATTATTTATCTTCTCGGGAAAATCTTCACAGGTAATGCATTTTTTCTTCATGTTTGCAGAGCACCATTCTTATGTCTCTTGATCTCCTTTGGTGATAGGTTATTTGCTTATAGGTGTTCATTGGGATCTGTGAGGTTGGATTATCAAATTCTACATATATCTTTCCATCCTTATTATCCTATCCATATCATTCATTCCATATCCCTCATCCTATCCAAATTCATCTTCTCTTCCCATCTTTGATCTTGATGAAGAGACTAGGGGTAAAATATCCATGCATCCATATTCTATCCACTTGATCTTGATCATCCTATCCATATCCTCCATCATACATCACATTTCATATCTCCATCCTCCCATTCTATCCAAGTCACCCTCTTCTTTCCCTTGATCTTTATAAGGCTAGGGAAAAAATATACATGAATGCTTTGGAAAATGCAAGCCTTACTTCCTCTACCATTCATATCCTCTATCCTCTATCCTTCCGTAGCATACATCACTTATCATCTTGCATCCATGATTGCACCACCTCTATTGTGGGGAATCTTAGTCCTTTGAAACCAATCCTTAGAGCTTCACCTTCCTATCCTCCATCCACCATCATCATATCTACTATCACCATCCATTATTCAAGGTCCCATCTCCTATCCATGGAATTCCTCCATCCTTCCATCATTTACGATATCTTGGTTCTCCCTTGTCAATTGGATCTCATTGAATCCTCCACATAATATTATCTTATTCAATCCATTTATCCTATCTTCTTTCTATCCAACCATCCCCAAACCATCACAATCTAATCCATCCAAATGTAATCAATCATAATCCATGCAATCTAGGACATGACCTATAGGAAATCCATGATTTCAATCCAAATCAGTTGTTAATCTATTGATCCAATTTAATATTTTGTCATCATAGGGATATGTATTTCCTAATCCTTATTTTGTTTTAGGATGTATCCTTCCCACATCAAACAAATTTATCATCATCATCAATCAATCTATCAATGACTTGGAGCATAGTCCTTGTTAGTTTTTGGTTTGATGTGCATGCTTGCTTGTTGATTGTGAGTTTTATCATTTTTTGCATTTATCATTGTATTTTTCACTTTATTATCACAAGGTCATCATGCTATTCCATATCATGGTGTTATGGGGCATATGTTTTCACTTGAATTTTTTGATCATGTATTGGGCACATTATCATCCTAGTTCCTTATACTTTGATGCATAATGTCAAGTAAAATATAATATCTAGGTTGTTCATATCATTAAAACATGATGATCCTCCATCCTCCCTCTCCACCCATATTTTTATCATTCTCATATATTTTCCTCTATCCTCTTATCCTTCATCCTTTAGCCATCTCATCCATTTTGAGAGCACAATCATGTTCTTTGAACCTACATTTCTTCTCAAGGGGGCTTACCACTACCTCCTCATCATCCTTCCTCATCCTCTCTATGGATTAGGGAATCATGCTTCTAGGCCCAGTCCATTTCTTACCCACTACGTTTTATTTTTTGAAATGATGTTACTTCTCTTAGTTGCAACATCATCTCAAAGAGAGGAAAAATGTAGACACTAAAAATTGTCCTTCACCTATGAATCCACATTTTCATATCAATTCTTCCTCCTTATATAATTACATAATTTTAATTATTTGATTATCCCCTATGGTAAAATTCTCTATTAATTAAATAATTCTTAATTATGTAATTAATTTATTTTCTCCTTATTCATCCTTGATTAATTAGATAAATTATATTTATTTAATTATTCATTATTATTTTTCTATAATTAAATAAATTTTATTTATTTGATTATTTTCCACCTTTCCCTCCATTATTCTTTAGGTATCTCTCTATCCAAGGATGAAAGCGTAGGTCTGGAATGATAGTGCGGTGCACTGGCATTTCTCAGGTGCACTTGTGTCTATACAACAAGAGGACCAATAGTTCATTGGGAACTACCAAAAATGAGATAGAAACCCACCTAATGACTTCTAGGAGAGGAAAAAATAAATATGAAGTACAAGAAATATAAACGAATTTCATAGAGTAAATCCAAAGCTTAGGTGACAAAAATGGTCTTGAAGAAGAGTCTTTGCCAGTTAGCTTGACAAAGCATGTTCTCTTGCACACAGAAAGAGGGAAATTTTTGGGGGCCTATATACGGGTCTGCCTCAGCTAGACCCCCATTTTAGTGTTTCCAGCTCTATGGATAGCTAAGTTTGCAATGATGGATAAAAAGTATGATAAAGAAGGAAACGAAGTAAAGAACACTAAAACACTACAAAATAGTAATTGTGCTTACTCAACCAACTAATAGAGGAGAGGAGTGGAAAGCTTACCACCTCCACCAAGAGCACTCAAGGTGAATGGGGGAGAAAATGAGAGGACTCAATCCCCTATTGTAATGGTGTTGTTCCACACTTACTCTATTGATTTGATGGAGTGATGTAGTTGTTGGTATGGAGTGCAAAGTGCTGCTTGAAAACTTGAGAGTGTAAGAGAGTTGAATTGAATGAAAGTGATTTTGTGAAGAAATGAAATGAAGGAATGAAGAGTGAATTTGAAGGAGATAATGAAGAAAATTACCATATTCTTGTTGGTTGGTCAAAGAGGGCATTACAAATCAACCCCCAATTGAAAGTGTAACGCCTATTTAGGCTCTAGATGCAAGAATCTACCAAGGATGTAAGTGTGCCACATGGATGTCTACGCATTACATGCGCATGCTCGATAGTTATTCCTTTATCAACGCATAGAATAAGTGCAAAGTAGAAGGAAGGAAGTGGGATTAGGTGGAATTTCACCTTGGGATTTGGTTTTCTAAATGGGAGAAGGGTAGAAAAGTGGAATTTTCATAAGTGGTGCAAATTCACTCCTATACATTTTTCCCCAACTTTAGTGAGAATGAATACTGATGAGTGCTTTGGTAAAGTAGATCAAAGAATTAGTAGGGTTAGAAATGTATACCTGAATTGTCAAGGAAGTAGACCATGATCTAGAAAACTTGAAGCTCCAAGACAAGCCAAGGACTTGATAGTTCTGTAGAACTATGAAGTTGAAGAATGAAAGCATCTTATAGATCCTCAAACCTGCAAGGATGTGACCCCAAATATCTCTCACATGAAGGAAGCCTCTAGAAATAAGTGTCTCATAGGCTCGTAGGCCTACAAAGAAGGTATCCTCCAAGATCTCTCACATGAAGAAAGTTGAGAAAAATCTCCTTATAGGCCCACAAACCTATAAGGAGGTGTCCCTAAAGATCTCTCACATGAAGGAAGCTAAGAAAGCACCTTACAGACCCACAGAATTGCAAGGAGGATATCCTCCAAGATCTCTCGCATGAAGGATATCTAAAGAAATCACCCTATAGACCCACAAACCTGTAGGGAAGGTGTCCTCCAAGATCTCTCACATGAAGGAAACCGAAAGAAGGTTCCCTATAGTGCCCTATAGGGGAGACACCCCCAAGATCTTGCATATGGAGGAAAATCAAAGGAAAGCACCCTACAGGCCCACATACCTGCAAGGAGGTCACCCTCAAGATCTCTCACATGGAGGAAACTAAAGGAACTGGACTTAGTAGAGTAAAAAAGTGGTGACATGTTTACCACATATAGAACATGTCAAAAAGTGGCCACATAGGAAAGTAATCCAATGGTTACTCAGACTATCGATAAGTTGGAAAAATTTCAAGGGGGTCCCTTGAGAACTTAGTGTGAAGAAGCGGTCCACTCAAGGGAAACACTATTCAAAAGTATAGAAAACATCTTTCTTTCTCAAATCAATTCATCATGAAGGGATCCTTTTAAAAGATGCTCACTTCATCAAGGAATTTGAAAGGAAGAAAATACCCCTAGTCAAGGGGAAGTTCAAAGGTAGTCCCACGTCTAAGGAAAGTCCTCAAGTTCTTTCTTTGTGAACCCATGATGAAGGAAGCACATTCTGTTAGGGTCCGAAGTCAACAATGCGACTTTCTAAAGAAAGGTTTGTGACAATTCTCAAGAAAAGATTTGTTGGCCACGAATGAATTTTTTGAAAATCAAAATGTTGTAGAAGTGGAGTTGTCAGACATGATAGGGACTACTCAAGCAAAGAAGAGAGAAAGATAAATAAAAGGAAAAAAGAAACATTATAAATAAAGGGTATAGGGGTAGCCTGATATTTTGAGGTCAGAATTTCTCATAAATATATATGTAGTTTAATGAATCCCCTATTGTATTACACCATGTGAAGAATACACAATAAGACAAAGTAAAAATAAAAAATTGGGTCAACATGGAAGGGAAGCCTAAATTCCCCCAACACTTTGCATCATCCCTAATTTTTCAAAAATCAATCACAAACATGGAAGAGTGATGATACAAATAGAAGAAGATTTATTACACAAAAACCATGTCTACATCCAAGCACCAACAAGGGTGACAAGGGTCATCTAGGAACACATAGCATAATCACAAGGGGGAAATCACAACACACACGCGCACATCTAATCTAAAGATAAAGAAGGGGCCTCCCCCTAACATTGATCAACCAAGAGGTCATTTTCTTCCCACTCTAGATCATTGTAGGGGGAAGTAGGAAGAGCCTACAGTGGTGGAATGTTTAGAGGAGGTGCTTTTGACCCTCTTGCAACAAGGGTTAAGGAAAAGGGCCCCACAAGGTCCTCTCCACTAAGCTCTTATGGAGCTAAGGTCAGCAATTTCGTGAAGATTTCCGACAAGGCCAAAACTTCATCCATAGAGTTAAACATACACCTCATAGGAGTGCCATGTTTAACTTCAATAGATAGGAAAGGTTGTACCTGAGGCTCACTTACTTGGCTTGTTGAATGACTCAGGAGCGATGACAAACTTGGGAGAATATGGGACTAATTTTGTCACTAGGATAGATCAAATCAGTGTGGGACCACCTTTCAGAGAAGGTGGGCTCCTCTTATGTCATCCATTTCTAGAAGGACCATCCTCCACCTTTTGCTCCATCGGGGGATCTAAACTCCCCATAGATGAAGCAAGACAAGTCAAGAGGAGGAGAAGACCGTAGCAGACACCACCAACGTGTTCATCATGTCTACAGGTTTTAGGAAAGGCAAGAAATCTAGAAGGGACATTAGCAAAGGTGGTTCCACTGAAGGAGCAATAAACACTTGCACCTTTTTAAGGTCAGGTGCACTTGCAGTGGGAACTAGAGGTGATACAAAACTAGGCTAAACAAGAACAAAGGGAAGGAGAGAGGAGGAAATAGTGGAAGGACTAGGTAGAGGGGTGGTCACTTCTTCTTCCTTCCTTTGTAAGGAAGCCTACTAGGCTAAAAGAGTCTTTCACCAGTGCTTGCACTCACATGAAAGTTAGTTTCTTCAACTCTTTGAACTAGAGGTTAGAGGCTACGAAGGAATAGAAGGTTCTTGCTCAACCATGGAAATGTCCACTATAGTTGTTTCTGGTGGAGGAAAAAAATCTTCGATGGGAGCAGGAGGAGTAGATTGAAAAGGAATAGGAGTTGACTCAAGATCCTCAATAGCAGGCCTTTTCCTATTCAATGTCTTGGGAGCAAGAATAGTAGGAGGCCATGGATCAAATTCCCTTTGGAAATCTCTCCTTCTTCTAGAAAAGCAATACCTTAGTCTGAGGTATTCATTAGGGAGATTGAATATCCTAATCTTGGGCCTACACCGAGTAGGTACCATCAAAATCAAGGGATAACTTCCAAGCTTGCTCATCCAATACTATTTCCAAGAGAGGGGAGAGGATGAGGTACCCTAATGAAAGTTAACCTTCTCCTTTCCTTTATGGGAAGGAGGGGCGGTGGGCATAGATTTATCTTTTTCCTTCTAGGAAGAGGGAACCACCAGTGTGGATTTTTCCTTCTCCTCTTAGGAAGAGGAGGAAGTTGGTACAAGCTTCTCCTTCTCCTCTTGGGAAGAGGAGGTAGCCAACTGTCGTACCATAGAAAGGCTCAGTTTTGGCTATCCCTTACCCCTAGTCTTATACTTCATGCAATTCTTGTAAAGTAGGTCTATCCTTGGAGGAAGTGGATTGACTAGGGTAGGAAAAAAGTGATCCAATGAATATCCACCATGGGACACCAAGGGCTAGTATCCAGTGTCATGCACCACATGCACGACACCTTCATGGGAGAAAATTAAGGATTTGTGAACAATGGATGTGATTCCATTCATGTAATCTAGACATGGTATGCCTAGCTTTATCCTAAATAAATATAACTCTAGTATGACATCAAAAACTCTGTGAATGGACCTATGTCCCACTAGGATGGAAAAGGTTATTGATCCATATATTTTAAGACAAGAACCTTCATGTGTGTGAATGGTGGACATTTTTTCTTCATACTCTTCTCTCTATAATGAATTCAATAATATTTTTTCTCTTGTGATAACATTCACAGGGCTCATGGGGTCTAATAGGACCCCTGTCACAATGCTACCATTGATCTATTTAGGATCTAGGACTAGTTGCTTACAGAATGCTTAACGTTAAAAGATCAATTATTACAACGCTTAACTTAAATGATTACAAATTAAATGCTCAAATGAAATAATGAACATAAAATAATTAAATAAATGCCAAGATAAACTGAGAAAGAAAAGAGAGAAGAATAGAGAGACGAAACCAATTGATAACGGAGTTCGTCCCTAAGGACTACGTCTCCGGGTCCCTCTCCAATGGAGGACCGATCCGATTAGCTCCAAATTCAGTTACAATTGAGGCAGCATCATCCCCTTCAAGTACATCAAAAGCACAGCATCACTTCGATATACAGGAACAATACAAATCATCTCTCGAGCATTCTCTCGTTCTCCACCTGGACTTGGAAAACAAAGGTCTATACCCTCTTTTTATACAAGAAATTTGCCTAAATAGGCTTAACCAACAAAATAAATGCATATCTCCCTCTATCAGTTCGTATCATATCTCCAATGGCTTCATTTAGGTCCTGGTTTGGATTTATGATTAGGTTGTTGTTCGGTTATGGCTTAAAAAATCATTTGTTATGGATTCGGTTGATAGTTCCATAACAAAATAAATGATGACCACTACATATCATAGAATGCTTGCGTGGTCCACCGGTAACTATACCTTTTAGTATGTGGGTGGTCGACGGTTCGAACCGTCGGCCTCCCTTTACCACACAAAAGCCTGAGAACTTCTAACAAGAAAAACAGCGCTCCATGTATAGTTAGAGAGCTCCTCGCGGGCATAACGGACAACCAACCGGCTGTTTCAGGGGGAGATCACAGGTTCGATCCCCCGAATCAATTTTGTTAAAACAGACTAACCAAACCGAAAGCCGAAAACTTGACACGTGTCGCAACGGTATTCGCCGAAGGGAATGACGTGTGCGCTGACGGAGACTACCCGTATGCTAACTGGACTGCTGATGAAGCCGACAACATGCTGACTGGACTGCCACGTGTCTTACTGGTATTCGCCGAAAATGCTGACTCATCCGATGACGTGTCGTTGACTGGGTGCCACGTGTCGTGCTCTAACTCGTCGGATTCTGCCACATCGGAGTACGGAGAGACACGTCACCAGTACGGACGGACACGTGTCAGCCAATGATTGGTCCGTACAGATGACTCATATGCCACGTGCCTTGTTGGAATTCAACCATGTGGAATCCGTACAGTACGGACAATTTGCTGACGTCATCCTTTGTACCCTCAAGTTGACTGAAGTTTGACTGCTTGTAACTCGAGCATACGACGTCGGATTTCGACGAAACAAACGCCGTCGGAATCCTCTCGACGAGCTCTTCGTAATGACGCTGATTTCGTCGATTTCCAAGATGATTATTTTTTTCGCCTTCTGGACGCCCCTGAAGCCAGTTTGACTGAAAGTTTGACTGGCCGTAACTTGCACAAACGGAGTCCTTTTCGACCCGTTCAAGTTGCGTTGGAACCAGGGCGTCGTTCTCTTTTTGATGAAGCTAAAATCTGGAGCATTGGGAACACTTCAATTTCACTAAAAAATTGTCCCCCGGATCAGGCCTCCCCACTGGAGAGCTTTAGGACCTCCGAAAGCTTGATTACTTGGAAAGTAAGTGAGGGTAAAGTTCCCTCACTTTACCAATCTCCATCCATCTTGCTTTGCTTGGATGCATCCCCTTCAGGCCCACTCTGAGGTACTCAACATCTCCTCTTCGTGAAGTTCTGACATTCCTGTCGAGAATGACATCTTCTGGCAACTCTGACATGTACTCTGGAGAAAGGTCATCAACTGATGGAACCTGAATGTCTGAGACTTCATCTAGGATCATTGGAGGCTCATATAGTTTCAAATTCTCAACATTGACAACCGAGTAAATATGCATGTATGGTGGAAGATTGAGGCGGAAGGCATTAGTACCAATCTTCTCAAGGATCTCAAAAGGACCATATCTAATTGGCTTAAGCTTTTTACCTTCACCTTGCATCCTTTCCTTGCTGATATGTAACCAAACTCTGTCTCCAACCTGAAAATGATGATCAATGCGATGCTTGTCATGGCGAACCTTGTATTTTGCTTGGCTCTGTTCCAACCGTGCTTCCACTGCCTGATGAATTGCTTGGACTTTCTGGATGAATTTCAAAGCCTTCTCTGCATCATGGCGTCCATCTTCAACATCATCTTTCCCAAAAGCAAAATCCATCGGTGTCTTGGGCACATAACCAAAGCATGTCTCAAAAGGAGACCTTTTAGTAGAAGAGTGTGCTGCATGGTTGTAGGCATGCTGCACATAATGAAGACTCTCATCCCACAACTTAGGATGCTTACTGCAATACCCTCTGAGTAGATGCACAACTGTCCTGTTTACAACCTCTGTCTGCCCGTCGTCTGCGGATGGAAGGCTGTACTCTTCTTCAGTTTAGTGTCCATGAGTCCCCACAAAGTTGACCAAAATTCCCCCAAGAATCGAGAATCTCGATCCGATACAATAGAAATAGGTAACCCAAAATGAACCCATACAAATTGAAAGTACAAATGAGCTGTCAGTTCAGCAGTGACTTGCTTTTTACATGGCATTAAGATACACATTTTGCTGAACCGATCAACTACTACATATAGATAATCATGTCCCTTCCTAGACATAGGTAACCCCCCAACAAAGTCCATTGACACACTTTCCCATGGACGAGAAGGTACAGGTAGAGGTGTGTACAAGCCCAATTTCCTGTTACTAGGCTTACTAGTTGCACACATAACACAACCTCTAATATACTTAGTTACAGTTTCTTGCATACGAGGCCAATAACAATACTTCTGCAGCTGAGTCAATGTTTTGTTTACCCCAAAGTGTCCTGCAATCAATGAGGTATGTGCTTCTCTAATCACCTGTGCTTGTTCATCTTTTGGAACACACAATTTACCCAAGTGATATAACAGTTTGTCTTGCACATAATAGTCTTTCTCTTCTACATGTTTACCATTCATTAAAGCAGCATAGATATCCTTAAAGTTCTCATCATTAGCATATTGTTCTTGAAAACTTTCATGAACCATAGAACTATTCTGAAGGATTATCAAAGCATTCATCATAGGAGGTCTAGAGAGCATGTCTGCTACTTTGTTATGGGTCCTTTCTTATACTTAATAACCAAATGAAACTGTTGTAGAAAACCCATCCACCGAAAGTGCCTACTTTGTTGCAGTTTAGTTTGTGAGTGCAAATATTGTAGTGGTTGGTGATCAGTGTGGATTACAGTTTCTTTCCCCATTATGTAATGTTTCCATTTTTTAACACTCTGAACTAAAGCATAAAGTTCTTTATCATACGTGGGATAGTTACTTACTGCTCCTGAAAAAGTTTCAGAGTGGTAGCAAACTGGTTTACCTCCTTGCATGAGTACTGCTCCCATGGCAAACCCACTTCGCATCTGTCTCGATCTCAAATGGTTGATGTAGATCTGGTAAGGCCAAAACTGGTGCGGTGCTCAACTTTCCCTTCAAAGTGTCGAAAGCCTTCTGTTGCGGACCTCCCCACTGAAAAGTTGCCTTTGTACTGGTTAATGCATGTAATGGTGATGCTATAAAAGAGAAGTTTGCAATAAACTTTCTCCAGTACTGAACTGCACCTAGGAAACTTCTGACCTCTGTAACTGTACTTGGCTTAGGCCATTTTACAATAGCTCCGACCTTCGCAGGGTCTACTTTCAATTGACCACTCCCTACGACATAGCCTAAGTACACTAAGGATGTCTTAACAAATTCACATTTAGACATCTTTACATACAATTTTTCTTTTCTCAATACATCAAAGACTTTCTTTACATGACTTACATGATCTTCCCAAGTTTGACTGAATACCTCAGATTTATCATCTTCTTTGCTTTACAAGCATCAATACAAAGTTTTTTGGAGTTGACCAACCTCTTCATTTGACCAGCATTAACTAGTGTAAGATTAGTCTTCACCTTATGTGCCGTACAATGTATTCTACCCCATCTTTAAAAGATGATACTTATTCTCCCCTATAAAAGATTGCTTTTCATCATAAAGATAAGGACTCCCTAACACAAGCCACAAATATCCAAAGGGACTACATCGACTTCTACCTCATCTACAAAGTTTGCGGTGATAGCAAATCTCAATTTACACTGTTTAGTTACTTGTAGTTGAGCATCATTGCAAACCCATCCGAGTGGATATGGTTTCGGATGAGGTGTTGTAGTCAAATTAAGTTTCTTTACAACTTCTTCAGATATTAAGTTGACTTGTGAACCCGTATCAAATAGAGTATCAACCTTAGTATGTTTTGTTACAACACGAATGTGAAACAATTCATTTCTTTGCTTATCAACCTTAGGAGAAGATTCTTTACTTGTACTTGCACTGGCATTAGAAAAACTTGCATCAGATGAGAGAGATATACCTTTCCCTTTACCTTGGATTCCGGTAGCAACAATCTTCGTTTCATCTCCGAAGTCTGAACCAAGATCCTGTTGAATCACTGCAGTAGTCTTCTGCTTGCCTTTGTTACCTCCATATCTTTTCGGCCTCAATTCAGGATGAAGCTTCCAGCATCTCGAATCATCATGCCCCTCTTTCTTGCAATGGGAGCATGTAGGTTTCTCACCCTCTTTCTTAGCTGTAGCTGTTTTCTTCCCTTTGCCTATATCTTTGTCTTTGTCTTTCCCTTTAGAATTACCCTCAAACTTAGATGGTTTCTTAGAAAAGTTATCACTAAATGTATTCTTACCCCTTGACTCTATATGAGTAGCTTGAATAGACACCTCGTCTAGATTGTTGGGACTCAACATCAAAATAGTGTGCCTAAGGTAAGAATGTAAACCACCAATATACTTAAGTAATGTGTCTTGGGTATACAAGGGAACATTTAGAGCAATGGCCCGTTTCCTAAACTCATGAGTATACTCCTGGACAGACTGCCCCTTACCTTGCCTAAAGGTTTGCCAATTCATGGTTAACTGTTGCATGTAACCTAAAGGGTAGAATTGTTTCCTAAGGGCAGTAACAAACTCCATCCAAGACATGTTAACTTGACCATGGCGAGCAATTTCTTCACGAGTTTTACTCTCCCACCAAGTGAGAGCTGTACCTCCCAACCGGAGAGTTGCTAATTGAATCCTAGAAGCATCTTCTACTAGGCCTTGTATCCTACAATATACTTCTACTTGTTGGACCCAATCGTCTAACTTCTCAGCATTTAACTCCCCACAGTATTTAGGTAACTCAAATTTTACATCAAGCTTAATTACAGGCTTAGATTTGCTCTTAAATGGATTTACATTAGCAGAAGGAGAAGGAGGAGGAGAAGAAGAAGGGGAAGAAGGAGGAGAAGAAGAGGGAGAAGAAGGGGGAGTAGAAGGAGGAGAAGGAATTTCTGGAGCTTTCCCCTCTGTGTCTTTCTGCTTCTTGTGCTTTGAAGAATCTCCCTTTTCATGCTTCTTCTTTTCAGCATAAAGTTCGTCCACCATTGCCTTCATGTCAAGAAATAGCTTCTGGAAATCCTTGACACTAAGCTCTGAACTTTGACCACCTTCTTTTTCTTCCATCTGTGACGGTTGATTAACTCTTCGTCTTCCGATTTCTGGATTGTATTCTTCAAGTTCTCCTTCGCCTCGTTGCAACCTGGATCTCATTAGCATTCAAATTGCAATACAAGCCACACACAAAGCTCTGATACCAACATGATCTATTTAGGATCTAGGACTAGTTGCTTACAGAATGCTTAACGTTAAAAGATCAATTATTACAACGCTTAACTTAAATGATTACAAATTAAATGCTCAAATGAAATAATGAACATAAAATAATTAAATAAATGCCAAGATAAACTGAGAAAGAAAAGAGAGAAGAATAGAGAGACGAAACCAATTGATAACGGAGTTCGTCCCTAAGGACTACGTCTCCGGGTCCCTCTCCAATGGAGGACCGATCCGATTAGCTCCAAAAATCAGTTACAATTGAGGCAGCATCATCCCCTTCAAGTACATCAAAAGCACAGCATCACTTCGATATACAGGAACAATACAAATCATCTCTCGAGCATTCTCTCGTTCTCCACCTGGACTTGGAAAACAAAGGTCTATACCCTCTTTTTATACAAGAAATTTGCCTAAATAGGCTTAACCAACAAAATAAATGCATATCTCCCTCTATCAGTTCGTATCATATCTCCAATGGCTTCATTTAGGTCCTGGTTTGGATTTATGATTAGGTTGTTGTTCGGTTATGGCTTAAAAAATCATTTGTTATGGATTCGGTTGATAGTTCCATAACAAAATAAATGATGACCACTACATATCATAGAATGCTTGCGTGGTCCACCGGTAACTATACCTTTTAGTATGTGGGTGGTCGACGGTTCGAACCGTCGGCCTCCCTTTACCACACAAAAGCCCGAGAACTTCTAACAAGAAAAACAGCGCTCCATGTATAGTTAGAGAGCTCCTCGCGGGTATAACGGACAACCAACCGGCTGTTTCGGGGGAGATCACGGGTTCGATCCCCCGAATCAATTTTGTTAAAATAGACTAACCAAACCGAAAGCCGAAAACTTGACACGTGTCGCAACGGTATTCGCCGAAGGGAATGACGTGTGCGCTGACGGAGACTACCCGTATGCTAACTGGACTGCTGACGAAGCCGACGACATGCTGACTGGACTGCCACGTGTCTTACTGGTATTCGCCGAAAATGCTGACTCATCCGATGACGTGTCGTTGACTGGGTGCCACGTGTCGTGCTCTAACTCGTCGGATTCTGCCACATCGGAGTACGGAGAGACACGTCACCAGTACGGACGGACACGTGTCAGCCAATGATTGGTCCATACAGATGACTCATATGCCACGTGCCTTGTTGGAATTCGACCATGTGGAATCCGTACAGTACGGACAATTTGCTGACGTCATCCTTTGTACCCTCAAGTTGACTGAAGTTTGACTGCTTGTAACTCGAGCATACGACGTCGGATTTCGACGAAACGAACGCCATCGGAATCCTCTCGACGAGCTCTTCGCGATGATGCTGATTTCGTCGATTTCCAAGATGATTATTTTTTTCGCCTTCTGGACGCCCCTGAAGCCAGTTTGACTGAAAGTTTGACTGGCCGTAACTTGCACAAACGGAGTCCTTTTCGACCCGTTCAAGTTGCGTTGGAACCAGGGCGTCGTTCTCTTTTTGATGAAGCTAAAATCTAGAGCATTGGGAACACTTCAATTTCACTAAAAAATTGTCCCCCGGATCAACCATTGAGGTGAGTGGGAATGTAGAGGGGAGAGGGATTGTTGTTAAAGGGAAAGTCCTATTACATGAATGCATTATCTAGCAAACTAAGTGTTGGTTGCACAGTAGAAGTTACCATGAGCATGTTAACATAGGCCTTAGGTTGAGTAATAGAATTAGTGGGATCCATATTCATGCCAGCAGAATGTGATGGAAATGGGTCTGTGTATATCTGCAATTCACTATTAGCTTTTGTCGCTGATTTGTTAGCATTTTTTTTACTTCCATTGAGATGAATAGTACCATGCTTGATTTGGTCCTGTATCTCATAATGTAGGTGCATGTAGCATGTGGTATCATGTCCATTAACTTGATGATATTGAAAATAAGTGCTTCTATCATACCAATTAGGGCAAGGCTCCTTCAAAAGCTTAGGGTTTGATAAGGTTACAATCTTATCTTTCAGCAACTTCAACAAGATGGAAGAATAAGATTCTGACAAATTTCTGAATTTTTTGTTGCATCTAAGGTCATTGTCATCAGGAGTGGCTACTACATTCGCAATAAATTTACCTTTCCTAGAGATTGATATGATGGAATTTCCTTCAGAACAAGAGTGTGAGGATGATCCCTTTAATTGAAACACCATTTTTTGTTACTCTCATAGGGTTGCACACAAATGCATGAAAGAAAGGTATTTCATAAGCATGACCTTCTCTCGTAGAGGCCTTTGTAAGTTCCCTATGAATACCTTTTACATCAGAATTGGGTAGCTAATACAAGATTTGTGAAAGGATTGCTTGATAGTGTGCTATGAAATCAATGATTCTAGTTATCTCCTTGCTTACATTGAATGAGATCTCAAAAGGTCATCTTTAGTGTGATGTTTTCTTGGAATTGTCATAGGAATTGATTTGCAATTTGTTCAAATGAGAAAATGGAGTTATCAGGTAAGGAATAGTACCATTTGAGTGTCGTGACCTTGAGAGATTGGGGGAATAGTTTGTTGATCAATGCATCATGCTAGAAAAATTTTGTACACAAGGCATTAAAGGTGGGCATGTGTGTCTACGGGTCCCCTTTACCACCATATTTTTTGAATTTAGGAATCTCTATTCCTTAAGGGAAGGGAGTGTTGAGGATTTCTATAGACAATAGGATATGTTGGATGAAGGGTTGAAATATAGATTGGGAAGAGGCTTGGGAGAGACTCGCCAACTGGCTCTGCATGTTACCCATATTCTAAAGAAGGGTGTTCAGAATAGGGTTATTAGAAGATATAGGACTAGAGGAACCTCCTCCAGAACCACCACTAGAGCTACCATCATATTTTCCACTAGTGTGATTATCGTTGAAACAACCACTAGGACTATAGCCACTTGTAGGGCCTCCATTCGAGCCACCTCCACTTCTAAAGCCACTACCATGGCCTCCACTAGAACCACCACCACCAATGTCACTTACACCACCAAATCCACCACTATTACCAAAGCCTCTAGAGGTGACAAGAGGGGTGAAGCTAAAACCCAAGGGTATTTTATTTACTTTGATAGTGTCAATTTTTTTGGAGGTAGAAGGAATGTTGATCTAGGGGACTACATCAACCATGTAAACAAACATGGGAGGCATCGATACTCCTAATTTTCCCTAATGTTCTTTGAAAGTGACTCCTTGTACAATTCTAGGATTGTTCAAAGGAGGACATGCTTCATCCAGACCAATGAGACTAGTCAGAAGCTCTATGTCTGTTCGATCCTTATCCACCATATGTTTTAACTTGCTAATGACCTAAGCAGCCTTGTCCATCTTCGGGTTTCTTTCCAAGTGATTTTCTAAGTCACCCAACCTTTTTTCAAGGGTGGAGACATAGTTTGAAGGAATCTAAATGAACTCATGCTTGTTTATCGACGATGGTGTAGGAGATGTAGGAGGAGTGGGGACATGATCAATTTCATTGAAGAATACCATCTCATCCCTAGACAACTAATCCTAAGTTGTAAGGCCCAACATAGGCATAGAGAAAATGGCCATAAAGAAACTAGAGGTGACCTTTGTCCTATCCATCACAAGGTTTCATATACTCCTCCTGACAATATACCTAGAGGTTGTAGATTGGGTTGTGATGCTCATAGACCTTCATAACACTTAGGAGTACAACAATCGCAGGGTACAAGAGAGAGTCTTCAAGACCAACAAATGAATAGATGTTGGTTCACGTCGAGTTAACCAAAAATGTAAGATAGGGGGACCAACCACCTTTAAGGCCCTAGGTCATAGAGAGCCAAGACTGGAAGGCTATCCTAAATTACCTTTGCTAAGGGGGGATGTTTTAAGTAAGGATGAGAATGATGAGGACTATAAAGTTATGTGACCACTATGATTACAAGATTCAAAATGAGGATAGGTCAGCTAGTTTTTGAGTTTGACAATATGCTTCAGGTAGCTCTCTATTTGAGGATGAAAGCATGGGTTTGGGATGACAACACGACGCACTAGCATCTCTTAGGTGTGTTGACATCCGTACAACCAAAGGACAAAAATTTTAGTGGGAATTTCCATCAAACAAGCTAGAAGCCTAGCTAATGACTTCTAGGAGAGAAAAACATAAATATAAAGTATGAGAAATATAAATGAATGTGATAGTGTAAATATCCCAAAGCTAAGGTGATGAAAATGGTCTCAAAGAAGAGTCTATTTGCTAGTTATCTTGAAAAAGAATGTTCTCTTGCACACAAAAAGAGAAAAATTGTTGGGGGATGTATAACTCTGTTTGTCTCAGTTAGATAGCTGTTTTGGTGTTTCCATCTCCACAAATAGCCAAGTCTACAATGATGGAGAAAAAGTATGATAAAGAAGGAAACAAAGTAAAGAACACTAAAACACTACAAAATAGTAAGTGTGCTTACTCAACCAAATAATAGAGGAGAGGAATGGAAAGCTTACAACCTCTGCCAAGAGCACTCAAGGCTAATGGGGGATAAAATGAGAGGACTCAAGCCCCTTTTGCAATGGTGTTGTTCCACACTTTCTCTATTTAGTTGATGGAGTGATGTAGTTGTTGGCATGGAGTGAAAAGTGTTGCTTGAAAAATTGAGAGTGCAAGAAGTGACTGCAAGTGAGCTTGTGAAGAGATGAAATAAAGGAATGAAGAGTGAATTTGAAGGAGACAATCAATAAAATGAACATATTTGTGTTGGTTGGTCAAAGAGTGCATTACAAATTAACCCCCAATGGGAAGTGTAACGCCTCTGCAAGTTCCAAACATAGGAATTTTCCAAGGACATAAGTACGTTGCGTGGACATCTACACCCTACATGGGCATTCTCAATAGTTATTCCTTTGCTGACAAACAGAATAAGTTCCAAGTGAAATGAAGGTAGTAGACTTAGGTGGAATTTGGCCTTTGGATTTGGTTTTCTAAAGTGGAGAAGGCAAAAAAGGGGAATTTTTGTAAGGGGTGCAAATTCACTCCTATACAACTTCATGCTACCATTGAATTGTATGCTTAATTATTATTATGTATACTTCATGTGTTCACATGCATCATTCATGGTTCATTTGATTACTTCATGTTTTCATGTGTATAATCAATTCTTCCTATATAGAATTCATGTATTACGTGTATACACATGTATGCTTCATGTTCTCTTTTGTATACTTCATGTATTAGATGCATTCACATGTATGCCTCATGTTTATTGTTTTCACAATGAAAAAATTAGGTCATAATAGGTACTATGAGCTTGTCAAGCTCAATTATCAAATATCTGCTAGACAAGTGGCCAACTAACGAGATATGGCATTAATTGCTTTATCTCTTGCACTTCGGGCTCTGTAAAACACAACAGGATAATCTCAAAATGTATATTATACTATTATTTGAGATAATTCACACGTACATTGTATATATTTAAGTAGACATATTCTCATCCATAGCTAATAAGATGAAATTCACCAAGGATTTGGCAATTCCATGAACACACTACACACCTTAAGCTGAGAATACCAAGACAAAACAAATACCACAATTTAAAGGTAGATCGATGATTATTTTAAATGATTATTCTCAGGTTGGATAACCGGGGTCATGAAAATATCAAAATGATTTATGATCAATGCCATTATCTCTAGGCTAAGAGTCTGAGCAAATTGAAATATAAGAAGAATTTAATTCTAGACACTGAAGATCTATGCAATATCACTTAGTAATTCACAAATCAGTAACCAAATTCTAAAGACTACTTATCACATCCCTAGATCATGCATAAGAATTCATGATTTTATTCAAAAAACTTAACTTCTTCTGTGAACAAGAGCTAAAATCAAAACACATATCAAGTATGAAATGATAACAATTAATGAAATGATCTCTTATCAATATTTTCGTTAATAACTTGCAAACACAATCAAAATGGAGAGGCCATAGATTTGGAGAATCTCCATTATCATTCCGATATGTCCAAAAACCATACATTTAACAAAATATGCTACCTAGACTCAAAGCATTTGATAAAGACTAAGCATATTATCTTTGTGTTCTTAATTCTCACAATATAGCTCCAATATTCAAGAAAAGACCCATACGAATGGCCCTGAATTCCCTTTTATGGAATAAGGGAGCAAAAAACGCCTCAGGCCAAATGTACACATGTCACTATAGGATTGGACCATGGGAAGGTGGATTCTCCAATTTAGTTATATTTGCATTTATCAAAGCAAAGGGAAACCAAACAAGACAAATTTCATTTACATTTGAAAAGAGGATTAACTTTTTCCTTCAAAAGCACATGTCAAAAAGAATAAACATATTCATAGCGGCACCTTGATATCATCGAGAAAAATGAAAAACTAATGTGGATTGAAAGTGAGTCAACATTTCAGTCAGCATTCCACATCACCAATAATTCACTAACCTTCTCTGAAACATATGTTTTATACACTTGTAACTTCTAAGGCCAGACTTGTACAATACTTGACCAAGTATATGTTTCACACTTCAATTCACAAACCAAATTTTCCAACATACACCCTACCCCATTCTTCATATTCTTCCTCGGATGGCCAATCAAACTCCATTATTTCATCCATGGATTTTCTATAAGGAGCATACTTAGTTACCACTACATTGGATTCTCTATTGAAATCCTCTACAAAGCTAAAATGAAATGTCAACCTCTCCAAGGTATAATTGAAGAGATTAATATTAACCTCCTTGCATGTTTCATTTACCCAAGAATGAATAATCTCATCCAATTCCTTTTTCCACTCATGCAATGGCTTCAATTCATAATTGTTGATTTCAATGTCAAGTAATGGTGATAGACCAGTATGAGTGTATTGAGATAACAATTCCAATATTTTTTGCTCAAGTGGGGCTGCATACCCTTGGAACTTTTGGTCACTCAATCTACATACAAAATCATAAACAGGTTGCACTAGCAGATATTTATCTTCATGCTAACCAACTCCTACCAATATTAATGTCAATATTTCAGATCTTGTAACCCATTTATTTAAGGTTGGTATGGCCAACAATTTATCCTTCTTAGATAATCTCATTGCTTGTAGTATCAAGGTACAATTGTCATACACACTGTTGAGTCTAGGTTGAATCTTCTCATTTAGATGTTTTAATGTAGTGTAGAAAAATTTTGATACATTCTCATACATTACATCTTGGGTTATTTCCAATAGCTTCTTGTATGTTTCAATTTTTAACAACAATTGTTCTTTACCGAATGAGCTAGCACCTAATCCACTTTACTCTTCCACTGCAACTAATTGTTGTGCTTGACTATATGGCACTATTTCTAAGGCTTGGATATGAATTGAATGCTGCAAGATGTCATAGGAGAAGCTGAGAGTGGGTGGCTTGAGCTAGGATAACCCTGTTCCCTCTGTAATCCCTCTCTTTGTTTATACAATGTTAGTTTAGTTTCTAATGCAGCCACCTTTTGTTGAATGTTGTCATATTCACCCAAGAGTTCACTATATTTAGATTTGAGATCATCTCTTCAAAATTGAGACCCTTCATAGTTGATTGGGTGAACTTGGAAACATTTACAACCATGTGTACAACCTCTAGATCTAGAGTATCAAAAAAATCTTTTCACAAGAAATTGACCAGTAAGCTTCGATGGCTCTGCTAAGGCTGGTTTCTTAGTTGCTAGAGATAGTAACCATATTGATAATGCATCCAAATCCTCACTGAAGGTTGAACCTCTAAGTGCCATTTCCAAATCCTCTTCATTTTTTATAAGGGTTCTTTCAACCCTTCTTATGGCATCTAGAACAATAGCATCAACAATGTTCCAATCTAGCAACAACAATACACCACTCTTCTTTACAAGCTCTCTGCCTTCTTGAGCATTAATATTTCTAAACTCATCCTTCATAATTTTTCTTACATTCACCTCAATGACACTTTTAGATGATTTAGGATGCAATCTCCTCTCAACGACCACCTTCTTTGCATAATCTACAATTTTGGATTTCCACCAAAAATCCTAGAATGCCGAAGTTTCAATGAAATCATCATCCTCCATAAACTCTCTACCGAATTCTACCCTCAAGTTATTTGTAGTATTCAACCCACAAATATGAAGCTTCCCCTATCTAAGGATGCTCTATCTTGAACTTGAAGAAATTTCTCTTTCATGAGGAGGCATTCCAATTTTCATTTCTTTAGGGGTGACAAAGATATCATCTTCATCTGTATCAGAATAATCAACCAATCCTTTTGCTTCAATCCTTTGCTTCTTTTGAGGTGGTTGCTCGGTAAGGGAAGAAATTTCAAGAGGTTAATCAAGATCAATTACATGGAAAGGGGCTTGTGTAGGAGAAGTTGGCATTGCACTCTTGTGAGAGTCTGCTATTGGTTCTTCAGAGAAAATAGGGGCTATTGATTTCCCTTCTTCACTTGCTATCTTCTTCCTCCTAGAATAAATCCTCAACTTTTTGGGAGGTTGATATGTAGGTCTTTCTTCTAGTGGTACTTCAACACTTTCTTCAACCACCATTTCCTTTCTTTTATTAGGAACCTCCCACTACTCTCTCAAAACACCAAAAACATTCTCAAAATTATCCATGAAATACATAGCCCTATTGAGATCACCTTGTATATTTGGTAGTCAGTCATATTGAGAGTTATTATTCTTCCTAGATTCTACCATCTTTCTATAAGCCAAGTACTTGGATTTCCTCTCATCTTGTTCCCTAGTGTTGAAAAAAATTCTGATGACATCCTCCAGGTAATTAGAAGTATGAAAAAAGTACCTATTTTCTTGTCTGCTTTGAGTTTACTGATGAATCCCTCAGGATCATGATTCATCAGGTTCACAAACATCAATTCATAAGGATCTAGCAGATGTTCTAATTTATTTAATGTTCCCTTTGTCACAATGTAATCTACAAATACTTTCCACTATGGGAAGAAAGACCCTTTCCTTGGTGATTCAGGTAAATGTGTTTCTTGTGCTTCTCTCAACTGTCTCATAATCTCAAGGGAACATCTAGAGGAAAAAAATATGGGCCTAAACCACTACCATATATTCTGAAAATTGTCTTACCAGGATACAAAATCAAATCTCCCCAGTTATGACTCAAATTCAAATTTGGCTTTAGCTCCTTAGGTCTCAAAAACTCACGAATTTCTCTAGGGATCCTAGGGGGTTCATATATCAAGGCCTTCCTTATCTTGGATCAAAATAATTTCTAAACATTATAAATTTGTACCTCTTATCATCTCTATCCAAGATACGGCTCCTACTCTGAACAAGAAGTCAACTCCATCCTTCTTGCTTTCGAGGGTAATTTCCTTCTCAAAGGATTTTTGTTCCTTACACAAGAACATATGGATTAACAATGAGTACCACTAGAAGTTCACCCATTGTTTCCCTCCTTTCAATTCAACCAAGCCTTCATGAATGTGATCAACCAAATAATTTGCATAGTCATAAACCATACTACATGTTGGGTACTGTATATGTGAAGCTGGATAGCTATACTCCTCTAACGTGTCAAGTGGATTGGCACCTACAATTGGTAAAAAGAATATACAATCTTTCTGAAATAGCTAGCAAAATAATTGTTTGGGAAAGGTTTGAGGTCCCCATTATCAGTCTTGACCTTCCTTTGTTGCTTCCCAGTTCCAACCACTGTAGTATGTTGTGGTAACATTTTTTATCTAATGAACACCTTGGTATTATTATACTCTGTTCTGATAGCATCCATGTTCAAAGGAAGCATATTTGAATTCCTTTCATATAGATCAAAAACCTTTTCAATTTCTTCATTGGTTATTTTTACCATGACTACCCCATCATATGATTTGACTCTCTATGAGATTGGATCATATTTCGATGCTATATCCTTCAAGAGGTCCACATCCATGTACACATTAGGGACAATCAATTTTCCTATATTTAAATTTCATGGGTTACTAAAAGGGGGCCCTAAATTTCTATTCCCAAACAAATGTTGAAACATCTGCCATCCCGTGTAGGGTACCTAAGCATCCTTTATAAAGCAAGTTTTATCTATCAAACCCTCCTTCATAATAGGGCCACGAAATAGGGCTCTGCCCTCCGGCTTCTTATTAGTGGTTTGGGCTAATAGGTTGATAACATCCCGAGATAGGGATCTAGGCTGGGTGGAAGAAGAAGAAGAAGCACCAGGTGCTTTGGAAGCCATGGGTTTGTGTGCACAAAGAAAATTCTAACAAAGGAATTTTAACTATTAGACTCCTAATTTCCATTGAAAACTCCGGATGAGAGCTAATTTAGGCAATTTACAGGGCCACAACTTTTCAAAGACAAAGATTAGCCCTAATTTTAAAGCAATGAAAGCAGAATGAACAAACACATTTGCTTTAAAATAGATAAAAGAAAACCATAACTTAGAAAACTGAAAAAAGGCGTGAATTTGTGTTTATGGTACTTACTACTTTCAGCTGTGTTAAACCCTACTGCCAGCTGGTACAATGTCTACAATTCATTTATCAGCTCCTCATATTGTCTAGAACATGTCTTTGGATCTCAAATAAGCAAGAATCAACTACACACAAATTTTGATAGGAACTGAATGAGCCTACTAGGTCATTTCTGCCATTAATTCTTACTCATGTGAAGCAAAAGAATTGCAATGGGTATACTTTGCAATTTTGAATATGAGCCATTGATTTACATTTGAGTTGGGCCTCTTGAATAACACCGATCGAGTCAAGATTGTTTGAATTTTCCTCACCACTCCAACTCAGATGAATGGCCAATAGGAATTCACTAACAATATACTCTCATGTACTTGTGGGCTCCACTTGCTTGCAGTTGCAAAGTGTATGTGGTAGCTTCTCGCGGGTCTCACCATTGTTAAAGAACTTGCATCTCATTTCCATGAGCTAGAGGGGAATGGTGATGATCATCTTTCATCGCTCAGTTGGCATCGTTGATCTCCAAGTTCTGATTGAGATGTGACATAGCAAGTGGGCCCACTCACATGTGGATACATCTCACTAACTTCACAACATTTAACTTGTATTCATTTCAAATGGGCGAGCCAGCGGAGAATGACCCAGATGGATTCCCACGATTTGGTAACTATTCAACCTGTGCATGAAATGAAGTTTATAAAAGGGAGAATTGAATAGGCTGATGAGGAAGACACCCTCATGAGGTAATGATTTAGACTTAAGTCATTCATAAATCAAAAATTTAAAACCTAACGTGAGGATGAATTAAATGACCAACAATTTCATCTTACCAACATTAATGCATTTGGATCTCTCTCGATGTGCATGTTGGGCTACTTTAGTGAGAGTTTGAAGCAAGTTCATCCTTTCACTAAAGTGGGGGCTTAATGTGTTGCAAAAAAAAGTATAGTTGACATTTTTATGCTCACTTGAGTCTTTCTAGTGGACTTTGGCTTGATTTTTCCTAGATTTAATTTTGTAATGTGGTCAACACCTTCACATTAGATCTTGGACCCTTGTGAATCATTAAGACTTCTAGGTTGTCTTGTAAAGGTGTTGTGAAGTGTTGTAACCTACTTTCACATTTTTCTAAGACCCTTTTATTATAATTCACTTGAATAACCTCTTTTTAACACTTACCAAGTCTTATTTTAAAGTGTTGTGAAGTGTTGTAACCCACTTTCATGCTTTTTTAAACTTGTCTTCACTAATTCAACCCTTTCTCATGTTTAAATGAACCCTTAATGCACTTTCCAACCATTTTTAAGTGTGTTTATGAGGATATCCCTATTGTACAACATTCATGCCCCATAATTCCGAACACCCACTTAATTTGCTTAAGTGGGACTAAGTTGCCAATAGGGGCGACTTAGTTATTTTTGGCACAAAACTCAAAATAATTTTAAATTTCTCATGGGATTTTGTCCTCTAACCCTTGAGGTCAGCCTGTGATGTGTTACTTTCAAGAAATTGTAGTAAAATCAGGTATAAATAAGGGTTTTTCTCTTCATTTTACAATCTTCTACCTCCTAATCTTATAAAATCTCTTGCATTCATTTAACTTTTACAAAGGATTCAAGCAATCAAGCATTATCAGGTCAATCCATTGGAGTACTTGATTGCATATCTTCAAATTTGAAAATCAAATGTGTGGTAGGTTCATGAAATTTTCATGTTGTCTATTTATCATTCTCCTTTCATTTCATTTCATTGTTTAGTGTTTGATTACCAAAGTGGGGTTTAACCAAGGAAAACCCCTATTCTCTAACCCTCAATCATTTCTCCCCTTTTGCATGTGTGTTTGTAGAATTTTGTATACATATTTTTCAAGAAATAGGTGTTGAAAAGTGATCAAGAAGTTTCCAAATTCAATCAAGTCAATACAACCCTAATTCAATCTTGGAGAGGCTTTTTATTTCATTTTTTGTAGAATCATATGTAGACATCTATCAAAAAAGAAAGTGCAAACTTGAGGCTTTAATATTTTTTCTCGAGATTCCTGAAATCTACAGGAGGACTAAGTCGCCACTAGTGGTAGATTAGTCTCACTTTCGGGCCTAAAAAGTTATTTTGACAGTTTTGGATACCCATTTAGCAGATTCCTATTTTGACAAAGTTTCCCAAAATTGGTACTAAGTCGCCCAGCATAGCATAAGTGTCCCAATCAACATTTTCAATCAAAATTTTAGGATTCTAACATGAAGCTTCAAATTCTAGGTGCACCTCTTTCATTCTATTCTATTATTTCATCATTTAGTTGTTGTTTTAGGAATTTCTTCATATCACATTGTGTTTTCCAACACTTTACATTTCTTAATTTTTGCATCATTAGATCATCTTAATTTTAGATTAGAGCATTATTACATCTTTATTACGAATAATGCATCTCATTTGCATTAGCTTTGAGTGTAAACCCTTACATTTTGGACCTCATTCAATCCCCTTTCTCCTTCTTAGGTGAAAAACCCTACAAGGAGTAAAGTATTGTGTGGTAAATCCAAAATAATCATTTACACATCATCAATTAGGTAATTTAGAACAATATAGATTGGTTGTTCTAATAATTTTTTATAGTTTTCATTACTAATTCATCATCATTCAAGTTGTTTAGAATAATATAGATTTGTTAATGTAAGCATCTTTTCTATTGTGACAATCTACATTTCTCATTTGAAGTATATTGTGATATTTTTGACACAATTGATCATGGACCTACTACAACAATAGCTAGATTTGATCCTTTGGGAGAGGTATGCAATAGATTACGATAACATAGATTTTTTATTCTAAGCATTTTTTCTATTGTATGTAGTTTAACTGCTACCTTGATGGTTTGTACAGGTGCTTGTCACTCTAGAATGTCAACATGCTACTCTTGTGGAAGACTATTCCAACTACAAAGGGAATGTGTGCTATATTCCCTTCCCCTACTAGGAAATGACTATGTATTAGGGCCATTTTTTATTCCTATGTGGCATTTTATAAATCATATATTTGATAGCAATTATTGAATGATAATATTATGCATATTTTGTACACTTTATGTGTATTCAAGTGTATACTTTACAACTTGTGTGTATACTTTGTCACTTATGAGTATTCCAATGTATACTTTAGGACCTAGATGTTTTAATGCGTATACTTTATATTCATGTTTTTAGTTCATGACTTAACTATATTTGAGTATTCTAATGTATACTTTATGACCTACGTGTTTTAATGTGTATACATTTTATTCATATGTATAGTTCATGACTTAAGTGTATTTGAGTAAATGAATCACTTTTTCACTTACTCACAAGGAACAAAAAAAACCCTAGAAACCCCTTTGCACCTTTACATCACATCCATTTGTACCTTTTTCCATCCATTGAAAACTTTTCACCACAGGAAAATGCCTTAGAGATATAAAAAAAAAGATAGGTTATTGTAGAGGGTCCCAACACGATCTCATAGCTTTAGAAAAAGAGTCTGTAAGTGTTATGGTTTTTGAGAAATAGCCCTTCAAAGATTGTTGTCTTTTAGCACTTTGGACTCTTAAGGGAAATCATATGTCCATTGTAGCTCAGAGACACTCAACATATTTGGGTGAAAAAGAGGACCATTCCTAGCCTTAAATTACCCATCCAGATGTGTTGGAATAGTCTGTTTGGTCATACGATTTGCAAAGCAAAAGTTGCACCACTTTGCAACTTTACACTGCTTACATTTGATAACTTTTTCCTCAAATAAAAACTCATCACCATAGGAAAACAACTCTGAGATAGAAAAAACCGAGAGAGGTTATTGTAGAGGATCCCAACATGATCCCATAGCTTAAGATGGAGAATATGTAAGCATCATAGTTTCTGACAAATATCCCTTCAAAGATTGTTTTCTTTTAGCATTTTGGATTCTTAAGGGAAATTGTCGATCCTATGTAGCTCAAAGTTATTTGACATATTTGAGAACAAAAGAGGACTATCCCTAGCATAAACGCACCCATCTGGACATGTTGGAATAGTTCATTTGGTTGTACAAGTTGCAAAATAAAAGTTGCACCACTTTGCAACTTTACTCTATTTGCATTTGACAACTTTTTCCTCAATTGAAAACTCATCACTATGGAAAAATTCCTTTGAGATAGAAAAAATAAAGAGAGGTTATTGTAGAGGGTCCCAACATGATCCCATAGCCTCAGACATAGATTCTACAAGCATCATGGTTTCTGAGAAATAGCCCTTCAAATATTGTTGCCTTTTAGAACTTTGGACTCTTAAGGGAAATCGTCGGTCCAATGTAGCTCAAGGTGATTTGGAATATTTGGGTGCAAAATAGGACCATACCTAGTTTAAAAATATCCATCTAGACATGTTGGAATAGTTTTTTTGGTTGTATGAGTTGCATAATGAAAGTTGCACCAATTTGCAACTTTACATTGCTTGCAATTGACAACTTTTTCAACTAAAAACTCATCACCACAAGAAAATGCCTCTAAAATGGTAAAATATTAGAGAGCTTATTGTAGAGGATCCCAGCATAATCCCATAGCCTTAGATGGAGAGTTTGTAAGCATCATGATTTCTGAGAAATAACCCTTCAAAGATTGCTATCTTTTAGCACTTTGAACTCTTAAGGGAAATCGCCGGTCCAATATAGCTCAAAGTGATTCAAAATATTTGGGTGTAAAAGAGGACCATTATTAGTGTAAAAATTCCTATTAGAATGTGTTAGAATAGTCCATTTGGTCATATGAGTTGTAGAACAAAACTTGCACCACTTTGCAACTTTACACTGCTTGCATTTGACAACCTTTTCCTCAACTAAAAAATCATCACAATGGGAAAACACCTTTGAGATAGAAAAAATTGAGAGAGGTTATTGTATAGGGTCCCAACATGATCCCATAGCCTTAGACAAAAATTTTGTAAGGATTACAATTTATGAGAAATAGCCCTTCAAAGATTATTGTCTTTTAGCACTTTGGACTCTTAAGGGAAATCGTCAGTCCAATGTAGGTTAGAGTCATTCGGCATATTTGGGTGCAAAAGATGACCATCCCTAGTGTAAATGTACCCATACAAACATTTTGGAACAATCTATTTGGTTGTATGAGTTGTAGAACAAAATTTGCCCCATAGAGAAATCAAGCATGAACCTTCTAGATACTAAAATGATCTTCAACATAATCATAGCAACTTAACTCTAGAACTGCAAGTCATAATACTTTATCAAAGAGAAATCTAGAGCAACAACATTTCTCCTTGACCTTAGCCAGAGACAAAAAATAATAGTTCACAACTAGTGTACATAACTCACACTATATAATGAATCAAAATCCAAAAATCTAGATATAGTAGCTTCCAACTATCATGATCAGCATATCTAAACCACACAAACATATGAGAAAATCCCAAGATAACCACTAAACACCTACAACCTTTCTTTAATACATTTTTTTTAATATCCTCGACATGAACAACCAATAACCCGCATCCATAACATTAATGACAAAAACAACTAGTTGATAACCAATTGACCAATTGACATCAATGATAATTCCTTTATTCTTTTCATTCTTTCAACAATCTCCTCCTTTGTCATTGATGGCAACACATGATGTGAGAAAACATCAAAGAAAACATACTAGCTCTAAGTACATTTCTCAAGATTTTTCTTTTTGTTTCTCCCCCTTAGGAGATAATCTTTTTCACATTATTCCTCTTTCATTTTACTTTTTCACATTCTTCCTCTCTCTCTCTCCCCCTTTGAAATCAATAACAAAGGAAAAATATATTTTTCATTGATTTCCCCTTTGACATTAAAAATAGAATACTCATATAATGACAAAATAGGACACTACCTACTCTCTGTCACAAAAGACTCTCATCATCTAGTGATAAGCGTTGGACCTAGCCTCAAACAAGATGATGCACCCACCCATTGGAACACTCTCTAATCTTGGGGTAATCTTGAAAGAAACAAAAAAGACTCAACATGGAAAATCTATATTTTCTATCAAAAACTATTAAGTACCACCTCTAGGATACAAGCATGCCAAGTAGAAATCTACCCACCACGTATGTGTTTGAGGTTTTCCATTAAATTTTGGCTAGATGCTAGCGCACATGATAGACAATAGTGCAAAGGAAGGATCATAATGCATTGGTGGGACACTAGCCCACATGTGAGATGACTTCACACTACATGGATGCATGTGTTGTAATTATTTGCTACCTAGCTAAAAAATATCAAAAAATGCTAAAACCAAGGTTTTTGGACTCACCTATTCCACCCTTGATCCTCTACAATTATGTTTTCTAGTTGGTCTAACCTAGGCTCCTTGTAATCTTGTCGATGTGGAATTTTTTTTAATTTTCTCTCACAAATGTCAACAAAACTCCCATGATTTATAGTGAAAATGAACCTTCTAGAGGACCACCCAGGTATATATAGGCCACCTAAGGCACATTTTTCCCAACAATTGTCATCACCTCATTTTTCTTGATTTTACTCCACCTATTTGGGGGAAAAATTAGCAAGGGGAATATATTCACTTCTTTACCATATTTCTCTTTTGAACCATTGAATTTTTCTTGATCATTCTTGGATATGTGCAGGATCATGATGGGCCAAAAAGTGGCTATATAATGGGTATGTGGTTGCCAAATTTTTTTTTACCCAAAATTGATTAAACGAAAAGGGTTTTTAAAGGAGATTATCAGCTTTCCACCAATATAAATTATGCATTACTTTGAATTTAATAAATAATTATTATTCATTTTCTATTTGAATTAAAACTAAAGTCCTGATTGATAGGTTGATTGAAAAACATTTGTAGCTTTCAAATGATATCATATTTTTTTGAATCTGAAACATGTGTCACATTTTATGCTTTGCATACTATAGGATTTAAAAAAATGAATTTCATGAAGTTTTGACAAAGTTAAGGTGGTTAGAAATACAAGTTTTTATATTTTATAAAATTTCTAATAAAAAAATCATAATTAATTATTTACTTGGAAAAAAATTACAAAAAAATATGCATCACATCGAAACATGAGTCCTCTACTTATATCTAAAATCTTATAAAAAAATATTATCATTTTATTGTGGTTGGGTGGTCAGATAGCCACCTACTTCTTTTTCCCCTGAAATTTAAGTACTACTGCATTGAAATTTAAAATTTTCACTAAATAGTTTTTTTTAAAAATAAACCTAGTAGTTTAGAAACCACATTCAATTTACTACAAATTCTATTCTTACATATTTTTGGAATAATATAGATAACTTATTCAAATTTTTACATCAAGTTTGCTAACACTGATTTTTCTAAAAAAAATTCCACTTAAGTGCCTATTTTTTCCATGATGATCCTGCACATACCCTCTTCTCGCCATGGTAGCTTCTTCTAATTTTTGGACTGACCTAAAACTCAAGTTTTGAAGAACAAAATTTTACACAAACTTTCATGTCAATTTTTATATTTTTCAGAGTTCAATCATTGGGGGAATCATTAGTATTTTCTTACTTAACCTCTATGTCCTCTACAGTATCCTTTTTGGCATGCAAATCTATAAGAATTTTCAAGTTTTTTTTTTCTTCTACTTTAGTGTGACTAATTTTTTCAAAATCTAGCCCATTAAACTAGGGGAGAAATGTAATGTCATAAAATTGCACCCTAGAGGAGACTTCAGATTTGTACATTTGGCCCTGCATTTATTGTACCTAGCCACATTTATGACAAGGAACTTATGGGTCATAATTCAATTATTTTGACACCACAAGGACCAACAATGAAGCAATAGCAGTCTACCACCTCATTTCCTAAAAAATGATGAATTGGACATCTATACAGCGCGCTAGCGTCCTCTCACTTTTCCAATTCTAAAATATTGAATCTCAAAATACTGACATGTGACATGTATTATTGTAGTTATATTTCCAAGAATAATGGCTCCTCTCACCTCTTGAAGCAACAAAACTCTCATTTCTTCTCATTTGGAAGGGGGTTCTCTCATTCTAACAATCTAATCTCTCAATCTCACTCTATTATCTACCACTTTTCTCTCTTGATCTTGCTTCCACAGTGAAGCTTTTTCTAGACTAAGGTCCCTCCAATAGCCAATGCTCTCTTTTAAGCATTAAACGATGTATTCATGCAGTCAAGAGGGGGCTATGGACTAATGGTTATTCTCTCTTGCTTCTTTTCTATTTGTGAATATATACTTTGTTCATTTTTTATCTAGTGATAAAAATTCTCCTCCTCAGGAGGGGATTTATTTTTTCACCTTGTACTAGTTTACTTTGTTCACTTTTCTATCTATCTCACTATTTGTGGAGATGGGAACACCAAAGCAAGGGATTGATTGTGGAAAGCCTCAAACCAACCCCAAAATTTTTCCTTATCTATCTTGTGTGTAGGTTTTCCAAGTGAAGCTTGGAGGAAGAACTTAAATGCAGGACATATCATATTCAAAAGTTGTAAGGAACATAATTGTCTTCTTTAGCAAAGTTACACTACTTGCACTTCTTCTTTGCCTCTCATATTCAGCCAACTCCTTCCCTCTAAACTTGACCCATCACATTATTTAGAAAATTTATGGTACTTGCACTTCTTTTCCTTCTTTTCATATTCAACTAGCTCCTTCGCTCTCATGTCTTCTTCTGTAGCAAAGTTATAGTACTTTCACTTCTTATTTTCCTTCTTTTTATATTCAACCAACTCCTCCCTCTAAACTTGACCTATCATATTTACGACACTTGAACTTAAATGCGGGACCTAACATATTCAAAAGTGGTAAGGAAAATAATTGTCTTATTCTTTAGAAAATTCCAATACTTTCACTTCTTATTATGGATATAGATTTTTGAAGAAACAAAACTCTTCTTTACGTTACTTGAAGAAAAATACATAACCTATCATTTACAATTACTTGCAAATTCTAGTACATGCACTTCTTATTATGGATATAGAGTTTTGAAGCAACAAAACTCTTTTATATCCTTCCCTCTAAACTTGACCTATCATATTTATAGTACTTGAACTTAAACACAAGACCTATAATATTCAAAAGTGGTAAGACACATAATTGTCTTCTTTAGCAAATTTCGGTACTTGCACTTCTAGTTTATGATAGGGGTGGGGTTGGAGGAACCAATCATTGGTTCTTGCTCTAGGTCCTTCCTTATAAGGCCTCCTTGGTACTTGGCTCCACCAATCTAACCTATAGGCCCCTAGTCATGACTAGGTGCCCCTGGTTTTTCAAACTAGCCCCTCTCCTATCAACATGCTTCTCTTCAACCAACCAACCTTGGTGTTGCCTCATGTTCTCTCCTTTGGCCCTTAATTTTCCCTAAAGGCCAAATAACCTCAACCTTCTTCTAGGTTCTTGCAGGGGTTTGAAAAGGTTACAAAGACTTCAAAATAGCTTGTCTAGGGTTCTTAGACAACCACAAGTTTCTATCTTACCATCGCTTTCACAAAATGCTCTCCTAGGGTTTGAACGGCTAGTACCCTTGAGCCCCAATTAGGTCTCTGAACAGGGGTAAAATTCTTTTTCTTTCTAAACCCACTAAATAACCTAATTCTTTGCTTAGGAACTGTGTTTCACATGCCCTCACCTCCAATATTCTTATGGTTTCAAAACTGCTCAGGCCGTACACTATCCAGACACCAAAATGGCAAGAAACTAGGGTTTCCAAGCTTCCTCACTGTTGTTTCAGATTGGCAAAGAGTTCTCCTACTAAATGAATTGGTAAACCCTCTTCTTGACCACCATGCATAGTTAAGACCTTCCCCTAAATTCTCCAAAAATAATTTCTCAAACATCTCTTCTCCCCTGCAAGATATGCAACTTTTTCTCCAAGTCTGCCCTAACTGAGCCTGCACTGGCTCGCCTAGGGAAAAACTTTTCTAGTGCCTCCTGCACTGCCACAAAACCTAATAGCTACCATATTTAAAATGAGGAAGCCTAGACACTATTTCCAAGAGGCCATATAATTTGTACAGTGGGAGAGTGCTCTAGGACTCCATTATTTCAAAACTGCCTGTTACAGGCCTGAAAATGAAAATGAAAAAAGTATGTACAAATAAAGATGTAAGAGATTAGTAAAAGAAAATGAATGGCACTCTGAGCATGTATAGTGTACACTCTACAATCTACAAACACAATAGCAGCAAATTCATTCCATTAAGGCACAATTTTGTTGCAAAGAATAGGAAACTGTCTTTTCCAACATTGTTTCCTTTAGCTTTGCAAAGTGACACTCTACCAAAATTCCTTCCAACCCTAACTCAAGGCCATGCCCTACCTTATATAGGCCAACAAAATAACTTAGATGCCTGGGTCGAGCCCATAGAAGACCTAAAGATGCACTTTATAAAACCCAATGTGTTTTCAAACACTTGGCAACTTTTGCCAACTTAGCATGCCAACAAAACAACTTAGATGCCTGGGTCAAGCCTATAGAAGACCTAAAGATGCACTTTATAAAACCCAATGTGTTTTCAAACACTTGACAACTTTTGCCAACTTAGCACTTGTCAACGTCTTTCCCAAAGATTAAAAACAACCCTAAGCATCTAAAGCAATGGTCAACATGACCTTATGATAGCACAACAAAACTTATAAATTCAAGCAAAATCTTCAATAAACCTTGAACTTTGCCAGGTGCTCCTGCACCAGTTTATATCATTCATTTTTTAATTACATGAGAGTGACACGTATTATGGAACTACTCATGAATTTTGGGACAAGATGGAATGGATATAGGTACCATAAATATGATAGGTCAAGTCAAGTACCGTAAATATGATAGTCTTATTCTTTAGCAAATTTTGGTACTTTGCTTATGTACAATTGTGGACACATATTATGGAGACGTCCAAATGTTGCTCTCATGTCATCACTTTTGTATATCCATTTCATCTTGTCCCAAACTTCATGAGTAGTTCCATAATGCATAGCTTCATCAAGTACTGAATTTGACAATATGATCATAATTGAAAATATTGCTTTAGAATCATCTTCAAATGCTTTCTTTTCAGCCACAATAGAAGAATTCAAAGAAGTAGAAACCTTATAACACTTCTCTATAGACTTGCATACATTATAGCCTATTGATTTCAAGTAAGCTTCCATTTTTCTACTCTAAACCATATAGTTTGATATATGAAATAAAGAAACTTCTTCTATAGATGAGCTTTCCTTATTAGCCATACTTTTTGTCCACTTGTCCAAGATCTACTTGAGCTGATTAAGCTTCTCCTAGGGAACTTGAGGATCTGATACCAATTGTTAGAACATAATGATCTATTGAGAGGAGTGTGAATTAGTAGATACTAAAAGCTTTTCCCTCAAAACTATTGTGCATACTTACTCCTTAAACTATTTAAAGTGTAGATTGAAGACTTAAGATATAACAACATAAATATGCAAAAATACAATCAAAAAACTAATTACCACAACACTAGATGCATGTGGAAAACCCAAGAAGGGAAAAACCATGACAACCAATTTTTCTTCCAATTGTGGACAAACTTCCAAACTCTAAACTTCCAAGTTGAAGGATATATTATGGATATAGGTATTGTAAATATCATAGGTCAAGTTCAAGTACCTTAAATATGATATTCTTCTACTTTAGTAAAATTCTAGTACTTTGCTTTCAAATGTGGACACATATTATAGAGATGTCCATGTGTTGCTCTCATGTCATCACTTCTATATATCCATTTCATCTTGTCTAAAACTTCATGAGCAACTCCATAATGCATAGCTTCATCAAGCATTGAATCTAACAATCTTATCATAATTGCAAATCTTGCTCTAGAATCATCTTCAAATGCTTTCTTTTCAGCCATAGTAGAAGACTTCAAAGAAGTAGAAACATTAACACCATTCTCTATAGACTTCCATACATCAAATCCTATTGATTTCAAGTAATCTTCCATTTTTCTACTCTAAACCATATAGTTTGTTATATTAAACAAAGAAACTTCTTCTATAGATGAGTTTTCCTTATTAGCCATACTTTGTGTTCATGTATCCAAGATCGACTTGAGTTGATTAAGCTTCTCCTAGGGAACTTAGGGCTCTAATACCAATTGTTAGAACATAATGATCTATTGAGAGGGGTGTGAATTGGTAGATACTAAAAGCTTTACCCTCAAAACTATTGTGCATACTTACTTCGTAAACTATTTAAAGTGGAGATTGAAGACTTAAGATATAACAACATAAATATGCAAACATACAATAATAAAAAGAATTAGCACAACACTAGATGTATGTGGAAAACCCAAGATGGGAAAAACTATAGTAACAAAAGCTACTCGAGACTACTACTTAAATCCAACATCACAAATGAATCCTTTTGTTACAATGTTTAGGGCTCCAACCCAAGGAAGCACTAAATCCCTAACAATGTTTAGGGAACCAATCCAAGGAAGCACCAACTCCCTGATTTAGAAGCTATAACTTCAAGGGTGAACCAATACCCTAATTTAGGAGCTAAAACTGCAAGGAGACTACAATCCCCTAATCTAAACTACAACTCAATACAATGAGGCTACAACCTCTGTGATAATAAACTGCTCATATATGCATTCAGAATGTTTCAACAAAACTTGATAATGCATCATTACATTCAATAATTTTTTGCACACTTTGCAACATACACAACTAATACTAAAGTTGAAATCTCAGCAGCAAAACTTTTGCATTCCTCTTCCTTTCTCTCTTTGTACTCTCCTTTGCACTAAGAGCATTCATTGTTCTTTTCTTGTTGCATTACACTTACTCTTCCTCTTCTATCTTGGTTGTATACTTAGCAAGGCATCATTGTACTACACTTCTTGCTACTATAGATTATTCTCTTTATCTCTACACTTGCAACAATCACAAACTTAGAAAATCCACTATTGCAGATTCAACACTTAAACTTTTTTAGATTATCAAGAACCAACATTTTCTTAATTTCACTGATCTATCTTTATAGCTTTAAGAATTCATCTAGACATTGATTATCTAGAAGTTTTAGTTAGGGTTCTCTTCACTTTCTAACATCTCTAGCAAGTGTTCCATGCCTTAAACCAATTGACCATTTGTATTAACCATACTTTTGTATGCTCAACCTATCAAAGTTACATAAAATTTGTATATACATGGCATAGTTTATTCCATCCAATCACAAACACTATGTAGTAGAAGTAGTTACACAATTTTCTATTCCATCAGTTCGTTCATCCAAACAAGAACTAGGGTTTCTATGTCATTTTTTATCTTCTTTTGTAGTGGATTCAAATTCAAATTGAGTGTTCTTCTTTTCCTTAGAATCATCATCTTAATCCAATAGCCAACAAAAAATTTGTTGGATATTTGTACCTTATAATCTATGCTAGAATTTCTATTCATTCATTTTCTTTCTAGGATTGAATTCAATAAATGTTCATTATATGTGAATCTGTGGCATTCTTATGTATTAAATTATTCTATTATTCCACCATTGACTCGATCAAATTCACTGCATAAGGAATCATGTACCAATCAACTTATTTGCATGAAATCATTATTGTCGAACATCTATGTTTGATTCCTACCAAAATCAACCTATAACAACACATTGAGGGGACACAAAACATTGTCTCATTGAGCTTCACTTCTCTCTTCGATGAGCACCCTTGTACCATCATTTGTTGATCCATCTTCATCAAACTATTCCATTTATTTCATCACCAAATAACTATGCTTGGTCTCCATGATCCTTCATATAGTATCAATTGATTGATCATTGATTTGCAACAAGGATGGAAAATCAATGAATGTTTGATCACCATGTGGCAATTTCCTATTCACCTACCATATCCATGTCCTTATTACCTTTTTGAGTTTTTCCATCGACATCACACTCTCCCATTTCCATATCAAAGAGATTAGCATGATAGTCCTAGCAACATCAGTTTGTCTGCTTGATGAAGATTATCATTGCGGTATTGAATGGGCCTACCTTAAGAGTCCTACTGATGATAAAATGTCACTCCAATCAAAACAGAAACATAAAAAATTCCATTCCAATATGGGGTCCACATGTTTTTGTCACATATCCATGTACTACCCATCATGGATTACTCTCCACCAATCCCTACAACCCTACGAGTCTTGACCAGACCCCACTAAATTCTCAACAAGCATGCAAACAACTACAATGTATACACCTTTTGATGTCACCAAACATCACTGTCTACCAATTCCATTGACTTCAGTCAACACTAGATTGAAGAGACACCAATGCAACTCTCTTTGAAATGTCTAAGTAACTTAGATGATTTTATGGTTCTCCTTATCGCTCCATTGAAGTGAGTCCTTCCAAACTCCTACTGAAATAGAGTTGTCACACCAATATTCACTGACTTCCCTAGCTTGATATCGGAGAGACCGAAGTCTTTGTCCCTGGTGATACACAACCTCCACATTGATGAAGTTGTTGGGATGTCAAAGGGACATCTTATACAATCCCACCAAAAAATATTTTTCTATCAAATGATCCTTGCAGCCACAACATCCACATATCACATTCCCACTAGCTTTTCCACCTTTTTGCTATGTCAAAGGGACTCGTTATAGAGTCACTTCGATGTGCATTCTTCTCACTAAAGCTCCATTGTCACTTTGATTGCTTCATAACAAGGATGTGAAGTGTGAGATTGCCACATTGAAGATATCAACAAAATAATCATGCCAAACACACAATGTCACCTCAATTTGTACCTCAGACCTCAACATCTACTCATTGAAACATCAAAGGGACTCTTGTTCAACTCCAATTGACATCTAACCATCACCCTAAAACAAATACATGGACACCACTAATCAAAAATCTATACACATGGGGCCAATCACCAAATGGATGTAATGGGATTACATTATTACTTAAGCTTTCTACAACCGTCAAACATAAGTCACAAATAAAATAGAATCCTATCTGAGCATTGTGACTACAACAATGATAAGTTTTAAGTGATAAACCCTAGCATCACCTAAGGGAAGAAATAATTCATTCTTGGACATATTCATCAAATTTTGGACCTGCAAAGCACATCTTTGGAAAGCTCTCAAAAAACCCATATATAACTGGTCTCAAGTTTTTTTTAGACATCTAGAAGTAGCCTTTTCAATATTGTGACAACATGTCATGACAATATTGCAACTTGTTGAGAAAATTTTGCAACAACTTGATCAATTTACTCTTTTACAACAACACTCAATCCTCATACTTCTAAAACCAAATCCACTACATCATGATAACATCCAGGCACACCATTGAATTTACATTCTCCTTACATTTACATTAATTTCTATGGATACAAATTTCCTCAAGCTCCCTTCGAGTTATTCTTATTTTTCTAAGTCTGGCCCACACCTTATATATTTGAATATCCTCGGGTCCCCTTTTGATAAACTTCATCTATTGCTGCCATGTGTCTGACAAGTGCTCTCCACAAATATTTCTTCCTTCGCTCTTCTTCTAGTCCCCTTCATACTTCCATGTATAAACACCATGAGCACTTCAAGACTACTTCCCTTCATTTTTCAACCGAGCCCTATTTGCATGCCACGTAGCATCTATCTATGTTCATTTTTTGGTGGACCCTATAGTCAGTGCTAAGAATGAAGACTTCTCCATGTAGCTTCCCCACACAGGTTTTCATCGCGAGAAGGGAGAAATGAGCCACATGCCCTGACCTATCGCCACGTGTCTCCTCGAGGGGGTTTCATCAAGAGGAAGGAAGGAATGAGAAATGAGCCCTGCCATGTTGCCATGTGTCCTAACTACCTCCATTGGTAAGTGACACATGTCTACATGAGGTTCTGTTGGGACCACCAACATCATTTGGAGGGGATGCATCTAGTTCAAAGGAGACCACATTCCATGGCCTGAATATTTTCTATTGCAATTGCCTAAGGAAATTCCTTGATCTTGATAAGGGAATATTTTTTGTTATTGGCTCACCAAGCAGTGGGATTGTTTCCTATATATACTGCTTCTTCCTTCTAAAAACATGAGTTCGAAAGATACAAAAAACTTTGTGAAAGACACCATGCCTCTTGTATTGTTTTTATATTATTGTATAAGACTTATAGACTGTGCCATTGTTTGTCCTTTTTATTTTCTTAATCTATTTGAAAAAACATTATACTGTTTCATTATAGTACTAAGTTATTTATTTGCATAAATTCTATGATTTCAATATAAATTTGTTGATTTAGACCATGTCTTTGACTCTTCTTTTCAGTAAATGTGTATGGTAGTTATTTTATGTTATTGGATAAATTATTCAGGTTTTCATCTTTGATTTGTGTTATTCTATGACTTAGTATATTGTTGAATGGTCCCTTAAATCACATCCCAAAGATAGATTTACCATGCTTATACCTACATCTTGGCATATCGCCTTAGTTAGATCTTTATTTTTTATATATGCTTCCTTATCCCATTCCAAAACCCCAAATACAAAAGAAGTCAGCTTCTTTAAAAACCCAAAGGTCACTCAATTTAGTACAATTGGTCACCCCATTAACTAAGTTTCCCATAAGGTTGTTACCTTGTCAATTTTTGGCATCAATAGTTTCTTTTTCTGGCATGCCTAGTGGGACTACTTAAATGTACCTAAATCTAAAGTGGGTGTATGAGCCATTGGCATGTTACTAGATCCCAAATATGGAATAACCCTGGTTTGTTAGTGCCTCCACTAGGAACGATATAAACTAGGACCCATATAGTGAATGTTTTGATCCCTCCACCAATAATGTTGCCAATTGCAAATGGAAATTATGTGGCATGGGATGTTGGAAGTCCCCTGGTAACTAGTAGCATTGACTGTTTGGGCCCCTATTGACCTTTGCTTTAAAAGGCCAAAATTTATTGGGGATGGCACAAAGACACCACTAAACATTTGCAAGATGTGTAGACATGTTTTTGGTGCACAGAGTTACTAACCTAGTGTAGGTTGCTTACACCCTCTTTTAGGGGGAAGGCGCTAGATTGGTATCACTCTACAAGCTAATACTATTGTTACCTAGGATCAGCTTAGAGATCCTTTCTATGAAATATTCTCAAATGATGGAGATAGGTCTTCACTATATCATCAACTAGTGATCATAAATTAGGTCCCATATGAAGCCATGACTGACTTCAATGCCTAGTTTCACATAAATTGGTAGAGAATCCAAGTTTCCATTCACCTGAGAACAATCTGATAGACATTGGGAAGTGGTCACCTTGTCCCATTATGCCTATATTCCTTGAAATATCAGCCCCCACCTAGTAGATGCCATCAACTAGTGTTTCCACTCCTCCCCAGCTTATGTACACATATCCAGGCATGCCATAAAACGTCACTTCCACATCTAGCTCTTCAAAGGATGAGATGAGTGATGTCAAGGAGATGTTGCAAACCATTGCCAATAAAATAACTACCATAAAAAAAACCAATATATGCCTCTAAATCCAACCTCCCAAAGGTTAAGGATGCTATTTCTTTAGCTCTTGTGCTGGTAAATCTAGACCTATCAAAGGACTTTATAATGTATGTATTCAATAGAAAATATAGCATCGCTACTATGCTAAATCAAAAAGATGATGAAGGAAAGGGAGAACATCTTATAGCATTTCATTCTCGAACCTTAAAGAATTATGAGATGAACTAAAACTTCATCGAGAGGCAAGAATTCACCATTGTTAAGGGACTCAAGAAGTTCTGAAACATCATATCTTGCAACAAGGTGGTTTTTTATGTCACGCATTCCAATGTGCATGAATATATCATGGAAGGAACGATCACCAAAAAAAGGGCCAATTGGATCACTAAGATCCTTGAATATGAAATTGAGGTCAATCCTACAAAGACTGTCTAAGGAAGAGGACTATGTGAATATTTGGCATGCGACGAGCAAATGGTAGCTGAAGTGGAGCAACCCAAACTTGTTCTAACAAATGAGTCCAAGTTTGAAGGCTGATATCTAGCAAATAGAGTGAGATTCATGCACACTAGAAAATATTCGTTAGGACTTTCTTCTTAGAAGAGAAGATTCTATAGACTGCAGAATAGTGGATACACACTTATTGATGGGTTCCTCTTCAAAAGGAACTACTCTGGCATTCTACTGTGGTGTGTCACCATAGAGTAGCGAAGAGAATTCTTAACACTTTCTGTAGTAGTCCAGTAGGCAGACATTTCTCTATGAACACCACTACCATCAAAACCATGTCCATCAGATAATTCTAGCCTACACTATTCAATGACTCATACTCCTTGGTGAAAGCCTATAAAGAATGCTAATTCTTTGTAAGAAGAAATTTTCTTGCAATGCCTCTTAATTCGATAGTGGTTGATGAGCCCTTCGCATAATGGGGCCTTGATTTTATTGGGATGATCAATCCCACCTCTAGCATTGGACACAAATGGATCCTCATGGCCACAGACTACTTCACCAGATGGAAAAAGGCAATTCCCCTAAAGAATGCAATGGAGATGAAGATTGTGGACTTTCTTGATGGGCTAGTAATGAGATTCGGCCCACCAAAGACCATCATCTTTGATAATGCTATGGCTTTCCTGGGTTCTAAGGTATGTAATTCACACTCATGCATGGCATATTCTTGAAAACATCATCAAATTACTACCCATAGGGGAACGACCTAGCCGAGTCAACCAACAAAAATTTAGTTTGACTCATTCAAATAATCCATTTAGAACATCAAAGAGAATGGCATAAGAACCTTCGGGCAGTGCTCTAGGTAGACAACATAACCCCCAAACAAGTTCTCAAGACTTTTCCATATGAGCTATTGTACGAGAAAGAAGCATTATTTCCCATCTCCATTGAGATTCATATGCTACAACTGCTCAAATCCCTAGAATTTGAAGAGAATGGAGTTATGGAGGTTCAGTTGGACAAGTTGCTAGAAGCATAGGGAAAAAGGGAAAATGCCTCACATCCATGACTAATCATCAGCACGTGGTTACAAAATGGTTTAACAAGAAAGCTTTGGACTAGGGTCTAAAATGCAAAGACCTTGTATTAAAATTCAATGAAAGGGCCACAAAGCTTGGCCAACATTGAAAATTTGATAATATGTGGGAATGCCCTTTCAGAATAATTCAATGCAAGCAACACAACACATTTGAATTAGAAAATATGGAGGAGGAAGCATTTTGGATTCTGGTTAATGGAATCCACCTTAAATTGTTTAATTAAGCTTCATTATTATTCTACTAGTGTAAATATGTAAATATTGTAATTATTTTTCTATTGTTTTTTGTCAGCCAGTCTCTCCACAAACTCATCAGCAACCCATATGTAGAAAATTGAGAATGAAACCATATGCAAAAACATGGAAAATGAACTCATATGCGGGAAATAGAAGTGAGCCCATATGTGCAAAATTGAAAAGGTACTCAAATAAAGGAAGAAAAGAGAACCCATATTGCAGAATCACAAGAAAAAGAGACAAGAATTTGATACAAGCTATTTATTCATTATATACAAAATTATATACTTTGATAATACACTTGAAAAATGGCTCTAGGGCCATACTTTTAAAGTATATCTATATATTATGTAGTTTTTTCATATATATATATATGTTGAAATCCTTTTTAAGGTGTATATACAAAAAATAGGTTGATTCTTAAAACATACAAAAGTGTTGGTTCTCAATTAGTAGCAATGGAAGCATCATCAACAACATTTGGAATGTCATCATCAATAGGGGCATTAGGAGAAGGAACAAGAGCAACATAAGCAATGGGAGCATTAGGAGCAACAGGAGCATTGACAGTAGTAATGAGCAGTGGTGGGGGATATACCAAATCCATAAAGTTAGTGTACCACTCTATGCCATAAAAAAGTATCACATTATAGCAGCATAGTAGGAAATGATAGGAGTGAGTGACCTTCTGGTGGTTCTCTTCATGTGTTTGAATGAAAAACCTACTCAAAAATGGAACCCATGGCACCACATCTTCTTCAATATGTTTAAGGAGGTCACTCATTGTCAGAATGCCTAGGCCATATACCACATTCGCCACAATCTCACCGAGGCCTCCAAGGTACTACTTCGAGAAGATCTCCAACATTAGAAAAAGAATCATCTGCTTAGGAACCTGAATATCAAGCAACAAGGAAAAAAAGTGGGAGAATACATCAGTATTGACCCTATAGTTATCCTCGTACTCAATGAAGTCCCTTCCCAAAACCCACTTAATCGCTATTATGGCCAATGAATGCTTATTCTTAGTCACTCTCTTCAAGCGCCTATTCTAGATTTCACCTAGGAATTTTTTCTGAGACTTGATGCTAATTAGCCTGATTGGATTATTCATGATGCTATCTCTACTCAACTACCTAATGCAAATTCTACTCAACTGCCTAATGCCAATTCTAGCCAAGTACCTAATATCAATTCTTGCTAATTTCTAAGTGTGATTTTGCTATTGTCTAAGGGCCTATTTATAGAAATAGCCAAGATATCTAAGGTATTTGTGTGCCACAAGCATGATGCTAATCAAGTACTAACTCAGTAAGGCCACCAAGAACCTGCTTGAATTTCCCACCTAGTTGTGTCTACCATGTATGACTCACTGTGTGAAAATTTAAATAGAGATAATTAATTAGCATAAGTTAGAGGAAGTCTTTAGTGATAGTCTACATGGCTAGATGCTGATGTGTCACATTGCAAGTGTGTTTCAAACTCTAAGGATGAACGTAAATATTTTCAAGAACTCATTGTGTATTTTTCTTAATCATTCTATTTGAGATGTTAATTTCCAAAGCATGCAAAAGCTTAATAATTCCTTCAATCACCGGCTCAATTTCCCAAGAAAATCACACCATAGGAAATCATTACTAAATGTCATTACAAATTATTGTCTTTTCAAAATGGAAAGGAATTCATTTTGCACAAGAAAAAGAGTTGGTAGTACACGTTGAATTTAATGCTAAAAGGAAACCATTGTCTGTCACCCCAAGAAATAAATAGCTAAGTATTGCATGCAAGAAACTAACATTGTAAAAATTTTCCTGAGTAGACTATCCACAACAAGGAGTTAGAGTGCAAAATTACTAAGGGAGACTAGTAAACTGCAACAAGTTTGAGCATAGTGGAAATCCACAATAGAAGGAAAATGGCCCAAAATCCTTAGACAGAAGAGCAAGAACAGGAAACACAAACCTTTTTTGACACCATGCGCACAACACCCATGGCCAATATTTTCAGCGATACCTCTTACGCTTCGCCTAGAATACTAGAGAAGTCAAAGTGGATTCACACATGGGTTGTGGAGAACCCAAAAATTTATAGAGACTAGAGCCAAATAAAGGAAGAATAGGATAACATTCATGATCTCATCCTTGGAAAGAACCCTAAGACTCTTAGGGAGGAAATTTGTGAAAGAATGAAGAATAGTAACCTAGATGCTTTGGCATAGAATCATTTGTTTAGTAGACTTCCACAGTATATGGTCCCCTTTATGCTTTACTACCCCGAACCAGTCAATGAGGGAATTAAACATTTTAACCCAAGTACCAACACCATCGAGGGTTGGGAGCTAAGAGTCAAAATTAGCATAGAAGCTACCTAGAGAATGCTATGCATCCCTGTTAAAAACTCTAAAGTGGACGAGATGGATTCCTTCACTCTAGAAAAGGGGGAGAAAATATAGAGAACTAGAGATTTTTCTCTGGACTTTTCTAACAAAGAAACCAAAAGGTCCAAGGAAGATTATAAAAAGCCACCAGAGATTTTGGCAGCACATAATTCATTTTCCCAAAGACATGCAAGATGCCTTCTCAATGATGGCCTTAGTTTGTGGCCTAGATAATGAAAGATATGTTCAGGAGTTTCAACTAGCTCTTGAGTTTCAATTGTGTAGGAAACATTCCTTCTTCTAGTATGACTCCACAGAAGTCATCATCGGGGAGATGCTAATCCAAATAAGGGAATATAGAACACAATAGAGGTTCATATTTCCTTCTCTCCTTTCCCATATGTTTTTGTATCAGAATCCCAACTTCTTCAAAAAAAATGTGAGGTTGGTTATGTTTGATGAAAAGGGAATAAGAAGGCCTATTTTTGTATGGAATACTCTCCTCTTTTCAACTTATGCTTATTATGCATTCTATAATTATTTCTTGACTCTAATTATGCAAGTCTTGAGTGAGGATGGCAGACTTTGTCGACTAGACTAGATATATACAGGGTTTCACTCTGAAGTGCGACTAGTTTCCTAGAGAGGATTTTACAATCATTTAGATGTGTGGCTTTAATAAGGAATGGTTCTAGATCCCAACATACATCACAAAATAAGGTTTTTTCCCTTGAGATATTCTAACAAGTTTCAATTATTGACTATACCTTTTACGTAGGGAAGGCTAAGAAGAAAGCAATTTTCCTCTACCCACTGAACTTCAAAATAGTGGTAATGGCCAAAAAGCAGACTCATAAGATGATTGAAGCATAGCTAGATCATCTAGGTTAGTCTTTATTTGTGAAAAATGGTGGTACAACCCTAATAATGACTTGGGAGGCACAAACATCAAGGTAATTCACAGCCCTTGGCCTTGCTGGGAAAAGTGGCATAATCCATTGATGGATCAGGATGATCTATTGATTGACCTAGTTCACATTCCCATAGAGGATAGTAGGCCATCATGGTTTAAGTTATACTTCCCTATGGAAAAGTATAATGAGAAGCGCCAATTTGGGGCCGCCCTTCACAATGATTTGGTAAGGAATTTTAAATAGAGCAAGGAAAGGATTAGGGATTTTTGGGTTTATTGACAAGAGATCCAATGCCCTAATACCCCTTATTAAGGCATAGAGATGGATGAAAGATTTGATAAGTTGTGGAATGACAAGCATGAGGATACTGATGCGAGTGATGATGAGGATGTGGACCTGGATGAAGCTAAAAAGTATACAAGGAAGGGGAAGGAGAGGGAAATAGAAGTAAAGACGACCCCAACGCAGAAAACTAAACAACTAGCAACAGAACCTAACACAACTGCTCTAAAGTTGTGAGTGAATATATTATGTTTGAGATCCTCACAAACATGCACATGGGCTATGAAAAAACTTAGAGTTTCACAATGACAATAGTTAGAGGCCATAGAGGTGGACGATTCCCCACCAACCAAAAAGTAGCACATAGATGTAGCTTTTGGAGAAGTTTCATAGGAGTCTACAACAAGCCAAGAGCCCACAACAAGCTAGGAGCCTATAATGAGCCAAGTATCACAATCATTTCCATTGTAGGTATCTCTTGCTCCCTCTTTTCTTGCCTCACAATCTTTAGTTCCTCTTGTTGTCTCCGCATTGCCCATCACTTCAAGTGTCGGCCCTTCCTTTTTTCCTTCTACTACAATGGTCACGGGTGGTTTCTCCCAGTTCTCCCAAGAAATACCATTTTTTTTACTCCTCTGTGAACCTTTCCACCTTTTTCCAGAGCATAGTCCACATCCACTATAGCCTCACCTTTTTCCTTTCCAACTGCCATTGATACCCATCTTGCTACTACTGTATTAGCCCTGGCCCACTTCTCCTAGTAGATGGAATTTACCATGACTCTGCTACTGTTACCAGACCTAATGAGTTCTCCTATTGGTTCACAAACCAAGCTTTGTAATATTCCCCCTTTCTCCCCACTAAAAATCTCTCTTCTGAGGAAGAAATTTCCTAGAACCACTACCCTCTCATTCCCTTTTTCTCTTCCTCCTAGTTCACCCTTCATAGGAAAGCTCATTAGGTCACTGGAATTTTTTTTATCATAGGGCTATAAAAAAAATAGGCACGCGCTATCAGAATCTACAAGAAAAAGGCCAAGGATGCTAAGAGGCCAGTAGAGCCAAAGGTGCATATACCTTTCAGTGAGGCTCATCAATCATTGCATTTGACAACCATGCATCCAACCACCATCAAACTATAGGGAGATATGAAACCTAAGGATTACAACATCTATGCTATGGGGCTTGATTTGAGCATAGCTCAGTTGTAGGATAAGGTTGAGTTCATGGAGGAGACACAACAAGTGGTTACCACCAACTTCCTCAAGTCTGGTTGCCAACTAAAGAAGAAGGAAGAAGAGCTCAAAATGTTAAGGAGAGGATAGAGGTCCTATTGGCGAAGGAAAAGGAAAGGGATGCATAATTTGTATGCTTATCACAACAAGTGAAGGAAGAGTAGGCAAAACTCCAAGAGGAACTCACAAATTTCCAAGCCCAAGATTCCAACCTAGTTGCTGAGCTGCAACAGAAAAACCAAGAATTTCAGGATCAATTGGCTCAGGAAAAAGAGGAGATGCAATGAAGGAATGAGGAGTTTCAACATTAAAGCGCTCAATTAGAGAAAAAAATGTAGCAAAAGGATGCAGACCTTGAGGGATTAAAGGCTCAATTTGAGAAGGAAATCTAGGAGGTACGACTCAACCTCAATATAAAATTTACAACTAGAAGCCATGCTGAAGCAAAATGGCTTGCCAATTTGAGAAACCTACAAGAGAAACTTTCCACTATGGACAAGAGGATTGTAGAACTGACACAAGACGTCAGGTTGAGGGATACTAAAATTATCTTTTTGAAGAATTTTCCCCAACCCCCTGCAACCCAGTCAGACCTCCTTCAAGTAGCCTAGTGGCTATGTGTATCATACTAGGAAAAGGTCAAGGCCTTTTTCCTAACTCTTCAGTTGATGCTTCAATTCATGGTAGACACAACAATTTTAGGTAGGGAAGTTCATGGAGCTATTAAGCAGTTCCCACAATTCATGACAGAGAAGGTTCCTAAGGTGAAAAAATTGCTAGATAAGTTATAAATAGTTCTGGATGAGGACTTAGTGTGCACAAGGATTGAAGATTGCAAATCAACTGCCAAGATAGCAAAGGATTTCATCCATTACCACATAGCCATCCTCCATGCTAGCGAGTGCACTGTCACACAAGGCCGAACTATGAACAACATGCAAGGGAAGTTCACCCAGCTAACGAAGATGGGTTTACCCTCCCCATTTCTTTCTAATGAATCGGTGGCCACAACAAAGAATATTGTGGAAAATATTGAAGAGAAGTAATAGGACATATCTACTTTTTAGAACTTCAACCAATCCCCTACTAGAGAGGATATTAAGGTCATCACTCGTCAGATAGTGCAACTACTCTTCCAACTTGAGTCTGAGGCCGGTATATCCATGATGCTACCATACAAAGAAGTGATCGACCTCAATGGAGTGCAAGAGAATCTATGCGACATATTGATGCCATCTAAGCCTGACTATTTGCATTTGCAAACTACTCTCTCCAAGCTCTAATTGCATCGCCCAATGGATGGGACTTTGGTCTACGAACCAAAATTTTTTGGGTTCCTCGTTCTGTAGGCGAAACACCCCTAATAGTCGCCAAAATTTGTGGATATAAATTTCCTTGAGCTCCCTTCAGGTTATTCTTATTTTGCTAAGTCTGGCCCACACCTTATATATTTGAATATCCTTGGGCCTCCTTTTGATGAACTTGATTTGCTACCACCATGTGTCCGCCAGGCACTTTCTGCAGGGATTTCTTCCTTTGCTCTTATTTTGGTCCCCACCATGCTTTCACATGTCAACACCATGGGCACTTGAATACTCCTTCCCTTTGCTTTTCAACCAAACCCAGTCCACATGCCACATAGCATCTATCCACGTTCACTTTTTGGTAGACCCCACAATCAGCACTAACAATGAAGACTTCTCCATGTGTCTTCCCCACATGGGTTTTCATCACAAGGAGGGAGGAATGAACCACAGGCCCTAACCTATCACCACATGTCTCCTCTATGGGGATTTCATAGAGAGGAAGGAAGGTACAAGCGATGAGCCCCACCATGTTACCACATGTCCTAACTACCTTAGTGGGTAAGCAACACATGTCTACATGAGGTTCTACTAGGACCACCACCATCATTTAGAGGGGATACATTTGGTTGAAGGTGACCACATTCCATGGCTTGAATATTTACTATTGTAATAGCCTAAGGAAATCATTGCTCTTGATAAGGAAATCTTTTTTGTTACTGGCTTGCTAGGCAATGGGATTGTTTTCTATATATACTACTTCTTCCTTCTAAAAATGAGTTCGAAAGATATAGAAAAAATTGTGAAAAACACCAGGCCTCTTGTCTTTTTTTTACATTATTGTATAAGAATCACAAACTATGCCAATGTTCGGCCTTTCTATTTTCTTAAGCCATTTGAAAAAAATTATAATCTTCCATTACTGTACTAAGTTATTTATTTGTAGAACTTCTATGATTTCAATATAAATTTGCTAATTTAGACCATGTGTTTGACTCTTCTTTTTAGTAAATGTGCATGGGAGTTATTTTATGTTATTGGATAAATTATTCAAGTTTTCATCTTTGATTTTTGTTATTCTAGGACTTAGCAGATTGTTGAATAGGCCCTTAAATCACATCCCAAAGATAGATTTACTGTTCCTATTCCTACATCTTGGTGTATCTACTTAGTTAGATCTTTATTTTTTATATCTTCTTCCTTTTCCCATTCCAAAACCCCAAATACAAAAGAAGTTGGCTTCTTTAAAAACCTGAAGGTCGCTTAGTTTAGTGCAATTGGTCCCCCCATTAACTTAGTTTCCCATAAGGGTTCTACCTTTTCAATTTTTGGCATCAACAATGCCAATATCCTTCTTTACCATATCATTTCCATCTCACCTCTAATCCTCTTTCATCATATCGACAATATCCTTTGAATTATTTCCCTTTTGACATCAATGACAATGATATTCCAACACTCATATACTTGCAAATCCTTTATTTTCCATTTTATTTCCTTGCAAAGTCTTATCATTGTTGCTTTACTGAGAAGATATTTCAATGGGTCTATCTTGGTTACCAAATTTTTTTGATGGTTCAACATATAGTGCCTAATTCATTGAGTAGAAAATACTACCACAAGACAAACACATTCTATGGGACTATAATTGAGTTCATAACTGACCAAGGTGCGACTAATATAATATATTATGCATCTTTGGCCTTCATCATCATTTTTCCAAGACTCAAAAATGGTCACCTCACATATGTGATTTGGCTAACAGGCCATCCACATGATATTCCATTAGAGTGTGCATGAGGTCATTGAAAATTGTAGTCATGGTGCATTGGTATGTGGCTCCAACGTCTTTAAGTCAAAAAGGTATCATATTCTAATAGTAAGTTCCCCATGGACATGTGAAGGCCATCTTATGTTGATATTTAGGAGTTAACTGATTTGTTTACACCCTGAGAAGCCATCTGTGAGGGAAAACATCTCATATCCAACTGTCAATTCTACAACTATGTTAATGTTTGGCAAAGGAAATTCATCCTTAGGAAATGCCTTATTTAGGTCTTAGAAGATTGTACAAATATAGATCCCACCTACTAGTTTTGTCACTGGCACAAGGTTAGAAATCCACTCTCAATAGTCTATAGATCAGATAAATCCAATGTCCAATAGTTTCTTCAACTCTATCTTGACTAATAAAGCTATTTATGGGTGCATATTTATGAGATTTTTTTTCATAGATTTGGCATAAGGGAATAATGCAAAATGGTGCAATATCAAGTCAGGATCTTGTACTAGCAAGTTAGCATAGGACCAAGAAAAATATATTTGTCTATTTACAAAGAAACCATGGAACTTGGGTTGCTCCAATTTTGTAAACAATGTGGCAAAGTGGATGATTCTAGGGTTTTTGATGCAATGCTAGGAGGATCACAATTAAACTCAACTAATCATTCAAGGAAATGTTACAAAATTATTACTCTTAGGCATTCTTGGCTTACTTTGCAATAACACAAACTATGAAATCATCAACAAAACAACGCAACTAGCCCTTAGAAGACATTACACAAGATGATCATGACAAACTCAACCTTACCAAACCCTACAAGTAACCTCAATACTTCAAACCCAATGTTCTTCTTTTTAGACTACACCATACCCTTGTAGCCCTGTATTAGGAACTATCAAACAAAACCCCTAATCCAGACCCAAACTCCACACTATAAGAGGCTTTTGAGACACCCTCTAAGCCATTTTAAAACATATCAAAGAATGAGACAACTTTGTTTTGTAACAACACCATTAATTCACGACTGTCCTATAATGACTAGGTCCAAATTAGGCCATACCAATTACCATCTCCAATATATCCTTCACAAAGACCAAAAAACTCTATCCAAGTATTCTCAGCATGTTACAATAGGCCCAAATCAACAAACTATATCAATGATGGCAACCATTTAAGAGACCAAATTCTAAAACTTAGATTTAAGCCAACCTTCTTAAGGGTCTATTGAGAATGAGTAACCAAACCATTAATTCACCTTCCCAAGGCTTATAACATGTTCACATATCTTGGAACATACCAAAAACACCATCTCCTATGCATTTTTCATGCTACTTTAACAAACTCCTGACTAGAACCTTTATTTCTTACACAAAGCCTTGACTATCAGAACTCTCTGATAACAGGACAGTCTACACAAATTCATTCAAAGCTTATGATTCATAAATCATAGTTTTAAGAAGGAATCACAAAACATTTGATAACCCTTTCAAACAAAAAATCCCAATTAGAATTCTCATTTTAGCAATAAAACACTAAATCTTCATTCAAAACTGTCATTTCACAAATTTTGGAACAATTCTCAGTCCTACAACATCATGAAATTAATATAAAAAATTGATCTTCTCAACATACCACCTTATTACATGAAATAATATATAATAATGAACCCTTTCACAAATTTCTAGTCTCTTCCATCAGGCAGAAAAGAAATACAATTTTGATTAGCCATTGTAAACCTAAACCAGGGTTTTGACCCATTTTGAGGAAATAAACAATATCATACTTAAATATTCATGGAATTGAATGAAATAAAAGATAATATGAAGTATATTCATGTATCTATCATTTACAATGACTTCCCCTTGAAATTTTCATGACTATACGGGGCCGTATAATGCTCTGCAAGATCCATTTACAAGTCAAAAACAAGAAAATATAGAGTTTTATTCATGATTTTCCTTTACAAAGAAAAAATAATCCCCTACCTTGACTTCTATGAGGCCTATTTATACATTGAAAACCAAAACTAAATTTTCACCTACTTGACTCTTGAACTTCCATATTTTTCCCTTTAGCCATTTTTGCACATTGGCAATTTTACAAGATTTGTACTTTTTGACACATTAACCCTCCTAGGACTCAAATTACATTGAATATGGTCTAATATGACCTTAAAACCTCAAACATAGGTATTTTATATGAAATTGACCCTTCATACTCTTTTACATGCAATTTTGCATTTTTTTGCAAATATGAAAATATGTGAGAATTTGACACCAAAAGATAAACTAGGAATCTATGACCAAATTAGAACTCAAAAAATATTTAAAATGGTCTAGTGGACCTTATTACAACACAAAATTACCTAAATTAATCCAATAACTCAAGCATGCCTCATGGAGGCATGAAATCTAGAAGGTGTTCCTGCACCATACTCCCAAAAAATGGAAAATTCAAGTCCTCTTGAAAAATGGTATGCTCCTTTCTATTCTTCCAATTCTTTCATAATTTTTCCTTCATCTTGGAAACTATCCTTGGATCCTTATTCTTCTTCTTATACCATCTCTTTTCTAGCAACCTCTCATCCTTCATGTTCCAAAATTCCACCTCTTGTGTATATACCTCAGTAGCATCATCTACTTCATTCTCATCATTAGAGTACCATATAACAACATTTTCACCATTACCACAACCTACATCATATTCTTGAAAATATACATACACCTCATTAACAAAAAAATTTGCAACATCTTTATTAGCAACCTTATTATAAACACCTTGAGTGTCAATACCAACTTTACCAGCAACATCATCAACCTTCTCTACTTGCTCATCAACAAAAAAATTCATCAACTACATGATTTCCAACAACAACCATATCATTTATCTCAACATCAATATGTTCATCAACAAACAAAGAGGTTTTTCCATCTTCAAACACAATTGGAATATCATGCATCTCAACTTGTAACTTACTTTGTTCAACAAAATTTACCTCTGCCTCATTTGATGTCATCCTTGCTTGCCTTTTCTTTCTTTGAATAATATTTTTGATGGGCCACACAACTCTCTCCTTCACTGTCAAATTCCAACTTGTAGCTTTCCTATACATCTTATTCAACTTAGCCTCTTGTTTTTCTATCTTCTTACTGAGTTCCTCTAGTGCTTGCCTAAATTCTTGATTCTTCTTCTTTTTCTATTCCTTGTCCTCTTTTCTTTTCCTCTCTTCTTGTTTCTTCTTCCTTTGTGAATCCTTAGCATGCCAACATCTTCTAAAAAAATCCATCTTCACAAGCAAGTCTCTCCTTGCTTCCACTTCACTTTGCCTCACCTAGGCAATGAAGTTCCTTCTTTAACTTGCACACACACACACAACCACAACCACAAAATCTTCCTCTACCCAGACCTTACTGGGCTCTAATACCAATTGATGCAATTCTAGGAGGATCACAATTCAACTCAACCAATCATTCAAGGAAATGTTACAAAATTCTTAATATTAGGCATTATTGGCTTACTTTGCAATAAAAAAAAACTATGAAATCATCAGCAAAACAACTCAACTTTCCCTTAGAATACATTACACAATATGATCATGACAAACTCAACCTTACCAAACCCTACAAGTAACCTCAATACTTCAAACCCAATGTTCTTCTTTGTAGACTACACCATATCTTTGTAGCCCTATATTAGGAACTGTCAAACAAAATCCCTGATCTAGACCCAAACTCCACACTATAAGAGGCTTTTGAGATACCTTCTAAGCAATTTTAAAACATATCAAAGAATGATACAACTTTTTTTTGTAACAACACCATTAATTCATGATTTTCCTATAATGACTAGGTCCAAATTTGGCCATACCAATTACCATCTCAAAGATATCCTTCACAAATACCAACAAACTCCATCCAAGTATGCTCAACATGTGACAATAAACCCAAATCAACAAACTATATCAATGATGGAAACCATTTAAGAGACAAAATTCTAAAACTCATATTTAAGCCAACCTTCTCAAGGGTTTTTTGAGAATGAGTAACCCAACCATTCATTCACTTTCCCAAGGCTTTGAACATGTTCACATATCTCAGCACATACCAAACACACCATCTCCCATGCATTTTTCAATCTACTTTAACAAACTCCTAACTGGAACCTTCATTTCTTACACAAAGCCTTGACTGTCAAAACTCTATGATAATAGGACAATGTACACAAATTCATTCAAAGCTTATGATTCATCAATCCTAGTTTTAAGAAGGAATCACAACAAATTTGATAACCCTTTCAAGCAACAATTCCAAATTAGAATTCCCATTTCAACAATAAAACACTAAAACTTCATTGAATATTGTCATTTCACATATTTTGGCACAATTCTTAGTCGTAGGGCATCATGAAATTAATAGAAAACTTGATCTTCACAGCCTACCACCTTAGTACATGAAATAATAGATAATAATGAACCCTTTTGTCAAATTTCTAGTCTTTTCCATCAAGCAGAAAGGAAGAAATACAATTTTGTTTAGCCACTATAAACCTAAACCAAGGTTTTGACCCATTTTGAGAAAACAAACAATATCTTACTTAAATATTCATGGAATTGAATGAAATAAAATAAAAGATGAAGTAGATTCATGTATCTATCATTTCCAATAATTTCCCCTTGAAAACATGACTATATGGGGTTGTACAGTCTTGGCGACATCACTTTGCCTGCCTGATGAAGATTATCATCGCAATATCGAAGGAACTTCCTTAAGAGTCATACCAATGATGAAATGTCACTAATGAAAAAAACATCAAACACACCATTCCAATATGGGTTCCACACACTGTCATCACATATCCACATACTATCCATTGTGGATTACTCTCTACCAATCCCCATAAACCCATGGGTCTTGACTAGGCCCCACTAAATTCTCAATGGGAATGTGAGCAACTACCACATATACACCTTCCTATGTCACCAAACATCACTTTCTACCAATTTAATTGACTCCACTCAACGCCAGATCAAAGAGACCCACATGTAACTCTCTTCGAAATGTCTAAGTTGCTTCAATGAGTTTATGTTTCTCCTTATCAATCCATCGAAGAGAGTCCTTCCAAACTCCTATTGAAATAAAGTTGTCACACTGACATTCACTGACTTCCCTTTTTGGATATCAAAGAGACCGAAGTCTTTGTCCTAGCAATACACAACCTCCACATTGATGAATTCATTGTGATGTTGAAGGGACATCTTACATAGTACCACTGAAAAATATTTATCTACCTAATGATCCTTGTAGCCAACATATCCATGTATCACATTCCTAATAGCTCATCCACATTTTTGTTGTGTCAAAGGGACTCATTATCACTCAAATTGCTTCATAACAAGGATGTGAAGTGAGAGATTTCCACATCGAAGAGATCAAAAAAATAGTCATGTTGAACACATAATGTCACCTCGATGTGAACCTCATACCTCAACATGTACTCATTGCAACATCGAAGGGACTCTTTCTCAACTCCATCCGACATCTGACCATCACCCTGAAATGAATACATGGACACCACTAATTGAAAAGCTAGAAACATGGGGCCGATCTCTAAATGGATGTAAGGGCTTAAGTTATTACTTAAACTTCCTACAACTGCCAAATGCAAGTCACCAAAAATATGAAATCATGTTTAATTACTGTGACTACAACAATGATAGGGTTTAAGTGATAAACCCTAGCATCACCTGAGAGAAAAAATAATTCATTGTTGGATGTAGTCATCAACTTCTGGACCTACATATGATCTAGAGGGATAATTTTTTAGTGAAAATTGAAGTGTCCCCAACACTCCAGGATTTAGCACCATCAAAAAAAGTTCAAAAATATGAGTCCAATACAACTTCAACGGGCTCAAAAGGAGGCCATATGCTCGAGTTATGGCCAGTCAAAGTTTGGTCAAACTTGTTGGACTTGTCATTGCACCAAAAGATTGACCTGTCAATGCCTGATACAAGATTTGGTTAAGAACCATAGGAGGCGGTTAGACCATGTCACAAACCCAAGCGTTAGTGCTACAAGGAAGACCAAGGGTCACACCTTGCAACAAGCCCCCTAGTACAAGCGCAGGGTTTGAACTTGTGACTAGCTCTGATACCAATTATTGGACTTGTTGCACCTAAAGATCAACATGTCAATGCTTGATAGATGTTTTGGTTAAGAACCACAAGAGGCGGTTAGACCATGTCACAAACCCAAGCGTTAGTGTTGAAAGGAATACCAAGGTATTCCTTGCAACAATCCCCCCCATCACAAGCATGGGGTTTGAACCTGTGACCAACTCTGATACCAATTATTGGACTTGTCATTGCACCAAAAGATTGACTTATCAATTCCTGATACAAGCTTTGGTTAAGAACCATAGGAGGTGGTTAGACCATGTCACAAACCCAAGTGTTAGTGTTACAAGGAAGACCAAGTTCTTCCTTGCAACAATCCCCCCCAGCACAAGTGCTAGGTTTGAACCTGTGACCAGCTCTGATATCAATTGTTGGACTTGTCGTTGCACCAAAAGATCAACCTATTAATGCTTGATGCAAGCTTTGGTTAAGAACCACAGGAGGTGATTAGACCATGTCACAGCATTAGTGCTGTGAAAACTAAGTGTCAGAGGCCATTCAAAAAGGTGCAAAAAATTCATCATCTCAAAAGTGATCAAAAGAAACACCATGACAAAGATCTTGTCACCATGATTTTGATGATGTTCATTTTGCATAACACAGAGTCCAAATGTGTGAGATACAACCAGTCAAATTTTTAGTCAAAATGGGTTTACTATGCTGACGTCAAGATGGCATCAACATGGTGACTTGGATGCATAGTCAGGAGTTGAGAATGAAGTGGACCAATTATATGCTGACATGTGGTAGCTAACAAGGATGATCGCGTGACAACATGAATCGATCAGGAGTTGACAAGTGACTTTGACAGACGAATCAGGAAGTTCCACGTAGCGCACTCACAAGATGCCATGTGGAACCCATACACACTCATCATGGCGATCTGGTTTCAACTATTTTCCAAAATTATACGAGGTGGTGTTCAAACCCCTAACCTCCACCACACAAGCACTATCACCTACCATTGAGCCATAATTTGCACTCTAACTATGTAAGGAGGTAGTTTAGTTTTGTTGAAGTAAAGGAAAATTTCAAAGATAAGAAAAAAGGGGCAGGGCTTGAACCTCTAACCACCTCGCCTCTAAAATTAAGGTTCACCACTAGACCACCTACAACTTCTAGATATGAAGTGGGTAAAGTTGTTTTTTAACAACTTCTAATGCCGAAATCCCTCCATTTTTTACATTTTATCCACTTATTTAAAAATACAAATCCTTTAATTTGTTATAGAAGATTAAACAAATTCTCCTAAAGCCCAATTTTTTTTATCTTAAAGGGATATAATATATAATAAATATTATAAATATTTTCAAAGGAGATTATAAATGATTTTGATATGTAAAAAGGGGAGATTTGAATATTTACATATGTAATTAAAGGGGATTTTGGGAGATTATGTAATCATATTGTTATAGGCCAAAATTGGTCAATTTTTTGTATAAAATGGGTGGATTAGGCTTGTGATGGGAATAGGAAATGAGGTGAATTCTTGGGAACTATAGGGGGAATTTGTAAAATCTCTGTGAAGACAGTGGGGAAATTATGTCAAATTGTTTGTGCTTGAAAGAGAGAAGATATTGTCATTTTCCTCATTGATTGAGAAGGCTTTGTAATATTTCTTGGAGCAAAATTTAAGGATCAATCACTCTATTGGAGAGGGACTCAAAGACATAGCCAGTTGGTGAACTCCATTATCAACCGGTTGTCTTGTCTTCTCTTTCTCATTCTCAAATTTTTTTATTCCTTTATTCATCTTTTCAAGCATTTGATATTAAACATTTCAATTATGCTAACTCATTTAATCATTGTAATATTTAAGAATTCATAGCAATTGTCATAGATCCTATTTTAGATAAATTTTGGTATCAGAGCTTTGTGTCACTAGTATTGCAAAAGTGGATACTAACACGTTCCAAGAAACCACAAGGTGAAGGTGATCTAGAAGAATAAAATCCTGAGAGTGGAAAACAAAGGACTTTTCCAACAATGGAAGAAACTAAAGCTAGGAAAAATACTAAGCTTGACCTTGATGATAAGTCTTTTCAGTGGGCCTTTCTCGACATGAAAGCTATGGTGGAAGAGCTTTATGCAAAAAAGAAGAGTGAAAAGGGAAATTCTTTGAAGTGAGAAAATAAGGAAGATCAGAAGGACAAAGAAGGAAAATCTCTAGAAACTCCATCTCCTCCATCTTCCCCTTCTTCTCCATCTTCCCCTTCTTCTTCTTCTACTACTACTACTATTAATCCTTTCAAGAGCAAGTCTAAGCGTATTATTAAACTGGATGTAAAATTTAAATTTCCTAAGTATTGTGGGGAGTTAAATATCGAAAAGTTAGATGATTGGATCTAGTAGGTAGAAGTGTGTTCTAGGATTCAAGGCCTAGTAGAAGATGCTTCTATGATCCAGTTAGCCACTATCTAGTTGGGAGGTGTATCTCTCACCTAGTGGGAGAGTAGGACTCAAAAAGAAATTTCTCACCATGGTAAGGTTAATATGACTTGGATAGAATTTATTGCTGCCCTTAAAAAAAAAATTACCCTTTAGGTTATATGCAAGAATTAAAAATGAATTGGAAAAATTTTAGGAAAGGTAAGGGTCATTCTATCCAAGATTACACCCATGAGTTTAGAAAATGGGATATTGCTTTAAATGTTTGATTGTATACTCAAGATACATTACTTAAGTACATAGGTTTTTTTTATTCTTACCTAAGACATACTATTCTAATGTTGAGTTCTAATAATCTGGATGAAGTGTCAGTCCAAGCCACTCATTTATAGCCAAGGGGTAAGAACACTTTTAGTGATAATTTCTCAAAGAAACCATCTAAGTTTGAGGGGAAGTCTAAGGGTAAAGAAAAAGACAAAGATAAAGGAAAAGGAAAGAAGACAACTACACTTAAGAAGGAGGGTGATAAGCCCAAATTCTCGGGCATTGAAAGAATGAGGGGAATGATGATTCAAAGTGTTAGAAGCTTCATATAGAATTAAGGCCAAAAAGATATGGAGGAAATAAAGGCAAGCAAAAGACTGCTGCAGTGATTCAACAAGATCTTGGATCTGATGCTACAGATTAAACACAAATTGTTGTTATCGAGGTCCAAGGTAAAGGGAAAGGTATAATTCTCTCTTCTGATGTAAATTTTTTTGATGCAAGTACAAGTAAAGTATCTACTCCTCCTAAACCTGATAAACAACAAAATTAATTGTTTCATATTCTAGTTGTAACTAAGCACACTAAGATTGACACACTGTTTGATATGGTTTCTCAAGTTAAATTAATATCTGAAGAGGTGGTAAAGAAACTCAATTTAACTACAACGCCTCATCCAAAACCATATTTGCTTGGATGGGTTTACAATGATGCTCAATTGCAAGTAATGAAACAATGTAAATTGAAATTTTCTATCACTGCAAACTTTGTTGATGAGGTGGAGGTAGATGTTGTTCCTTTGCATATTTGTGGGCTTGTGTTAGGGAGTCCTTATCTGTATGACATAAAAGAAATCTTTTATAGGGGGGAGAATAAGTATCATCTTTTTAAGGATGGGATAGAATACGTTGTACATACACACAAAGTTAAGACTAATCTTGCACTAGTCAATGTTGTTCAAATGAAAAGGTTGGTCAATTCTAGTAAAAATTTGTATTAATGCTTGTAAAACCTCAAGAGGATGAAAAATTTGAAGCATTTAAGGGGTGTGATCCAAAGTGTAAAACTAAGATGGTGAAAATATTTTCTACTTATGATGATTTATTTTAGGAACCAAAGGGGTTACCACCTACGAGAGAGATACAACATGAAATCTAGTTATAACAGGATGTGCCTCTTCCAAACATCGACATGTACAATTTATTAGTTTTGTGGAATGGAGAAATAAAAAGAAAGTTTAGGATTTGATTGTAAAAGGATTCATCTATCCTAGTACATCTCCTTGTGGTTCTCCAATTGTATTGGTTCCAAAGAAGGATGGGTCTTGGAGAATGTGCATCGACTATCAAGCCCTGAACAAGATAACAGTAAAGAACAATATCCTCTTCCCTAAATAGATGATTTACTTGATCAATTAAGACATGCAGTTTATTTCACTAAGTTAGACTTGTGTAGCGGATATCATCAGATAAGAATTGTAGAAGATGACATTTGGAAAACTACACTTAAGACAAAACATGGATTGTTCGAGTGGTTGGTTATGCCCTTCGGAATTTTCAATGCACTAGCTACATTTATGAGAGTCATGAATGATGTCTTTTGTCCTTTTATTGATGATTTTTTCATAGTCTATCTAGATGATATTCTTGTATTCAGTCAAAATTGGGAAGATCATGTAAGTCATGTAAAGAAAGTTTTTGATATATTGAGAAAATCAAAACTCTTTGTAAAGATGTCTAAATGTGAATTCGCTAAGATATCCTTATTGTACTTAGGCTATGTCATAAGAAATGGCCAATTGAAAGTAGACCTTGTGAAGGTTGAAGTTATTGTAAAATGGCCTAAGCCAAGTACGGTCACAAAAGTCAAAAGTTTCTTAGATGTAGTCCAATACTAGAGAAAGTTCATTGTAAACTTCTCCTACATTGCATCACCATTGCACACATTGACTAGTACAAAGACAACTTTTTAGTGGGGAGGTCCATAGTAGAAGGCTTTCAACACTTTCAAGGAAAATTTGAGTATAGCACTAGTTCTAGCTTTACCAGATTTACACCAACCATTTGAGATTGAGAGAGATGCGAGCGGATTTTCCATGGGAGTAGTGCTAATGCAACATTGTAGGTAAACCAATCTGATATCACTCTAAAACATTTTTAGGTGCAATAATTAATTATCCTACTTATGATAAGGAACTTTTTGCATTAGTTCAGAGTGTTAAAAAATGGAAACACTACTTAATGGGGAAAGAAACTATAATACACACTGATCAACAACCACTTCAGTACTTGCACTCACAGTCTAAACTGCAAAAAATTAGGCACTTTAGGTGGATGGGTTTTCTTCAACAGTTTCATACAGTAATTAAGTATAAGAAAGGTGCACATAACAAAGTAGAAAATATGTTTTCAAGGCCTCTTGTTATAAATGCTTTGATTATTCTTAAATTTAGTTCCACGGTACATGAAATTTTTTAGGAACACTATGCTAATGATGAAGACTTTAAGGAAATCTATCCAGCTCTAATCAAAGGAAAACATGTAGAAGATAGAGATTACTATGTGTAGGATAACTTGTTGTATCATTTAGTAAAGTTATGTATTCCAAAAGGTGAAAAGGAACGGTTAATAAGAGAAGCATACAGTTCATTTATTGTAGGACACTTTGGGGTAAGAAAAATAATGACTCAATTGCAAAAATACTATTATTGGCCTCACATGTAGGAAAAATTTTCCAAATATATTAAAGGATGTGTAATGTTTGCAACAAGTAAACATAGAAATAGAAAACTAAGGTTGTACACACCACTACCTATACCTTCCCGTCCATGGGAAAGTGTGTCAATGGATTTTGTCGGGGGGTTAACAATGTCTAGGAAGGGACATGATTATCTATATGTAGTAGTTGATCAATTCAACAAAATGTGTATCCTACTACCTTGTAAAAAATATGTCACTATTGAACTGACAACTTAAATATACTTCCAATTTGTATGGGTTCATTTTGGGTTACCTTCTTCTATTGTATCAGATTGAGATTCTCAATTCACATGGGTATTTTGGTCAACTTTGTGGGGACTTATGGACACCAAACTAATGAAGAGTACAATCTTCCATCCGTAGACCGACAGACAGACAAAGGTAGTAAATAGGACAGTTGTGCATCTTCATAGAGTTTACTATAGAAAAAATCCCAAGTTGTGGGATGAGAGACTTCATTATGTGAAGCATGCTTACAACCATGCGAAACACTCTTCTACAAAATGATCTCCTTTTGAGACTTGTTTTAGGTATCTTCCAAAAACATTGACAGACTTTTCTTTTGGAAAGGATGATGTTGAAGATGGATGCCATGATGTAGAGAATGCTTTGAAGCTCATCCAGAAAGTCCAAACAATTCATTAGGTAGTGAAAGCATAGTTGGAAAATAGCCAAGCAAAATACAAGGCTTGACATGATAAGCATCACATCTATCATCATTTCCAGGTTGGAGACCGAGTTTGGTTACATATTAGCAAGGAAAGAATGCAAGGTGAAGGAAGGAAGCTCAAGCCAATCCAGTATGGTCCCTTTGAAATCTTGGAAAAGATTGGAACCAAAGCCTTCTGCCTTAACCTTCCTCCATACATGCACATATATTTAGTTGTCAATGTTGAGAATCTGAAGTTGTACAAGCCTCCAATGATATTGGATGAAGAAAAAAACATTCAGGTTTCATTACTTGATGATCTTTCAATGGAGTACATGTCATAGTTTCCAGACGATGCCATCTTATACAAGAAATCAGAACTTCATGAAGAGGCACAGTTGAATAATTCAGAGTGGGACTGAAGGGGATGAATCCAAGCAAGGAAAAATGGATGGAGATTGGTAAAGTGAGGGAACTCTACCCTCACTTTCTTTCTAAGTAATAAAGCTTTTATAGGTCCAAAATCTCTCTAGTGGAGAGGACCGATCTGGGGGGATACTTTTTTGTGAAAATTGAAGTGTCCCCAACTCTCCAGGATTCAAAACCATCAAAAAGAGTTTAAAAATCTAAGTCCAATGCAACTTGAACTGGCTCAAAATGATTCTATATGCTCGAGTTATGGCCAGTCAAAGTTTGGTTAAACTAGGTGTCAAAGGTCAGTCAAAAAGGTGGAAAAAATTCATCATCTCAAAAATGGTGAAAAGCAACACCATGACGAAGATCTTGAAATGAGTAAATTCATTTTTCTCTTCCCCATGTGATCTTTGACTTGTCACATCAAGTCACATGTGGACTCCTTCCCGTGTGATATTTGACTTGTCACATCAAGTCATATGTAAACTCTTCCCCATGGAGTCTTTGACTTGTTACATCGAGTCACATGTAACAAGTGCTTACCTTTTTAGGCACCTTCTCTTATCCAAGGTACTTTCTACCTCTCCCTTTGGAACCTTGTCTTATCCACAAGATTCCCCAATCATGTGAATTTTAAATTCACTTTTTATTCCACCAAGGAATCTTCTCATCTCCTAATGTACTTTCAAGGTACATGTCCTTCCTCCACATCATGTACCCTCCTTTCATCTCATCATTTCCTTTGGAAACTTCATCCTCCACATGGCAAGATGTGAGGGCTTGTGATTCCTCAACTCCCTGTAGCCCTTCATCTTGGCCATGGTGGCTCAATCCTAACCGTCCATTCTTTTTAGGGTTCCTCTCCATAAAATGAAAGAAATTTCTTTCATTCTCATTCATTATCATTTTTCATATACATTTACCAAAGTGCTACTAGTTAAAAACCTCTTCCATTGTGCTTTAATGAATTTTCAAAATCTGCTCACTTTAGTGTAGGCTTAAAAAGAACCAAAAAACCCTTATATCTACAAAATGCTCAATGAAAAATTGACCATACTAAGAGTTATAATATGAGGAGCTTGGGAATTTTAAGTTTCATATGCCAGAGATATTAGAAAAGGTAAGTGTCATTGGAAAGATCTGCAAACACATTTTCTAGGAGCTTTCAAAGCATGTTCTACAATCATGATAGCATACTAGACCATTTTTCCTTTGAGGTATGTTGTTAAACATATTTCGCACCTTGCTATGCTTCCATGTTCATGGAAACCCCACAATTAAGCCGTGAAAATGTTGGTAATCAAATATATCAGGAGTTTGTGGATCTTTGAGAACCATTTGAATGAACATCAAGAATTTCATAAACATTTGACCTTTGACCTTTACAACCTCATAAGTAATGACCCTTTGTTTGTTGCATCAACATAAAATTTGATACCAAATATTCTCAATGTGCAAGATCCAAATGCATCAACACAAAAATGCATCAAACACCAATACCATATCTTCACAAATCTTGCATCAACTTCATGAAGAAGGAAATCATGAAGAAATTTTTTCTTATCAAGCTTACCTTTGCATCAAGACCATTATTAGCCTTACCAACACAACATGAAACTATGAAAGGACAAAAAAATTCTTTGACATAAATGACAAACATCATGCCAACAAGCGGGACCCTAGAACACATGCAAGATGACTTCACACTACCTGGATGCATGTGTTGTGATTTTTTCCTACCTAACTAAAAAATATCAAAAAAATGTGCTAAAAACAAGGTTTCTGGATTCACTTGGTCCACCTCACAATCTGCTGCAATTATATTTTGTTGTTGGTCCAGCTTGCACTCATTGTAATCGCGTTAGTGTGGCATTTTATTTAATTTTCTCTCACAAATGTCATACACAACTTCCATGATGAATAGTGAAAATAGCCCTTCTAGATGCCCACCCAAGTATATATAAGCCACCTAGGGCACATTTTTCCTGGCGATTATGTTCCCCTCATTTTTCTTGATTTTACTTCACCTAGCTGGGGGAGAACTCAAGAGGGGGCATATAGTCACTTCTTTTATATATTTTTATTTTGAACCACTAAATTTTTCTTGATCGCTCTTCTCGCCATGGTAGCTTCTTCTGATTTTTTGAATGACCTAAAAACTGAGTTTTGAAGAACAAAATTTTACACAAATTTTCATGTCAATTGTTATATTTTTCACAGAGTTCAATCATTGGGGGAATCATTGGTATTTTCCTGCTCAGCCTCTACATCCTCTACAATAACCTTATTGGCACACAAATCTATAAAAATTTTAAGTTCTTTCTTTCTTCTACTTTAGTGTGACTAATTTTTCCAAAATCTAGCCCACTAAATTGGGAGAAAAATGTAATGTCATAAAATTGCACCCTAGGGGTAATTTCACATTTGTACATTTGGCGCTACATTTATTACATCTAGCCGCATTTATGACAAGAAAATTATGGGTCATAATTCCATGATTTCGATGCCAAAAGGACCAACAATGAAGCGATAATAATCTACCATCTCATTTCCTAGAAAACAATGAGTTGGACACTTGTGCAATGCACCAACATCCTCCTGCTTTTCCAAGTCTAAAATATTTATTCTTAGAATACTGACACGTGACATGTGTCCCTGTAGTTAGATTTCCAATAATAGCAACTCCTCTCACCTCTTGCAACAACAAAACTCGTGTTTCCTCTCATTTGGAAGGGGGTTCTCTCATTCTAACAATCTAATATCTCAATCTCACTCTATTCTCTACCTCTTTTCTCTCTTGATCTCGCTTCCACAGTGAAGCTATACTAGATTGAGGTACCTCCAATAGCCAAAGCTCTCTTGCAAGCCTTCAACAGTGTGTTCATGTAGTCAAGATGGGGCTAAGGACTAATGTTAATGCTCTCTTGCTTCTTGTCTATTTGTGAATATATACTTTGTTCATTCGATATCTTGTGATATAGGTTCTCCTCCTTAAGAAAGGATTTCTTTTTTCACCTTGTACTTGTTTACTTTGTCCACTTTTCTATCTATCTGGTTATTTGTGGAGGTGAGAACACGAAAACAGGGGATTGACTATGGCAAGTCTCAAAATAACCCCAACATTTTTTATTCTTTGTCTTGTGTGTAAATTGTCTGAGTGAAGCTTGGAGGAAGAAATTAAATGCATGACCTGTTATAATATTATCCTTCCTTTTCCTTCATGTTTTTGAGGCTTTATCACTTTCTATTATTTTATTTGGTTGAACAGATCTCAGATCTGAGCACGTTAGCATTATAGTCATATTTATGTCCTTAGATTTAGCTCTTTATCCATACAAGACACTAATGTGTCCCTCAAACTCCAACATGTCATGCTAGCATCCTGAACATGTGCTTATATCTTTTACCCAAGATTTATCCCTCTTGTGATAGAGATCCTATATTTCTGTTCTCCCAGCCTCTGATGTAATCTGTCTCTAATAGATTTCTAATATCTCATTTTTTGCATTTTTTTCATTCTACCTTCTAATATGATTCAATTAAGCTTGATGTAGTTTAGGGAAGTTCGCTCCATTAGATTCTCTTGAGAACAAAGAGACTCGTGAGTATAGTGAATCCCTCTTCTCTACAACAAACATAATTACTAGAACCTAGTGTGATTTAGTGGTTTTCCTCTAATTGGACAAGTATTCTTAACTTGTGCTATCATCTAGAGTCAATAAAAAAATTGAAGGGTTGTGAAAAATCTAGATTTACAACTATATGAACTTTATTTCACATTCCAAAATTGTAATTTTTTTACTTTTATTTGATCCTTAATTGAAGACAAATGTAATTTGTGCTTTGTCTTTCACTTGATGAATATTTTTTTTTCTCTACTCTCTCCAAATATCTTTATATTATTAGTATTTAAAAATACCTTGAAGGATTGACATTTTATCACAAGGAAACATGTTCTCCTAGGTCAATTTTAGAAAGTGTACAAAGATCAATGATAACTCATACAAGGGCCTTAGAATAAACACTCTTTACTCTATTTATTGCACCAAACCCAAGTGTTTTACTAGTGATTTCTTTTTAATGTTTGAGAGATAAGAGATGTGAATTGAATGTAATTAAATGTCTTTAAATACTTGCACATGGGACCAAATCATGCAAATGTGTATGTAGTTAACTCACGCTAGAGAAATAAAGGGAGCTAATCTATGATTGATGGATTGACATTCCCACCATAACAATGGTTCTAGGTAAGGAAATTGTTAAATCATAGTAACTAATTGTTATGTGACAATAGATGTATAAATAAATATAATAAATGAATGATATAAACTTATATATATATAGATAGATAAATAGATATAGAAGTTAAAGAGAATGGATCCAGTTGTTATATAATAAAAATGAACAATGTAAATTGGAAAATATAAAGAAAACAAGATGATGCAACTGTTTTAACTTTTACAAAATGACAAGAAAGAAACAAGAAATTAGAATAAAGAAAAAAGAGTAAAGCCGCACCGAGCACTAGGAAAATAATATTGGACTCGAATTAAAGTATAAATCAATAGACAAGGTTGGCTGTATAAAGTCTGATTCTGTCCACCACTTCTATATTTTCGTAGCTTCTCTCAAAGATTATGAAGAAGAAAGAATAAATAAAGAAGAAAGAAGAAAGAAACACGAATAAAGAGTAAAACAGCACGAATAAAGAATAAATAAATTTTGACTTATATAAAGTCTGATTTTATCAACCACTATTAAAATATTCAAGCCAGGCAAGGATTGTTATCTCGTAGGGCTTTTTTCTAAGATTATTCCGCTAGTGGGGGACCGCCAATGACGACTAATATCTCACTAAACTAAGATCTAGTGCACGCGTGGATTTTTTTCATGTGCCTTTAAATTAATGCTGTGCAAATTTGTTCAATGTCAAATGTTATATTTGTGAATAAAATGCCACTTATCTGTTTTCATTTTCACTTACCAAACAAAAATGTATTTATAATAATTGAATGTACTGCAGATATAAATATTAAATTTTTATTTATATAAAAAAGTAAATATAATAAATATTTTGAAATTTAGATGATTCATAATAGAAAATAGATCACGAAAATTTATAATTCATTTTAAGTTTAGAGATTTATTTTTTGTGTGTGAAAGGTCAAGTCTACAAATTTAGGTTAGATATATGCTCAATGAGATGTCATGCCATGTACTTGCATAAATGAAATAGCGATATGTATAATTCTACTTTCTTCACTTCTTCTTCCTCTACCTTCTTTGTTATTTGGAACTAGTGGTATTTTAAAATACCTACAAAGAGACATGTTCTCTACGGTCAACCCTTTCAAAACATGGTTAAAAAGTCATGGACAATAGATTTCAATGATAACTATGCTCCAAGGATGAACATACAAATCTCACTTCCTTTTAGTGCACCAAGTCCATGCTTTTCAATTAATTGCTCCTTGAATGATTCTAAGATGAGATATATGAAATGAATGCTAGTGATTTTCCTTAAATACTAGTACACAATATCAAATTCCACAAAAAGTGTACTTAGTCTACTCAATGAAAGAAAATAAAAAGTAAACAATTGTGTAACAAGCTAAGCAGGCTTGATCATATAGGAAACTCCATGGTTAAGCTTACTTGAGTCAAGGTAGTATTGAGATTCATGACCACAATGAGCATCACCTAGATGCAATGAGTGTTAAGAGGAAGCTACATGGATAATTTGTGCAGGTGCAGACTATTAATTGGTTTTGATAAGGGTTCCCCTTTAGTAGTTGAAATTTGATATGCCCCTGTTTTGAAGACTGTTGTGACAATATAGGAACCTAACAAATTCGGCTCAAATTTCTCTGCCTTTTCTCATTATGCTTGATTCTTAGGGTTCTCCGCTAACACAAGGTCACCAATATCAAAATTTCAATTCAACACTTTCCTATTATAGCTGTGATGGAGACAATGTTGATATGCTTGTAGATGGACCAAAGCATTTTTCCTTCATTCATCTAGAAGTTCCAACTCATGTAGTCTCGATACATGGTATTCCTCATCGTCTATCTACCCTTGCATAGATACCCTTAGAGAAGATAGCTCAACCTCAATAGGTAAGATGGAATTGGAACCAAAGACTAGTGAATATGGAGTGGCACCCATGAGAGTGCAGATACTGGTGCGATATGCCCGTAAGGTGAGGTTAAGTTGAAGGTGTTAGTCACAACCAACATCATTGATAGTCTTTCTAAGAATTCAAAGAATATTTTATTAGATGTCTTAGCTTGGTTGTTACCTTATGGGTAATATGGAGTGGAGAAGTGGTGTTGGATGTGAAGCTTTTAACAAAATTGATGGACTTCTTAGTTCTTTAATGATGACCATTGTTAGTGATAATGGACTGAGCGACACCATATCGCTAAATGATATAATTAAGGATAAACTTAGAGATTTGTTTGCTAGTAATATATGTCATAGGAATAGCTTCAATCCATTTAGTGAAGTACTCGATCATGCTAATGATAAACTTGTGGCCATTTGATGATGTGGGATGGCTCTTACCTATAAGGTTGAGTCCCCATTGGACAAAGGGCCATGTCGATGTTAGTAGATGCAATTCTTGTGCTAGCACATGTATCAAGTCTCCATGGATTTGGCATTGTTGACATCTTTTGACGAAGTGATAGGAGTCACATTCCAATGTATGCCAGTAGCAACCCACTCTCATGATCTTCTTAGCCAGAGTTGGACCACTAGAATGGGCCCCACATATACCCTCATGTACTTCACAAAAGGTTTTTGTGCTTCATCAGTATCAATACATCACAATAAGGTGTTGTCAAAGGCTCGTTTGTAGAGGGTGTCATCAATGATGGAATATTTAGAAGTTTTGTGAATGAATGACTTGCGTTGATTGGCGGAGAGGTCATGGGAAATGGTATTTTCATGAAGGTAATCATAATTTTCGTGGTACCATGAGGAGTTAGGACCAGCAAGTTTTTAGACCATATTAGAGTTGGGGATGTCAAAGACGGGGATCAACAACTATTCTACCAAAACCTCATATCAAGGCATGTTGTCTGGAGTATCCAAGAGGGAGCCAAATGTAGCCATGGCATTAGCTGCTTTGTTTTGAATGTGAGGGACCTAATAGAATATGATGTTGTCAAAATACTACTTGAATCTATCTACCATTCTCTTGTATTGGGTGAGCTTTAAATCCTTGGTGTCATAATCATCATTGACCTATCCGATTACAGGTTGAGAGTCCTTATTGTTAGAACACAATGATCTACTAAGAGGGGGTTTAATCAATAGATACTAAAAAATTTACCCTCAAAACTATTGTGCAGACTTACTCCTTAAACTCTTTAATGTGTAGATTGAAGATGTAAGATATAACAACATAAATATGCAAACATACAATCAACACAAGAATGCCCACAAAACTAGATGTACGTGGAAAACCCAAGATGGGAAAAACCATGGTGATAAAAGCTACTTGAAACTATTGCTCAAATCCAACATCACAAACAAATCCTTCTATTATAATGTTTAGGGCTCCAACCCAAGGAACCACCAACTCCCTGAAAATGTTTCAAGCACCAACCCAAGGAAGCACCAACTCCCTGATTTAGAAGCTAAAACTTTAAGGATGCAGAAACACACCGATTTAGGAGCTACAAATCCAAGAAGACTACAATCCCCTAATTTTAGCTACAACTCATTACAATGAGGCTGTACAACCTCTGTGATAATAAACTCCTCATATATGCATTAAGAATGGTTCAAAAAAACTTGATAATGTGTCATTAAATTGAGTAATTTGTTGCACACTCTATAACATACACAACTATTGTTGAAGTTACAATCTCGATAACAAAAAATTTGCATTCCTCTTCCTTTCTCTCTTTGCACTCTCCTCTACACTAAGAACATTCACTGTTCTTATCTTTCCACATTACACTTTCTCTTCCTCTCTATCTTCATTGTATACTTAGCAAGGCATCACTGTCCTACACTTCTTTCTATTGCAGACTATTCTCTTTATCTTTACACTTTTAGAAATCACAAACTCAAACAATCCACTATTACAGATTCAACACTTAAACATTTTTAGATTATCAAAAAACAACATTTTTTTAATTTCATTGATTTGTCTTTATAGCTTTAAGAGCTCCATCTACACACCAATCATCTAGAATTTTTAGTTAGGGTTCTCTTCATTTTCTAACATTTGCAACAAGTGTTCCATACCTTAAACCAATCAACCAAATGTATTAACCATATTGTTGTATGCTCAACCTTTTATAGTTACATAACACTCTGTATACACGTGGCATAGTTCATTCCATCCAATCACAAATAGGATGTAGTAGTAGTTATACTATTGTTTGTGCCATAAATCCATTCATCAAAATAGGAACGAGGGTTTCTATGTCAATTTTCATCTTCCTTTGTAGTGAATTCAAATTCAATTTATGTTTTCTTCTTTTCCTTAGAACCATCATCTTCATCCAATAGCCAACCAAAATATTTTTTGGATATCTTCCTTATAATATGTGGAAGAATTTATGTTCATTCATTTTCTTTCTAGGATCAAATTCAAGTTGTATTCATGATTTGTGAATCAGTTTCATTCTTATGCATTAAATTCTTCTATTATTCCACCATTGAGTTGATCAGATTTGCCTACATAAGGAATCATGCACCAATCAAATGATTTGCATGAAATTGTTATCATCAAACATATGTGTTTGATTCTTGCCAAAATCAACCTGTAACACCATGTCAAGGGGACACAAAACATTGTCTCATCGAAATTCACTTCTCTCTTCTATGAGAAACCTTGTACTAGCATTGTCTGATCTACCTTCGACAAATTGTGTCGTCGATCTCATAACCAAATAACTATGCTTGGTCTCCATCATTCATCAAATAGTATCAATTGACCAATCATTGATTTGCAACAAGGATGCAAAATCAATGATTTTTTTATCACCATATGGCAATGTTCTATTCACCTACTATATCCACATCCTTCTTACCTTTTCGGGTTCCACCATCGAAATCACACTCTCCCGTCACCATATCAAAGAGACTATCATCATAGTCCTGGTGACATCGCTTTTTCTGGCCGATGAAGACTATCATCACAGTATTGAAGGAACTACCTTAAGAGTCATACCAATGATAAAATTTCACTCTAATGAAAACAACAACATCAAACACACCATTCCAATATGGGTTCCACACCTTTTCATCACATATCCACATACTAGCCATCATGGATTACTCTCCACCAATCCTCACAACCTGGTAGGTCTTGACTGGGCCCCACTAAATTCTCAATGGGCATGCAAGAAACCACCACGTTTACACCTTCCTATGTTACCAAATGTCACTGTCTACCAACACTATTGACTTCACTCAATGCTAGATGAAAGAGACACCCATGTAACTCTCTTTGAAATTCCTAAGTCACTTCAATGAGTTTATGTTTCTCCTTATCCCTCCATCAATGAGAGTCCTTCCAAACTCCTACCAAAATAGAGTTGTCACACTGACTTCCCTATCTGGATATCGAAGAGACCAAAGTGTCTATCTTAATGATACACAACCTCAATATTGATGAATTTTTTGTGATGTCAAAGGGATATCTTGTATAGTCCTGTTGAAAACTATTTATCTACCTGATGATCCTTATGGCCATAACATCCACGTATCACATTCCCACTAGCTCATCCACCTTTTTGTTGTGTCAAAGGGACACATTATAGAGTCAATTTGATGTACATTCTTCTTATTGAAGCTCCATTATCACTCCAATCACTTCACAACAAGGATGCGAAGCAATAGATCACCATATAGAAGAGATCAAAAAAATAGTCATGTTGAACACATAATGTCACCTCGATGTGTAGCTCAGACCTCAACACCTACTCATTGCAACATCTAAGGGACTCTTGCTCAACTCTAGCTGACATTTGACCATCACCCTAAAATGAATACATGGACACCACTAACCGGAAAGCTAGACACATGGGGCCAGTATCTAAATGAATGGAATGGGCTTAAGTTATTACTTAAGCTTCCTACAACCGCCAAATGCAAGTCACCAACAATATAAAATCCTATTTGATCACTGTGACTACAACAATGATAGGGTTTAAGTGATAAACCCTAGTATCACTTGAGAGAAAAAATAGTTCATTCTTGGATGTATTCGTCAACTTATGGACCTACAGAGCACATCTCTAGAAATCTCTCGAAAAACCCATATAAAATATGGTCTCCAATTTTTCTTCAAACATCTAGAAGCAACCCTTACAATATTATGACAACAAGTCATGACAATATTGTAACTTGTTGAGAAAATTTTGCAACAACACTTGATCCTCATACTTCTAGAACCAGATCCACTACATCATCATAACATCTAGGCACACCATTAAACTACCTTTTTCCTTACATTTATATTAATGTAAACATCCTTCTTTACCATATCAAACCCATCTCACCTTTGATCCTCTTTCATCATTCCAACAATCTCCTTTGCATGATTTCCCCTTTTGACATCAATGGCAACACTATACCATCTATATCACCCTTTTTCATTGATGGGAAAACTAAATGCTCAAACTGCCAATGGTTTGATACCAATGATGGATAACATCTGAGCTCATTTTTCCTCTGGTATGCCTTCTCATTTTCTCATACTCATGAGAAATTGCATACTTTTCTCCCATGCTCAACTTTCTCCCCCTTTCTTAGATACTTGAGAATTTGCATAATTTCTCCCCCTCTAACATGAATGGAAAAGGGTCACACTTATCTCATGAACATCTTGTTTTAGGTCACCATACTACTGCAACCTTCACATATCCTTAGCAATGGCAAAGGGACTTAGGTCTCCCTTTGACTAATACTGATACCAATTGAAGAAAATTATTTTCTCTCATGCTGATTTCTTCTCTCCTTCATATGCTTCAATCTCTCTATACCAATTAAACCACAATGTGATGTCAGTTGAAGTTCCATTACATGCTCTAATCTAATTAGGTATGATACCAATTCCATATGTTTTCCCTTTATGCTATGTACCAATTGATATCCTATTCTTGACACCAATTGATGATATCATGTCCTAATACCAATTAGCATTCTTGACTACACTTTATCAAGTATAACATTGATTTGATACCAATAGAAGCCCCCCTAATCCCATGCTTTATTCTCTCAGCATGTATACATGTGTATTTGCTTTGTACTACTTTAGGATTTATATTGAAACTAGACTATTTTGAAAAAATTTATAATGTTCTAAGACAAATTTAGAAACACTATATACAAAATAGCTCCCCTTCAGTCATATCTTATCTTCTTACAGGAAAGAAGCATTTCCTTAACAAAGCATTTACACAACTTTTTCTTCAATAAATTGTTGATATCAATTTTTCAGCTAACTATCCTTTATTTGCTAATGTTCTTATCCTGCAACTATCAACTTATTAAATTTTTTTTAAAACCTTTTTACTTGACTTGATCTTATCCTACTACTTCCAGGGATGAATTGAATGCCACTAAAACTTTGCTTGGACTTGTGCCTTATAGATGTAGGTTACTGATGTGAGGCTGAAGTAGCCTCATTTGGATCTCCTTGCAATCCTTTAACTTTCTAGATATTTACTGACTACCTTTCTGTCACACCTGCCTTCTTCACCAGAGTATGTGAAACATTGTTCACTTTAGGAGATGTATCCTTCCTTGTATTCTTCCTCTTGCTTTGTACTACATGTCTTACAAGATCTAATCTGCAATATTTTTCTGTGTGACCAAAGTTGTCACACTTGTATCATACTAGATACATATTCCCTACAAGAGAAAATGAATTCTTATAAACATATTGTGTACTTCTAGATGCAGTCCTACAATCTTTAGCTCTATGACCATATTGATTACAAGCATAGCAATAACTATTAAAACATGAATTGTACCTGGTCATATTCATTCCATTTGTAGGGTGAGATGATCTTTGATTTGACAACTTGGCATGTCTCATCCTGATGAATATACCTACATCAACTCCCTTAATGTTTTGTCTTTTTCTTTGGCCACTTGGAATTGATTTCTCCATCATTTTGTCAGCAACAACAAAATTCTTTACATCTTCAATTTTCTTCAATTGACCAGTTCCTTTGACTGGCTTTCTATTTGTAGAGTTAATTTATTTTGAGCAACTTGTACAACCTTTCTTTATTGTTCTAAAGTTGTCAAACAATCTTTCACTAGTAGAATGACTTTTCCCTTTTTCACCACCAATGTCAATCTTTACCCTTGGTGTTGAAATATTTTGCAATCTATTCAACTCTCCTACAATCATGGAATCACCTTTCAGTTTCATACTTTTTTCAATCTACTTCTCGACATCTTCTAACTCCTTTCCTAGAGAAACTGTCTCTGCTTCCAACTTCATGTATTCATTTGATTTAAACTGTAGTTTTTATTTAACTACATCTTCTTCTCTTTCTATTTCTTTCACTTGTATCTTCAAGCTGATTACACTTTGATTTGATTCTTGAAGATTCTTATTCAACTTTTCAATTTCTTCTTGTGCAATCCTCTTATATTCTTCATTATCTTTTCTTAGTTTTCTAATCTCATCAATAGCACTACTAAGCTTATCTTCTATGAAAACTTCTTCATCATTATATTCTTCACTTCCTTCATCAAGCCTTATGCTAGGATATGTGAGAAAAGATCCATTTTCATCAATCTCATAGGGGATTCCATGTTCATCATCTCAGATGCCAAAAAACATCTGATACTCTATTTTATACTTGTATGTGTAGATTATTTTCGCTATCTTTTTCCTTATCAAAATCATTTGTTTTATTAGGAACAATATGATCATGATTACCTCTATTTTTCTTGAATCTATTCCTTGATCTTCTGAGAGAATCATCTTCCTCTTTATCAGCCATCTTTGATCTGGATGTAGATGTTGTAAGGAAGATAAGGCAGCAAAAAATATTCCTACACTAATCTTGAGAGGAGAATAATACAAAATTTTATAGATCCTTAAAAGTTATAAAGACTTAAAAATAAAAAATAAACAAAAATATCATGCATACCACAACAAAATGATTTACGTGGGGAAAAATCTTTTGGGAGAAAATACGCACACTCCAAAATCCACCCAATATATTATTCAAAAATAAAAATATTATAATATACTTACAAAGCAAGCTTCTCGCATGAGTATCACTACTAGAGATCAAGAGACACCACGATCACTATCAGACTCTCAGAATACACCACCATCTACATACATCCCACTTGCTTATAGAAAGCTTTTTGGAACCTTCTAGAATTAGGGTCTTACAAGGTCATTTTTCATTTGATGTGTTAACAAAAAAAACTTGACATGTCAACAAGAAAAAACCTCAACATGTCAATAGAAAAAAAATCTTGACGTGTTAGCAGGAAAAAGCCATGATGTGTCAGTGAGAAAAAACCTTGATGTGTCAGTGAAATATTTTTTGGGTTGGTGCACAGAACCCCATGTCCTTCTACAAGTGTATAGTATTTGCATGATTAGTCACCACCTATCAATAATAAATTGTATATAATTACAAGGTTGAGACACATTTTCTCAAAAAATCTCCCACTTGTTGAACACCATGCAAGGAAAATGAATGGTTGTTATCATCATCTCTAATTGCTAGAGTTTGAATGGCCCATAGTCTCTAAAAACCATCTAAACCTCTCTATGCTCACATGCTTAGTTAAAGAATAAAAAACATTCATCAAATTCTCTACCTTAACCAGCTTCACCCTACCATTATCGATGGCATCTCTAACAAAATGATACTGCACATCAATGTGCTTGGTCCTGGCATGAACTTGGCTAGAGATATTGCACTCTAACTATTGCAATAAATTGTCACTTCACTTTATTTTATTCCAATATATGAACATAGTCTCTTAAGCCAAATGGATTATTTACAAGCATGAGTAGCTGCCATATACTCTGCTTCAGTAGTGGAAAAAGCAACCATAGCCTGTCACTTACTCATCCAAATAATTGCACCACCAAATAAAGTAAACACATAAGCACTGTTGGATCTTGTGCTATCAACATCACCTGCCTAGTCTGAATCCACATAAACATGAATATCAAGGGAATTATCGTCTTCAATAATATTACTATGATAATATAAGGAATAATTTGAGGTACCACACAAATATCTAAAGACTCTTTTAATTGCATCCCAATGAACTCTACCAGGATTAGACATATATCTGGAGATAACTCCCACTACTTGGGTAATGTCTTTTCTAGTACAAACCATAGGATACATCAAACTTCCAACTACACTCTAGTAAGGCACTCTACTCATGTCTTCCATCTCTGATGGAGATGTTGGACAATCTAAAATAGATAACTTTGTTCTAACTAAAACAAGAGCACACAATGGTATACAATCCTACATATCAAATCTCTATAAAATTGAGTTGACATACTTGCATTAGCCAAGCTAGAGCTTTCTGTTCACTCTATCTTTTTTAATTTCCATCTCAAGAATGTGTTTAGCTTCACCAAGATCTTCCATTTCAAATTTAGTAGAAAGTTGAGATTTTAGTTCTAAAAGCATAGCTTTCCCTCTACCAATAAATAGTGTATCATCAACATATAATGCAATAAATAGGAAAAAATCACCATTAGCTTTATAATAAACACAATGATTTAATTTAGAACAATCAAATCCCAAACTCAACACATATATATCAAATTTTTGATACCACATCCTAGAACTCTATTTTAAGCCATACAAAAATTTCTTCAATTTGTAAACCAACTTATTTTTACCTTTCACCATGTAGTTCTCTAGCCGTATCATATAAATATCCTACTCTAAATCACAATGAAGGAAAGAAATTTTCACATCCATTTTATCAACCTCTAAATCATAAGCAATAGAAATAGAAAGCAAAAACCTAATGGATGTAAGTTTTGAAACAAAAGAAAATATCTTATGATAATTAACAACCTCAACTTGAGTGTAACCTTTCTTGACCACCCTTGCTTTGTACTTCTCAATACCTCCATCTAAACCAATATATTTCTTGAACACCCATTTACAACCAATAGGTTTTCATCCTTTAGGAAATGGTACAAGATCCCATGTATCATTCTTTTTCAAAGATGCCATTTCTTAATCCATAGCAATCTTCTAGGATTCTACATCATTCATACCTAGTTCCTCCTCTACAGATATGGGTTCATCCATGTTAATATACAAAGAAAAAATACATCTCCAATCATCAGGTGAATACCTTTCAAGTGGTTGTCTATGCCTTGTAGACCTATGAACAAGTTGAGTTGGAGGTTCTTCCTCCTCTTCTAAAGAACTAGAGCTAGATGAGCTCTCCTCAACTTCTTGTCTATCCTTGGTCCTTGATTCAACTTTCTCAGGTGTAGAAGGAAATTGAATTACATCTTCCTATTTACTTTTTTCTTGCTACAATGTAACAAAAGAAGGCTTAGATTCTCTAAAAATAACACTTCTATTATGTATTACCTTATGTGTAACAAGATCCCAAAGCTTGTATCCTTTCACACCATAACTATATTTGATGAAGATATATTTCACAGCCTTATTCTCCAACTTTGTTCACTTCTCCTTTGGAACATTTGCACATGCCTTGCAATCAAAAACTCTAATATTTCTTAATGAAGGCTTGCAATCTAACCATGCCTCTATAGGCATTGTTGATGCCTAAAATTTCTAGGCACACAACCTTATGGGAAACTTAGTTAATGGGGGCACCAATTGAGCTAAACTGAATAACCTCCAGGTTTTAAAGAAGTCGACTCTTCATATATTGGGGGGGTGAAAAGGGAAAAGGAAACAAATATATAGAAATTAAATCTAATGCTAAGGTGATACACCAATATTCCAAGTATAGGCATAAAAAATCTTCCTTTTGGGTTAGATTTGAAGGCCCACTCAACAATCTATATGCTTGGAATTGATAGAAAGAAGAGATGAAATTCTAAAGAATTTAATCATAAAACATAATACAATTTCCATATGCATTCACTAAACATGAAGAGTACAAAACATGATCTGAACGACAAAATTATATAAAAATTATAGAAGTTTGGATGATAAACTACTTATTGCAACAAACAACACAATATATTTTTTTATCAAATAACTAAGAAACAGAGAGGCCAAACAGATTGGCACAATCTAGAAGTCTTAGTGTAAAAATAAAGACAATACAAAGTTTGAGAATTTTTTGTGCTTTCTCAGTGTATTTTTTTGAACCCTTTTTTAGAGAGACTAAGCAATATATTTAGATTTTTCCCACCACATGAATGTTGGATAACATAAAAGATTCCTAGGCACGAGCCTTGCTGCTCCTCACAATGATTCTCCAAAACAGATGCAATAGAAAGTGTAGACACCTAAAAATGACCTAGGCCTGCAAGCTTCATTTTTACCACCTTCGTCCTAGCATAATTAAGTTATCTAATTATGTCCTTGGTCCACATTCGACTATTGATTAAATAATTCATAATTATTTAATTAATTCATGTCATTTGTTCCTCCTTGATTATTAAATAAATAAATATTATTTATTTATCTAATACGTCATTAATTATCTAAGTCTTCCTTTGATTAAATAAATTTCATAATTTATTTAATTTCCCTTTGTCATCTATGTCTTCCTTTAATTAAATAAATTTCATAATTTATTTAATTTCCCTTTGTCATTTTATGTCTTCTTGATTAATTAAATAAATCTTATTTATTTAATTACATCACTAATTAAGTCCCCCTCTTCTAAAAATTAAATAAATTCTTATTTATTTAATTGTCCACTTTCCACTATAATTAAATAATTTTAATTTAATTATTTAATTATTCATTAGCTGTTTCTCTCATTAAAATTAAATAAATTTGATTTATTTAATTTAGCCAATTCTCTTGAATTTTGAATTAAAATCATTATTTAAATTCAAAATAATTCTTTTGTCACATTCCTCCATAATTAAATAATATCTTTATTATTTAAATTATTTACTAGTCACCTGGAGTAAATAAATTTTATTATTTAATTTCTCCAGCAACCTCTTTGTCCGTGCCAGCCTTATCTTCCAATTTAATTCTTGACTTTTGACTTCTCATTTAATTTCGACCATTGATTGAATTATGTTATAATTCAATCTCCACCCTTCATTCTTACCTGTTGCCCTAATTTTGACCTAACCCTAATGCACCTAGCAACATTCAATCTTAAGCATTGATCTTAGGGTTCTTGTCATCTTTTCATCCTGGCCACACATTCAAAATTGCAGTTTTCATAAAAGGGCAATTTTGTTCTCATTTGCCTCTCTCAGCTCTCTCTCCATTTCATGCTTATTTTCTGTCAACTCATGATCATTGTCATTTGCAGTCATTGTCATTCTAGTCCATTGTGAGGTCATTTTCTTTCATACAAATCCTTCAACACTTGCATAGGGCTTAGTCATTTGTCATAGTTGCTCATACAAATCTGAGGGCATCTCTATTTTCTGCAAGCTAGGAGGTGTAACAAAGGTGAAGCATGGAAGATGAAGACTTAGGGTAACTTTGTTCCTTTTGTTTTCATATTTATTTCCTTTGTACTTTGTTATTTCATTGGAATTTTAATGTTATTGTGCTAACCCCACTTAATAATAATTTTAGGATTTTCCCTTGATCACATTGGTGAACCTGACGTTGTTATTTTGGCTTTTCGTATGTTTTTTTGTTGTTTTGCAGGTACAGGTACGGATCGCCGCAACTTTTTTAAAAAATAGTGTGATGCATCATATGCATCGCGACGCACATGACAACAGTAGAGCCGCAATCGACCTGTCGCAACGCAACTGATGCACAGAACGACACATCCGTTATTCCTGAGCCGCATCTGAAACCCCGAAAGCCGCATTCACAACTCGCACCGCATCCGTCTGGTATAACATTTTTCTTTCCAGTTTGGGGTTTTTATTTTCAGATTTCGGGTTGTTTAATCGTATGTTTTTCTGCATTCGGTTTTTATTCCTGCATGATTCAATAAGATTAGATCTTCTGTCACTAATCCTTTATGGTAGTAGCTTTCTGTTTTGGTAGGGTTTTTTGTTGTTTTATGTTATTTTGCAAGCAACTGGTATGGATCGCCGCAAACGTCACAACACATCTGCTGACAGAAACGACACAACTATTCTGACAAGCCGCAACTGCCAATTACAGAGACGCAACTGACATTCTGAGCCACATTCGCAGAATAGAATGACGCATCTAATAAACCGAGCCGCATCTGTCTGGTAATACCGCACCGCATTTGCCTGGTAAACTTTTTCTGTCAGTTTTTAGATTTTAATTGCCAAATTTCGGGTTGTTTCAATTTTTTGGTTTTCTATTTTTCTGTCTTTTTCTGTGTTGGTTATTCCTGCATGTTAACTAGATTAGATATTTTGTGTTACTAATAGTTTCTTGTAGCGTGTGGCGATCCTTTTTTGTGTGTCCAAGACCATCACATACAAGACTACTAACTCAATGTTTGCAGATTCGCATGTCAAAGAAGGAGAAAACAAACAGTGTGCTTGTTTATTCCTAGATTAGCAAACTTTGAATTTGGTGCTTTTAAAATGAATCATGTCTTTCATGCTTGAGTGTGCTTGTGGAGTGGTAGGTGAGTATGCTCTCACTTGGTGAAAACCTTGTGATTAGAAAACCAGACCCATTCTTTTATTGTTATTTTACCCTTCACGATTCGGTATATCGGAGTATCCTCTCCCCTTGCGCATTCGTGCGATCTTGGGTGTAAGAGAAACGGTTACCGACTCTAGAACTTGGGCCTATTCTGGTGGGAAAAAGTACTCACCCCAGGACGACTCAAACCGGTAGCACCCTGACACCGAGGGACTTCCAGCCGGTATAGAAAAGTGGGTTCTTGGGGAAAGCCCAAGAATCACGAGCGTGGTTCCGACGAGATGGATCCGAAAGGGGACTCTCGCTGCATGGATCACACCCCATGAACGGAATGCCCGAATTAAACACCTCTTTTCTTAGTGTCCAACCATTCTATTGGCTGTTGCTTGATATAGTGCAGGGTACAGTATCATGCCCGAAGATTACTCACTACTGATCCCCTTGAGTAGAGATAGCAATTCTTGGGATGTCACTACCCAATGAATCCGAATTTGGTGTGCTCGAATGACGTTAATGAGCCGTGGAGGGGAGCCAATGCCACCAAAATTCTAAGCTATCCGCTCTCGAGAAGGAAAGGTGTTCATCACCAATTCGGGGTATAACTGGTGGGCTATATCAAGTATACAAACCCATGGCCTAGTGGCCTTTTTAGGATTGTGCTTATCTCATGTGTGTTTGGTTACCCCTTAAAATGTTGTGTTTGTCAAGTGCATTTTGGTTTTTTCATAGTCCAAACAAAACACTCATCAAACAGATCAAAAACTTCCATCAAAATATTACGAAAACCATTTTGAAACAAAACTGCTCTGATAAACTGCAACTGCCCTGATAAACCGCATCCGATACTTGAAACAATGCATCTGTAGGCGTCGCGACGCATTTGCAAATCTGGAAGTCGCATCTGATAAACCAAGTCGCATCTGAATGTCAGAAAGCCGCAAGCAAAAAAAAACTGAACCACAACTGAAAATCTGTAACGCAACTGATATGTTAAACCGCATTTGATACTTGGAACAACGCATATGTAGGCATCACGATGCATCTGTTAACCCAAAAGTCACATCTGATAAACCGAGTCGCATTTGACTGTCAAAACGCCGCAACTGAAAAACTGTGCCGCATTTTCCTGTCAAAACTTTCCGCTTCACAGCCGAAACCTGAGGTCTCCAAACTGTCAACCATCTGTCAAACTTTGTCATTAAGAGGATTCTGTCAAAAACCTAATTTGAAATTGCTCAAAGTCTTGTCCTTTAGCTTGCATTAGCCACCTTAGGTTTCATACATCATCCCTTGTAGTTTGCATACATCCAACATTAGATTATCCTTAGGTTCACACTTTGCATACTTAGGAGTAGGGGAATATTAAGCATCCCTTGGTAAAATCATTGTTTTCGAAATTAGACCTTTTTGAGACCAAGTTATCAAACATCCTTTTAGTCATTGTCATCTCTTGTGAGATTTCTCCCAACTCAAAAGTCTAGTTAGGAAGACTCACTAGTTATCTTGTCAACTTGTCATTAACAACAAAGTCCTTTAGCAGTCCAAATTGAAAACAAAGTTCAAGCTTAGAAGTGCTTAGATAGCCTCATCTTGCATTGCATCCACATTGCATACCTTATCCTCAAAAACCCAAAAACAAGTCATTTTAGTCCTCATTTTGAACCTTAACATCACATAGTGTCATACTTGCATTTAGTGGACATCCCCTTTGAGCAATCTCATTTATGGTCGAAACTAGACTCCAAAAGCACAAGAGACAAATGGAAAACTTTGGACAAGATCCCAACAGTCCTCCACACGACTCAAACTAGACCGCAAACGATCCCTTTACCAATCTAGACAATCAACCTCCAGTAACGACACAATCCTTATCTAACAACTCATTCAAACTCTACTTGCAAAGAGATGAAAACGGTCAGCTACTTCAGGAACACATAGAAGCATTGACACAAGATCCATAGGTCTATCAGTTGGCTGAAACAATCGCACGTCATGACAGAGACAGATTCGTAGCTATGCTCTTGAGTGAAGGAGATAAGTTACCACTAGGATTTGACATTAACACGTTACATGACCCTAATGCCAACAATGCTCATAACATCTCACACAGTGGTCAAGTCCTAAACACTACAAGCAACATCCCTTTTGACACCACAACGACACTGCATACTACACCCAACATCCCAAACATCTCCAATACAATAAATGCTACATCTATTGGGGGATCACAATCAGCCACAACATCCACAATACTACCCCAATCAAATACAACCACTCTTAGCTCCTTGACACCTTCGGCAAATCATTCCAATCCTCCTGTTATCACAACAGCAAATACCATGGGGGCATCATCAAGTCATCACAACTCCCCCTTGACAACTACATCTACTACCATGAACACAACTTCGACAAAATCATTCAGTAGTAATTCACAACATCCTTTGGGAGGAGCCATGGGACATATCTTTATACAAGGACAACAACAAAATGTTAACACAACAACACAGTCAAATGTCATTTCCTCCCAAAGTGCAAATACCAACGTTCCCCTTGTGCAAAATCAGCAATTCAGACAAGGTGGCCAAGTAACTCAACCCATGACATCGTTAATACATCATAACATTCATGGTCACAATATCCCCCAAATAATGACACACATCGCTGGGGGACACATTCCAACATACTCATCCAATGTTCAAACTCATCAACATGCACCTAATCACAACTTCCAATACCAACAACACACGTCATATGTACCGCAACAACCCGTACCGCCACAATACACCTATACTCATGTGGGAACACATGGTATACCAAGCAATCCAACATATGGAAATGTAAATGACCCTACCATAGATGAACTCAAAGCCACAGTGCGGGATATGGAGAAGAAAATGCAGAACATGCTTATCATAGGCGGGAAATTTGAAATATCATATGATCTGGATGTATATCCATTCGACACAAACTTACGTATGCCCGCATTTCCGCCAGGATATGTCTCACCCAGCTTCACTAAATATAAAGGCAAGACAAATCCCATTGAACATCTCCGCGAATTCGCAACAAACTGTATGGATATTGCCTATGAACCCACATACTTGATGATACTTTTTTCCAAAAGTCTGGTGGGTCAAGCCCTTGAATGGTTTTCAACACAAAAAGATATCCAGACATGGGATGAACTCAAAAGAAGGTTCATAACAAACTACGCATACAATATTGACATGGACACCTCTATCACTAGCTTGTGCAATCTCACACAAGAAGAGTCAGGTGAGACATTTATCCCGTTCTTTCAAAAATGGAGAAGCCTCGCTAGTCGATGCCACATTGATATTCCTGAAAGGGAAAAGGTTGACATGTTTGTCCAAACACTTCTAGGGCCCCTCAAATTTGCATTGCAAATACATTGTTGCACAACCTTCGCAGAAATAGTGGAAAAGGGGGTCCAAATTGAGAAAGCCCTTATCGCAAAGGGGGAACTGAGGTATGGCTCCAAAAACACAAACACCAACCCACCCGCTGACAAAAACAAATATTGGGTCAAGAATAAACATGTCACAAACGATGGTGTTGTAGACGCCAAGACCGCAAGTCCCGTATTGGCTTTGAAAGGGGTACAACAACAAAATAGACCAACAACGACACTGACACCTTCCCCCAATACTCCTTCGAACAGTCAAAATGATCAAAACTGTCAAGGACAATATCGTCAACAAAGACAATTCCCTAGAGGTCGCACATACACCAATTTAGGTGAACCCATTGCAGACGTCCTCAAGAAATGTATCCAACATGGGGTCATCACACTTCCGAAAATAAAACCTTATGACCCTGGACAATTCAAACCAGCATGGTGGGATGACAACGCAATTTGCGAATACCATTGGGTCAAAGGGCATATAACCTCCAACTATAGACAACTGAAAAACGTAATCCAAGACCTTATTGAAAATCGCACCATCGAAGTAGGTGGATCGCAATTCAATTCCAACTCGGATCATACTATCCACAAGAATCCACTACAGGATCATGGTCCCCATAATGCTTCCACCTCAGGTCCATAGAACCACGCTAACTTCACCCGAGTCAAGTACGATTACTCTAGTGGACCAACAATAAATAATGTTAGAATGGACGATGAATACATCAACACCATCACGATCAAGAGAGCACCACAGTGCAATGCTACTACGTGAAGTGGCAAGGTCACTATAGCTGGTCCACCTCCCCCTAGCCAAGCCAAGATCATTGTAGGAGTCCCATCTGCTAAGCAATCACAACCAGCTTCATCTGCTAAACAACCAAAACCTGTCTCAACCCCACAACAGTGGAAACCCAAAAGTTAGTTCAATCTCATTGACCAACTAGGAAAGACTCCTGCGCAAATATCTATCCTTGAGCTGCTTCGTATTTCTCCCGCACACAAAGAAATCCTGGATAAAACTCTCTTAGATTCATCGGTCCCGAAGGACATTGATGTCAATCAGTTTGAAACTATGGTGGGATATCTCACCACGCCGCACCATGTCACCTTCTCAGATCAGGATTACTCATCATCAAAAACCAACCACAATGATGCATTACACATAGAAGTTTTTGTCCACAAGCACAAGGTTAGACGGGTTTTAATAGATGGTGGAGCAGGGTTGAATATATGCTCCCTTAAACTGGTTAAGGCTCTTGGATTCTCTGATGCATGCATAGACCCAACAAAAAGCATAGTGATCAAAGCATATGATGACGAGGAATGCTCTTGGCGAGGTGTTATCTCTCTCCCTATCCGAGTGGGACCACTCATTGTCGACACAACTTTCCAGGTCCTGGATTTGGAACTACCATATAACATTTTACTTGGTCGTCCATGGATCCACGCTTTGAAAGCTGTTCTGTCAACATACCACCAATGCCTCAAGTTCCCTTTTGACGGTACAGAAGTCACCATATATGGAGACCCCGACCCTTTCCAATATTGTACCAATTTAAGGGGTATCTCCGAAAACCAAGTACCTATTAACCGAGAAGCATCTGGCTCCTCGTCCAAATACATCGACCCTTCCATGCTCGGGTCATCTTCCACATCCACTCCATCCACGTCTTCTGCCATAACACCACCTTCCACCAGCCTTAAGACTGAGGAAATTGACAAAATCCAGGACCTGGGCTATGGAGAGTTCAAACTAAATATAGCATACAGCATAACTACAATACCCACTCCTCCAAAGATATATGGTCGACCATGTTTCAGAATGGAACCACAGGAAACATTCAAAGTTCCACCGAATACACTTTTCATTAAATGGGGAGACATGAATGATGAAGACCTTGCTGACATCACAGGATGGATCTATACGGATACAGTCTCACTACCCCCATTACCAGTTCAGAAATATGGCAAGGGTTACAACATTATGAAGGCTAAAGGTTACGATGGTACTAGTGGCCTTGGAAAAAATAAAACTGGTCGAAGGGAACCCATAGAAACTTTCCAAACTCCAAAGCATCTTGGATTAGGGTTTGGATCAATCGACAATGGCGATCGTCGTACCTCTGGACTTTCCAGTGAGCGAGTACATGCTTCTGAGAGTGTTGAGAATACTAGGGAATCCCTAACCGAAACAGACTCCCACGAGTGGGAATTTGGCTCCGAACGATCCCTAAGTGACTGTTGTCTTGATGATTTGTTTGTTGAACCAGGGGAATTGACCTCTGAACAACGATTTTGGCAAATATTCGAAATTGAGCAGACACCAAACAGTCAAAATCCCACTAACACTTTTCATGACATGCAACAGCCGCCATCCGAACCCCCTCAGTCCAATCTATCTGAAGTATCAGATGACATTGATAGCCAGGGCTCTCAAACCTTCACCCCTTATTATGATAACGAATATGACACTAGCAAAGGAGATTACTGGATAGAGTCAGATGTTGAGTTGGATGATGATAACTTCATCTACAACATCAACGAATCCATCTGTATGCTATCAGCATCATCACCCGAATTCATTGGCCTTGATGATGGCATTTCATTAGTCTACCCTGAACTAGTTGATTGGGACCAACAAGGACCGCCGATTCTAGATACATTCCAAAATGATGAAGCCATTGCCAAATTCATGGGATTACGAGAAGGCATACCAAGTGGGGACCACAAATCCGGATTTGCTATTGATTTAAACTGCATGGAATACTTCGGTGAGACCGTCCAGTCCTCTAGTCGCAAAAGCAAAAATAAAGTAAAAAATGAAATGTCTCTAGGTGAAAACCGAAAGGCACCTCTTGACAATAAAATAGTAAAAACAAAGGATGTATCTGCGGGTGAAAACCTCTCTGAGGCGCCCAAAGATGGAGGACTGGACTTTCTCCCTGTGCAATAGGAAAAATTGGCCATGCTTGTTGAGGACACCATAGAGGATAACATTTCAACTCTAGAAGACCCCAAGATGGTCCTATTTGCAGCATCATTGACAGATGAAGAGAGACCGGACTTTCATAAATTCTTTGCAGAATGGAAAGTAAACTTTGCCTGGTCCTATGCTGACATGCCAGGATTGGACCCCGAACTAGTTCTACATCATCTGCCACTAGTACCCAACGCTAAACCAGTCAAGCAAAAGTTGTGCAAAATGCACCCTCAAGTTGCTCTATTGGTTAAAGCTGAACTAAAGAAATTATTGGATGCCGGATTCATAAGGTCTATAGATTATGCTGAATGGATTTCCAATCTAGTGCCGGTGACAAAGCCAAATGGGCTAATTCGAGTATGTACAGATTTCTGGGACCTAAACAAAGCATGTCCAAAGGATGACTTTCCTTTACCAAACATTGACATCATAGTGGATCTTACAGTAGAACACGAGATGCTATCTCTCATGGATGGTTTCTCTGGTTATAATAAAATCCGCATTGCTCCTGAGGACCAACACAAAACAACATTTACTTTCCCATGGGGTACATACTGTTGGAACGTCATGCCCTTCGGCCTCAAAAATGCGGGTGCCACATATCAAAGGGCTATGACCACGATCTTCCATGACATGATGCACAATATAATGGAGGACTATGTAGATGACTTATTGGCCAAATCGACAACAAGGAAAGATCATTTGAAGGTACTTGACAAAATTTTCAAGAGACTAGAAGAGTACAAGGTGCGGTTAAACCCTAAGAAATGTGTTTTTGGCGTCACATCAGGTAAGCTATTGGGGTACATAGTTTCCCAAAGAGGCATAGAGGTTGATCCGGCAAAAGTCAAAGCAATCATTGACATGCCCCCACCTAGAGGGATCAGTGAACTCAGAACCCTGCAAGGCAGAGTGCAATCTATTCGCCGCTTCATAGCTCAATTGGCAGATAAATGCCACCCATTCCAGTATCTGTTACGCAAAGATGTCCCCTTTGTATGGACAGATAAATGTCAACAGGCCTTCCAGCAAATCAAAGATTACCTACTATCAACACCAGTCCTCATGTTGCCTATTCATGGAAAGCCATTGATTCTGTACATCTCGACCACTAGTTCGGCACTGGGGGCATTACTGGCTCAAAATGATCATGAAGAGAAAGAAAGAGCAATCTACTACATCAGTCGCACACTGATAGGTTATGAGTTGAATTACACCTACATTGAACGTGCATGTCTCACAGTTATCTTTGCAGCTCAAAAAACTAAGGCATTATATGCTCAATCATCAGACACAACTGGTTGCCAAAATTGACCCATTGAAATATCTATTAAGTTGAGCAGCGTTAACAGGCTGATTGGCAAAATGGGTCATGATCCTAAGTGAGTACGACATACAGTATGTTGAACGCAAAGCAATAAAAGGGAAAGTAATAGTCGATCAACTGGCAGATGCGCCAATGCAAGCCTCTCATCCGTTGGTAACTAATTTTCCTGATGAGTCCATTTTTCATACAGAACCAGCTACACCATGGAAGCTATACTTTGATGGGTCCCACACTGGCCATGGCTCAGGCGCTGGAATCTTGTTCATCACACCACAAGGGGATTCAATTCCTAAGTCTTTTCGAATCGCTTTCCCTTGTACAAATAACATTGCTGAATACAAAGCACTGGTTACAGGTTTCAAGTTGGCAATCAAATGGAAAATTCAGACATTGCTTGTATTTGGGGATTCCCAGCTAGTAATCAATCAAGTGAATGGTGACTATGAAACAAAGGATGAGAAGTTGCTTCCGTACAAGAGGATGGTGGACAGTTTCCTAACATACTTCCAATCAGTGTCTTTTGAACAAATCCCCAGGGTACAGAATAAGGCAGCTGACGTAATGGCTACTATTAGTTCTCTCTTGGACATCCCAAAAAATGTGTCACAATTTGAGTTCCTAGTAGAACAACTATTGATACCGGCATATGATATCCCAGAGTCGGAAATGGTTTGCGAACTTGTTGGTCCCAACTCCCCTTGGTATCAGGACATTTATGACTATCTAAAGACTCACACCCTTCCATCGAACCTATCCAATAACCAAAGAAAGTCCTTCATTAGGAAATCTGCAAGGTATGCCATTATCAGTTACACCCTATACCACCGTAGTTTTGACAATACCCTCCTTAGATGTCTTAACACCGATGAAGCATGTACGACCTTACGAGAAGTACATGACGGTATATGCGGATCTCATTCAAGCGGTCCTACTCTGGCTAAGAAACTAACAAGACTTGGATATTATTGGCCGACAATGGAAAAAGATGCAATAGAATATGTCAGAACCTGTCGCAAGTGTCAGATCCATAGTGATCTGGTCCATGCTCCAGCACAAGAACTTTTACCAATCACTTCTCTATGGCCCTTCGCTCAATGGGGACTCGACCTCGTGGGTAAGATTCATCCAACCTCCTCCAACGGCCATAAATTCATTATCACCGCCACTGAGTATTTCACAAAGTGGGTCGAGGCCATTCCATTGACATACATTACTGGCAAACAAATATCAAAGTTTATCCTCAATTACATCATTTGTCGGTATGGTCTCCCACAGTCCATCATCATTGACAACGAACGTCCATTCAAAAACCAAGACGTACGTGAGTTGTGAGCGATTTCATATCCAACACCACTTTTCATCCCCATACTACCCCCAAGGAAACGGCCAAGCTGAGGCGTTGAATAAAACCATTATCAAGATCCTTAAAAAGACTATCAATGACGCTGGCCACGATTGGCACATACAACTTAACCCTGCTTTGTGGGCTTACCGAACTAGCATTCGCATGCCTACAGGAGCTACCCCATTTGCCCTAGTTTTTGGTACGGAAGCCATCTTACCCATTGAGGTCGAAATTCCTTCGCTATGGGTCTCTTTGAAGGGTCTAACTAATGAAAAGGAATATCGACAATCATGCTTGCACGAGCTGAAAATGCTGGACGAGAGAAGACAAAACTCACTGAATCACCTCCAAGCGTATCACAACCGCCTTTGTCGCAGCTACAATAAAAAGGTTATGGTCAGAAAAGTTCGACATTGGCGACCTGGTTCTCATGCAGAACCCTAAGAACCAAGCAGAAAGAGAAAAGCCAGGAAAATTTGAACCAAATTGGCTGGGTCCATATATCATCATATCTTGTTTTGGTTCTGGAGCATATCAACTGGAAACTCCAGACAGGGAGCAATTGACTGAGCCCATCAACAGTTTACACCTCCGAAAGTTCTACGCATAGCATCAGAGGACAAAGCTGAGGGCCCTAAAATATAAAAAAATTGGAAAATGGAAAAAATCGTCATCTTGATGAAAACCTGGCAAACAGGCGTCTTGATGGCACCAAAAAAAATAAAAATAAAAAAATCATAAAAATAGTAAAAAGAAATAATTCATCCAAATAGTGAAAACCTGGCAAACAGGCGCTTTGGACAAGTACCATGGTGAAAACCTGGCAAACAGGCGCCATGTGTAATCAATCATTGCTCTGCCATCTATTGTCACTTGGTCTAAACTTGGCTTAGGATGAAAGATATATTCGCCATTATTCTGCAAAGTCACCATCACATCCTACTCTACCTGTCCTAGTGAATGAACAATTGACATCAGGCCCTGACGACTATTTGTCCAGCAAATCAACAGCATCTTATCCGTATCCTTTGCAAATGGCTAAGTCTTAAACCTGACTGGGGGAAAAATGTTTATCATGCGACTACAGTGGATGACACGTGAGATCAAAAAACATCATAAAATGTCCTGAAAAAAGACAAAAAAATCATAAAATGTCCTGAAAAAAGACAAAAAAAAATCATAAAATGTCCTGAAAAAAAAGACAAAAAACATCATAAAATGTCCTGAAAAAAAAAAAAAGATCAAAAAAAATCATAAAATGTCCTAAAAAACACAAAAACATCCAAATCAGTGTCAAAATCCTAAAAATAGAGTCAAAGTCAGTCATGTCAGTCATTCCATGTCGTTGTCCGAACTACGTTGTCTCTGCACATTTGCTACGTAGGCAAGACTCATACTTGAGTCCCCGAGACATTAGGTCAGTCCTATTAGGTTTGTCAAAATAAATCGCAATCTTTGCCCATCAAGACAAGGTCATTGGTCGTGTCGAACTACGAGGTCTTTGAGTGTATGACGTAGGCAAGGCCATCTATCGATGAGTCCCCGAGGCCACACTAGGTCAGTCCATTAGGGTTCATGACACTACAATGGCACACACATCAAAGAAAATCTTCAATCAATTTCCAAATGGGGAAAACTCCTGAAACAAAGTAAAACAATCTTTTGTTTCAACATGACAATCTCATCAAGGCAATATCGGCATATAATCAAACACAAGTCAACCTCGGTCACAACAACTCAACCTCAGTCAAACACAAGTCAAAACAAGTCAAAACATTATAACTGCTCAAACTGTCAAATTTTGGTTAGTCTTCAGATACGTCCTTCTGAAAGATAACCTCTGTCATTTACGCCTTAGGATATGTCCTTCCTAGGCGTCGTCATCGTCATTCGGCCTTTCGAGCGATCCTCTTGACATCTAAGGATCCCTCTTCCTGACATTAGCATTCTTCAGATGAGTCCTTCTGAAGAACCAACTCTGTCATTTATGCTTTAGGATGTGTCCTTCCTAGGCATCGTCATTATTTTGAGGTACCCCTTACGACCATTAGGGATCAAATCCTCCCGACATTCGACATCATTCAGGATGTGTCCTTCCTGAATTCACCAAGTCTCGACATTTTCAAGGTCATCAAAACTTTAAACACTCAGACATCTTGACATCGTCAAACATGACACCTTGGCATCAGAACAATGGCTATCCAGATGCACTTGACAAACACTTGGCAACTGTCTTTTCATCTCTTATCATGTTATTAGTTTTTCAGCGAGATCCCACTAAGCAGGATTTAGAGAAGCAGCGATGTAGCATGACAATTGACACGCATGACTACTAGCTTCTCAGCGAGATCCTGATCTTGGGATTTAGAAAAGCAATGACATATCATGATAGAGACTTTATTTTTTGTAATTTGTCAATCATGTCACTAGTTTCTCAAGGATGTCCTGGCAAACAGGATTTAGAGAAGCAACGACGTTTCATGATCTTCATTGTGTTTTCTGCCTGTGGTAGATTATGACGACAAGATTGGGGCAAGCACGCTCCTAGTATGAGTCATAACCATCCTTGTCTGTGACTGTTCTGTCTTGGGTAATGGTACAACCTTGCACACCTGGATCTACATCATATCTTGGTGTTTGTTGACCATTACAACAGTTTTCCCAATGATGATTAAAGAGCAACGAATATTAAAAGTCTTATAGTAAAGTTTTGAAGGATTTGTATCTTCTCATAGGTCTTCTCCTCTTTGGTCTGGTCATCTTCTCTCATCGGTCCCGTCGTCTTCTCTTGTCCATCTTGCGATGATATCTTATGTCATTCAAAAACATAAGTGCATACATGCTATATCCACTGCATTAGGTCCATACATACATCATCCATGGCATTAAATAACATCATACATGGCATTACATCATATACATAATCATAAACATTGCATTAACATAATCATCATCATTGCATATTTTACATAAATGCATCATGCACATCATTAACATAAGCATACGAATATTGCATCATCATGGCATCAAAAATCACAACATAGACATCATAATACACAAATGGCATCATAAAATAAGCATCGTACATCATACACACATAATGCATAGAACATCACATAACACATATAGGCCGCATCAAAACTGCATCATCATATAAATATCATCTCAAAAATATGCAATGTCACAGGATAGAGTCAATGGATATCCCAAAAATGGAGCTCGCAGGCTCAACAATAAACATAGTGTGTCCAAATACAAATATGCCCCTAGGGTATGCTCTCATCATCCCCTCGGGGTGAAGAATGTGGTGGTGGCTGAGGCCCTGTCACTGGCTCTGAAGCAATGGACCATCCTGTAGTGCCCTGTGGCTGTGAGGATGAGGGAACTGCGAATGAAGGTATCATCGTGACAGTAGGGAACACCTGTGAGGTCACTGCTGCTGGACTCTGAGAAGCGGTAGGATCTGTCACTGGTGGCTGACCCTGTACTGACCTCTGAGCTGAACCAATAGAACCCTGACTATGCCCTGAATGATGACTCGGAGTATGCCTGCGCAAGTGATGTGATCTGTGGCCTGATATTATTGATGCAGTGGAGTCTGGGCCCTCGACAGCTGGCTGTGGCTCCCTAATTACCCGCTACGGAGCCGTGCCCGCGCTTTACTTTTGATCGCAAGATGCGTGATGCGAGGATAGGGTGGGATCTCCGTTGCTTTAATTGTAGCACTGCTCATATAATGTCCTGTACTACCCTAGCCTCATGCTCACCCTGGCCAACTCCCGAGCCATGTCCCCTATGGGTCCTGTACATAGGGCCGCGAACTCTATGCACCATCGTGCTGAATCCTGCTGGCGGATCACCGCCTGATCTCGCTCCACACGGGCTACCTCCAGTGCTGACTGTAGGGATCTCACCTGTGCCAGGCTGGCATCTAGTCTCTACTGCAGATCGGTCACTCGCTGATCGGCTGTAGCATCCGGTGGCAACTCTGAGGATGGTATCTCCTCCTCACCCTCCACCATCTGCCATCTCAGGAGTCTCTCCGCCTCACCTATGGCCTCATCCTCCAGATCATCATCATCGTCCTCCTCTCTTGCCACCGCCGTCTCCTCCTCTCCTGCCACCTCCGTCT
>VDFB02271358.1:957176693-957197109 GCA_007258455.2 Sequoia sempervirens
CTATGGGATCATGTTGGGACCCTATACAATAACCTCTCTTAGTTTTTTCTATCTCAAAGGTGTTTTCCCATTGTGATGATTTTTTAGTTGAGGAAAAGGTTGTCAAATGCAAGCAGTGTAAAGTTGCAAAGTGGTGCAAGTTTTGTTCTACAACTCATATGACCAAATGGACTATTCTAACACATTCTAATGGGCATGTTTACACTAATAATGGTACTCTTTTACACCCAAATATGTTGAATCACTTTGAGCTATATTGGACCGGCGATTTCCCTTAAGAGTTCAAAGTGCTAAAAGATAGCAATCTTTGAAGGGTTATTTCTCAGAAACCATGATGCTTACAAACTCTCCATCTAAGGCTATGGGATTATGCTGGGATCCTCTACAATATGCTCTCTAAATTTTTACCATTTTAGAGGCATTTTCTTGTGGTGACGAGTTTTTAGTTGAAAAAGTTGTCAATTGCAAGCAATGTAAAGTTGCAAATTGGTGCAACTTTCATTCTGCAACTCATACGACCAAAAAAACTATTCCAACTTGTCTAGATGGATATTTTTAAACTAGGGATGGTCCTATTTTTCACCCAAATATGCCAAATCACCTTGAGCTACATTGGACCGACGATTTCCCTTAAGAGTCCAAAGTTCTAAAAGACAACAATATTTGAAGGGCTATTTCTCAGAAACCATGATGCTTGTAGAATCTATGTTTGAGGCTATGGGATCATGTTGGGACCCTCTACAATAACCTCTCTTTATTTTTTATATCTCAAAGGAATTTTTCCATAGTGATGAGTTTTCAATTGAGAAAAAAGTTGTCAAATGCAAATAGTGTAAAGTTGCAAAGTGGTGCAACTTTTATTTTGCAACTTGTACAACCAAATGAACTATTCCAACATGTCTAGATGGGTGCGTTTATGCTAGGGATAGTCCTCTTTTGTTCTCAAATATGTCAAATAACTTTGAGCTACATAGGATCGGCAATTTCCCTTAAGAATCCAAAATGCTAAAAGAAAACAATCTTTGAAGGGATATTTGTCAGAAACTATGATGCTTACAGATTCTCCATCTTAAGCTATGGGATCATATTGGGATCCTCTACAATAACCTCTCTCGATTTTTTCTATCTCAGATTTGTTTTCCTATGGTGATGTGTTTTTATTTGAGGAAAAAGTTATCAAATGCAAGCAGTGTAAAGTTGCAAAGTGGTGCAACTTTCGCTTTGCAAATCGTATGACCAAACAGACTATTCCAACACATCTGGATGGGTAATTTAAGGCTAGGAATGGTCCTCTTTTTCACCCAAATACATTGAGTGTCTCTGAGCTACAATGGACATACGATTTCCCTTAAGAGTCCAAAGTGCTAAAAGACAACAATCTTTGAAGGGCTATTTCTCAAAAACCATAACACTTACAGACTCTTTTTCTAAAGCTATGAGATTGTGTTGGGACCCTCTACAATAACCTATCTTTTTTTTATATCTCTAAGGCATTTTCTTGTGGTGAAAAGTTTTCAATGGATGGAAAAAGGTACAAATGGATGTGATATAAAGGTGCAAAGTGGTTTCTAGGGTTTTTTTTGTTCCTTGTGAGTAAGTGAAAAAGTGATTCATTTACTCAAATAAACTTAAGTCATGAACTATACATATGAATAAAATGTATACACATTAAAACACGTAGGTCATAAAGTATACATTAGAATACTCAAATATAGTTAAGTCATGAACTAAAAACATGAATATAAAGTATACGCATTAAAACATCTAGGTCCTAAAGTATACATTGGAATACTCATAAGTGACAAAGTATACACACAAGTTGTAAAGTATACACTTGAATACACAAAGTGTACAAAATATGCATAATATTATCATTCAATAATTGCTATCAAATATATGATTTATAAAATGCCACATAGGAATACAAAATGGCCCTAATACATAGTCATTTCCTAGTCGGGGAAGGGAATATAGCACACATTCCCTTTGTAGTTGGAACAGTCTTCCACAAGAGTAGCATGTTGACATTCTAGAGTGACAAGCACCTGTACAAACCATCAAGGTAGCAGTTAAACTACATACAATAGAAAAGATGCTTAGAATAAAAAATCTATGTTATTGTAATCTATTGCATACCTCTCCCAAAGGATCAAATCTAGCTATTGTTGTAGTAGGTCCATGATCAATTGTGTCAAAAATATCACAATATACTTCAAATGAGAAATGTAGATTGTCACAATAGAAAAGATGCTTACGTTAACAAATCTATATTATTCTAAACAACTTGAATGATGATGAATTAGTAATGAAAAATATAAAAATTATTAGAACAACCAATCTATATTGTTCTAAATTACCTAATTGATGGTGTGTAAATGATTATTTTGGATTTACCACACAATACTTTACTCCTTGTAGGGTTTTTCACCTAAGAAGGAGAAAGGGGATTGAATGGGGTCCAAAATGTACGGGTTTACACTCAAAGTTAATGCAAATGAGATGCATTATTCGTAATAAAGATGTACTAATGCTCTAATCTAAAATTAAGATGATCTAATGATGCAAAAATTAAGAAATGTAAAGTGTTGGAAAACACAATGTGATATGAAGAAATTCCTAAAACAACAACTAAATGATGAAATAATAGAATAGAATGAAAGAGGTGCACCTATAATTTGAAGCTTCATGTTGGGAAATTCTAGAATCCTAAAATTTTGATTGAAAATGTTGATTGGGACACTTATGCTAGGCTGGGCGACTTAGTACCAATTTTGGGAAACTTTGTCAGAATAGGAATCTGTTAAATGGGTATCCAAAACTATCAAAATAACTTTTTAGGCCCGGAAGTGAGACTAATCTACCACTAGTGGTGACTTAGTCCTCCTGTAGATTTCAGGAATCTCAAGAAAAAATATTAAAGCCTCAAGTTTGCATTTTCTTTTTTGATAGATTTCTACATATGATTCTACAAAAAATGAAATAAAAAGCCTCTCCAAGATTGAATTAGGGTTGTATTGACTTGATTGAATTTGGAAACTTCTTGATCACTTTTCAACACCAATTTCTTGAAAAATATGTATACAAAATTCTACAAACACACATGCAAAAGGGGAGAAATGGTTGAGGGTTAGAGAATAGGGGTTTTCCTTGGTTAAACCCCACTTTGGTAATCAAACACTAAACAATGAAATGAAATGAAAGGAGAATGATAAATAGACAACATGCAAATTTCATGAACCTACCACACATTTGATTTTCAAATTTGAAGATATGCAATCAAGTACTCCAATGGATTGACCTGATAATGCTTGATTGCTTGAATCCTTTGTAAAAGTTAAATGAATGCAAGAGATTTTATAAGATTAGGAGGTAGAAGATTGTAAAATGAAGAGAAAAACCCTTATTTATACTTGATTTTACTACAACTTCTTGAAAGTAACACATCACAGGCTGACCTCAAGGGTTAGAGGACAAAATCCCATGAGAAATTTAAAATTATTTTGAGTTTTGTGCCAAAAATAACTAAGTCGCCCCTATTGGCAACTTAGTCCCACTTAAGCAAATTAAGTGGGTGTTCGGAATAATGGGGCATTGAATGTTTTCCAATAGGGATATCCTCATAAACACACTTAAAAATGGTTGGAAAGTGCATTAAGGGTTCATTTAAACATGAGAAAGGGTTGAATTAGTGAAGACAAGTCTAAAAAAGCATGAAAGTGGGTTACAACACTTCACAACACTTTAAAATAAGACTTGGTAAGTGTTAAAAAGAGGTTATTCAAGTGAATTATAATAAAAGGGTCTTAGAAAAGTGTGAAAGGAGGTTACAACACTTCACAACACATTTACAAGACAACCTAGAAATCTTAATGATTCACAAGGGTCCAAGATCTAATGTGAAGGTGTTGACCACATTACAAAATTAAATCTAGGAAAAATCAAGCCAAAGTCCACTAGAAAGACTCAAGTGAGCATAAAAATGTCAACTATACTTTTTTTTGCAATACATTAAGCCCCCACTTTAGTGAAAGGATGAACTTGCTTCAAACTCTCACTAAAGTAGCCCAACATGCACATCGAGAGAGATCCAAATGCATTAATGTTGGTAAGATGAAATTGTTGGTCATTTAATTCATCCTCACGTTAGGTTTTAAATTTTTGATTTATGAATGACTTAAGTCTAAATCATTACCTCATGAGGGTGTCTTCCTCATCAGCCTATTCAATTCCCCCTTTTATAAACTTCATTTCATGCACAGGTTGAATAGTTACCAAATCATGGGAATCCATTTGGGTCATTCTCCGTTGGGTCGCCCATTTGAAATGAATACAAGTTAAATGTTGTGAAGTTAGTGAGATGCCTCCATATGTGAGTGGGCCCACTTGCTATGTCACATCTCAATCAGAACTTGGAGATCAACGATGCCAACTGAGCGATGAAAGATGATCATCACCATTCCCCTCTAGCTCATGGAAATGAGATGCAAGTTCTTTAACAATGGCGAGACCCACGAGAAGCTACCGCATACACTTTGCAACTACAAGCAAGTGGAGCCCACAAGTACATGAGAGTATATTGTTAGTGAATTCCTATTGGCCATTCATCTGAGTTGGAGTGGTGAGGAAAATTCAAACAATCTTGACTCGATCGATGTTATTCAAGAGGCCCAACTCAAATGTAAATCAATGGCTCATATTCAAAATTGCAAAGTATACCCATTGCAATTCTTTTGCTTCACACGAATAAGAATTAATGGTAGAAATGACCTAGTAGGCTCATTTAGTTCCTATCAAAATTTGTGTGTAGTTGATTCTTGCTTATTTGAGATCCAAAGACATGTTCTAGACAATATGAGGAGTTGATAAATGAATTGTAGACATTGTACCAGCTGGCAGTAGGGTTTAACACAGCTGAAAGTAGTAAGTACCATAAACACAAATTCACGCCTTTTTTCAGTTTTCTAAGTTATGGTTTTCTTTTATCTATTTTAAAGCAAATGTGTTTGTTCATTCTGCTTTCATTGCTTTAAAATTAGGACTAATCTTTGTCTTTGAAAAGTTGTGGCCCTGTAAATTGCCTAAATTAGCTCTCATCTGGAGTTGTCAATGGAAATTAGGAGTCTAATAGTTAAAATTCCTTTGTTAGAATTTTCTTTGTGCACACAAACCCATGGCTTCCAAAGCACCTGGTGCTTCTTCTTCTTCTTCCACCCAGCCTAGATCCCTATCTCGGGATGTTATCAACCTATTACCCCAAACCACTAATAAGAAGCCAGAGGGCAGAGCCCTGTTTCGTGGCCCTATTATGAAGGAGGGTTTGATAGATAAAACTTGCTTTATAAAGGATGCTTAGGTACCCTACACGGGATGGCAGATGTTTCAACATTTGTTTGGGAATAGAAATTTAGGGCCCCCTTTTAGTAACCCATGAAATTTAAATATGGGAAAATTGATTGTCCCTAATGTGTACATGGATGTGGACCTCTTGAAGGATATAGCATCTAAATATGATCCAATCTCATAGACAGTCAAATCATATGATGGGGTAGTCATGGTAAAAATAAACAATGAAGAAATTGAAAAGGTTTTTGATCTATATGAAAGGAATTCAAATATGCTTCCTTTGAACATGGATGCTATCAGAATAGAGTATAATAATACCAAGGTGTTCATTAGATAAAAAATGTTACCACAACATACTACAGTGGTTGGAACTGGGAAGCAACAAAGGAAGGTCAAGACTGATAATGGGGACCTCAAACCTTTCCCAAACAATTATTTTGCTAGCTATTTCAGAAAGATTGTATATTCTTTTTACCAATTGTAGGTGCCAATCCACTTGACATGTTAGAGGAGTATAGCTATCCAGCTTCACATATACAGTACCCAACATGTAGTATGGTTTATGACTATGCAAATTATTTGGTTGATCACATTCATGAAGGCTTGGTTGAATTAAAAGGAGGGAAACAATGGGTGAACTTCTGGTGGTACTCATTGTTAATCCATATGTTCTTGTGTAAGGAACAAAAATCCTTTGAGAAGGAAATTACCCTCGAAAGCAAGAAGGATGGAGTTGACTTCTTGTTCAGAGTAGGAGCCGTATCTTGGATAGAGATGATAAGAGGTACACATTTATAATGTTTAGAAATTATTTTGATCCAAGATAAGGAAGGCCTTGATATATGAACCCCCTAGGATCCCTAGAGAAATTCGTGAGTTTTTGAGACCTAAGGAGCTAAAGCCAAATTTGAATTTGAGTCATAACTGGGGAGATTTGATTTTGTATCCTGGTAAGACAATTTTCAGAATATATGGTAGTGGTTTAGGCCCATATTTTTTTCCTCTAGATGTTCCCTTGAAATTATGAGACAGTTGAGAGAAGCACAAGAAACACATTTACCTGAATCACCAAGGAAAGGGTCTTTCTTCCCATAGTGGAAAGTATTTGTAGATTACATTGTGACAAAGGGAACATTGAATAAATTAGAACATTTGCTAGATCCTTATGAATTGATATTTGTGAACCTGATGAATCATGATCCTGAGGGATTCATCAGTAAACTCAAAGCAGACAAGAAAATAGGTACTTTTTTCATACTTCTAATTACCTGGAGGATGTCATCAGAATTTTTTTCAACACTAGGGAACAAGATGAGAGGAAATCCAAGTACTTGGCTTATAGAAAGATGGTAGAATCTAGGAAGAAGAATAACTCTCAATATGACCCACTACCAAATATACAAGGTGATCTCAATAGGGCTATGTATTTCATGGATAATTTTGAGAATGTTTTTGGTGTTTTGAGAGAGCAATGGGAGGTTCCTAATAAAAGAAAGGAAATGGTGGTTGAAGAAAGTGTTGAAGTACCACTAGAAGAAAGACCTACATATCAACCTCCCAAAAAGTTGAGGATTTATTCTAGGAGGAAGAAGATAGCAAGTGAAGAAGGGAAATCAATAGCCCCTATTTTCTCTGAAGAACCAATAGCAGACTCTCACAAGAGTGCAATGCCAACTTCTCCTACACAAGCCCCTTTCCATGTAATTGATCTTGATTAACCTCTTGAAATTTCTTCCCTTACTGAGCAATCACCTCAAAAGAAGCAAAGGATTGAAGCAAAAGGATTGGTTGATTATTCTGATATAGATGAAGATGATATCTTTGTCACCCCTAAAGAAATGAAAATTGGAATGCCTCCTCATGAAAGAGAAATTTCTTCAAGTTCAAGATAGAGCATCCTTAGATAGGGGAAGCTTCATATTTGTGGGTTGAATACTGCAAATGACTTGAGGGTAGAATTCGGTAGAGAGTTTATGGAGGATGATGATTTCATTGAAACTTCGGCATTCTAGGATTTTTGGTGGAAATCCAAAATTGTAGATTATGCAAAGAAGATGGTCGTTGAGAGGAGCTTGCATCCTAAATCATATAAAAGTGTCATTGAGGTGAATGTAAGAAAAATTATGAAGGATGAGTTTAGAAATATTAATGCTCAAGAAGGCAGAGAGCTTGTAAAGAAGAGTGGTGTATTGTTGTTGCCAGATTGGAACATTGTTGATGCTATTGTTCTAGATGCCATAAGAAGGGCTGAAAGAACCCTTGTTAAAAATGAAGAGGATTTGGAAATGGAACTTAGAGGTTCAACCTTCAGTGAGGATTTGGATGCATTATCAATATGGTCACTATCTCTAGCAACTAAGAAACCAGCCTTAGCAGAGCCATCGAAGCTTACAGGTCAATTTCTTGTGAAAAGATTTGTTGATACTCTAGATCTAGAGGTTGTACACATGATTGTAAATGTTTCCAAGTTCACCCAGTCAATTATGAAGGGTCTCACTTTTGAAGAGATGATCTCAAATCTAAATATAGTGAACTCTTGGGTGAATATGACAACATTCAACAAAAGGTGGCTGCATTAGAAACTAAACTAGCATTGTATAAACAAAGAGAGGGATTACAGAGGGAACAGGGTTATCCTAGCTCAAGCCACCCACTCTCAGCTTCTCCTATGACATCTTTCAGCATTCAATTCATATCCAAGCCTTAGAAATAGTGCCATATAGTCAAGAACAACAATTAGTTGCAGTGGAAGAGTAAAGTGGATTAGGTGCTAGCTCATTCGGTAAAGAACAATTGTTGTTAAAAATTGAAACATACAAGAAGCTATTGGAAATAACCCAAGATGTAATGTATGAGAATGTATCAAAAATTTTCTACACTGCATTAAAACATCTAAATGAGAAGATTCAACCTAGACTCAACAGTGTGTATGACAACTGTACCTTGATGCTACGAGCAATGAGATTATCTAAGAAGGATAAATTGTTGGCCATACCAACCTTAAATAAATGGGTTACAAGATCTGAAATATTGACATTAATATTGGTAGGAGTTGGTTAGCATGAAGATAAATATTTGCTAGTGCAACCTGTTTATGATTTTGTATGTAGATTGAGTGACCAAAAGTTCCAAGGGTATGCAGCCCCACTTGAGCAAAAAATACTGGAATTGTTATCTCAATACACTCATACTGGTCTATCACCATTACCTGACATTGAAATCAACAATTATGAATTGAAGCCATTGCATGAGTGGAAAAAGGAATTGGATGAGATTATTCATTCTTGGGTAAATGAAACATGCAAGGAGGTTAATATTAATCTCTTCAATTATACCTTGGAGAGGTTGATATTTATTTTTAGCTTTGTAGAGGATTTCAATAGAGAATCCAATGTAGTGGTAACTAAGTATGCTCCTTATAGAAAATCCATGGATGAAATAATGGAGTTTGATTGGCCATCCGAGGAGGAATATGAAGAATGGGGTAGGGTGTATGTTGGAAAATTTGGTTTGTGAATTGAAGTGTGAAACATATACTTGGTCAAGTATTGTACAAGTCTGGCCTTAGAAGTTACAAGTGTATAAAACATATGTTTCATAGAAGGTTAGTGAATTATTGGTGATGTGGAATGCTGACTGAAATGTTGACTCACTTTCAATCCACATTAGTTTTTCATTTTTCTCGATGATATCAAGGTGCCGCTATGAATATGTTTATTCTTTTTGACATGTGCTTTTGAAGGAAAAAGTTAATCCTCTTTTCAAATGTAAATGAACTTTGTCTTGTTTGGTTTCCCTTTGCTTTGATAAATGCAAATATAACTAAATTGGAGAATCCACCTTCCCATGGTCCAATCCTATAGTGACATGTGTACATTTGGCCTGAGGCATTTTTTGCTCCCTTATTCCATAAAAGGGAATTCAGGGCCATTCGTATGGGTCTTTTCTTGAATATTGGAGCTATATTGTGAGAATTAAGAACACAAAGATAATATGCTTAGTCTTTATCAAATGCTTTGAGTCTAGGTAGCATATTTTGTTAAATGTATGGTTTTTGGACATATCAGAATGATAATGGAGATTCTCCAAATCTATGGCCTCTCCATTTTGATTGTGTTTGCATGTTATTAATGAAAATATTGATAAGAGATCATTTCATTAATTGTTATCATTTCATACTTGATATGTGTTTTGATTTTAGCTCTTGTTCACAGAAGAAGTTAAGTTTCTTGAATAAAATCATGAATTCTTATGCATGATCTAGGGATGTGATAAGTAGTCTTTAGAATTTGGTTATTGATTTGTGAATTACTAAGTGATATTGCATAGATCTTCAGTGTCTAGAATTAAATTCTCCTTATATTTCAATTTGCTCAGACTCTTAGCCCAGAGATAATGACATTGATCATAAATCATTTTGATATTTTTATGACCCCAGTTATCCAACCTGAGAATAATCATTTAAAATAATCATCGATCTACCTTTAAATTGTGGTATTTGTTTTGTCTTGGTATTCTCAGCTTAAGGTGTGTAGTGTGTTCATGGAATTGCCAAATCCTTGGTGAATTTCATCTTATTAGCTATGGATGAGAATATGTCTACTTAAATATATACAATGTACATGTGAATTATCTCAAATAATAGTATAATATACATTTTGAGATTATCCTGTTGTGTTTTACAGAGCCCGAAGTGCAAGAGATAAAGCAATTGATGCCATATCTCGTTAGTTGGCCACTTGTCTAGCAGATATTCGATAATTGAGCTTGAAAAGCTCATAGTACCTATTATGACCTAATTCATTCATTGTGAAAACAATAAACACGAGGCATACATGTGAATACATCTAATACATGAAGTAATCAAATGAACCATGAATGATGCATGTGAACACATGAAGTATACATAATAATAATTAAGCATACAATTCAATGGTAGCATGAAGTTGTATAGGAGTGAATTTGAACCCCTTACAAAAATTCCCCTTTTTTGCCTTCTCCACTTTAGAAAACCAAATCCAAAGGCCAAATTCCACCTAAGTCTACTACCTTCATTTCACTTGGAACTTATTCTGTTTGTCAGCAAAGGAATAACTATTGAGAATGCCCATGTAGGGTGTAGATGTCCACGCAACGTACTTATGTCCTTGGAAAATTCCTATGTTTGGAACTTGCAGAGGCATTACACTTCCCATTGGGGGTTGATTTGTAATGCACTCTTTGACCAACCAACACAAATATGTTCGTTTTATTGATTGTCTCCTTCAAATTCACTCTTCATTCCTTTATTTCATCTCTTCACAAGCTCACTTGCAGTCACTTCTTGCACTCTCAATTTTTCAAGCAACACTTTTCACTCCATACCAACAACTACATCACTCCATCAACTAAATAGAGAAAGTGTGGAACAACACCATTGCAAAAGGGGCTTGAGTCCTCTCATTTTATCCCCCATTAGCCTTGAGTGCTCTTGGCAGAGGTTGTAAGCTTTCCATTCCTCTCCTCTATTATTTGGTTGAGTAAGCACACTTACTATTTTGTAGTGTTTTAGTGTTCTTTACTTTGTTTCCTTCTTTATCATACTTTTTCTCCATCATTGTAGACTTGGCTATTTGTGGAGATGGAAACACCAAAACAGCTATCTAACTGAGACAAATAGAGTTATACATCCCCCAACAATTTTTCTCTTTTTGTGTGCAAGAGAACATTCTTTTTCAAGCTAACTAGCAAATAGACTCTTCTTCGAGACCATTTTCATCACCTTAGCTTTGGGATATTTACACTATCACATTCCTTTGTATTTCTCATACTTTATATTTATGTTTTTCTCTCCTAGAAGTCATTAGCTAGGCTTCTAGCTTGTTTGATGGAAATTCCCACTAAAATTTTTGTCCTTTGGTTGTACGGATGTCAACACACCTAAGAGATGCTAGTGCGTTGTGTTGTCATCCCAAACCCATGCTTTCATCCTCAAATAGAGAGCTACCTGAAGCATATTGTCAAACTCAAAAACTAGCTGACCTAGCCTCATTTTGAATCTTGTAATCATAGTGGTCATATAACTTTATAGTCCTCATCATTCTCATCCTTACTTAAAACATCCCCCCCTTAGCAAAGGTAATTTAGGATAGCCTTCCAGTCTTGGCTCTCTATGACCTAGGGCCTTAAAGGTGGTTGGTCCCCCTATCTTACATTTTTGGTTAACTCGACGTGAACCAACATCTATTCATTTGTTGGTCTTGAAGACTCTCTCTTGTACCATGCGATTGTTGTACTCCTAAGTGTTATGAAGGTCTATGAGCATCACAACCCAATCTACAACCTCTAGGTATATTGTCAGGAGGAGTATATGAAACCTTGTGATGGATAGGACAAAGGTCACCTCTAGTTTCTTTATGGGCATTTTCTCTAGGCCTATGTTGGGCCTTACAACTTAGGATTAGTTGTCTAGGGATGAGATGGTATTCTTCAATGAAACCGATCATGTCCCCACTCCTCCTACATCTCCTACACCATCGTTGATAAACAAGCATGAGGTCATTCAGATTCCTTCAAACTATGTCTCCACCCTTGAAAAAAGGTTGGGTGACTTAGAAAATCACTTGGAAAGAAACCCGAAGATGGACAAGGCTGCTTAGGTCATTAGCAATTTAAAACATATGGCGGATAAGGATCGAACAGACATAGAACTTCTGACTAGTCTCATTGGTTTGGATGAAGCATGTCCTCCTTTGAACAATCCTAGAATTGTACAAGGAGTCACTTTCAAAGAACATTAGGGAAAATTATGAGTATCTATGCCTCCCGTGTTTGTTTACATGGTTGATGTAGTCCCCTCGATCAACATTCCTTCTACCTCCAAAAAAATTGACACTATCAAAGTAAATAAAATACCCTTGGGTTTTAGCTTCACCCCTCTTGTCACCTCTAGAGGCTTTGGTAATAGTGGTGGATTTGGTGGTGTAAGTGACATTGGTGGTGGTGGTTCTAGTGGAGGCCATGGCAGTGGCTTCAGAAGTGGAGGTGGCTCGAATGGAGGCCCTACAATTGGCTATAGTCCTAGTGGTTGTTTCAACAATAATCACACTAGTGGAAAATCCGATGGTAGCTCCAGTGGTGGTTCTGGAGGAGGTTCCTCTAGTCCTATATCTTCTAATAACCCTATTTTGAACACCCTTCTTTAGAATATGGGTAACATGCAGAGCCAGTTGGAAAGTCTCTCCCAAGCCTCTTCCCAATCTATATTTCAACCCTTCATCCAACATATCCTATTGTCTATAGAAATCCTCAACACTCCCTTCCCTTAAGGAATCGAGATTCCTAAATTCAAAAAATATGGTGGTAAAGGGGACCCATAGACACACATGCCCACCTTTAATGCCTTGTGTACAAAATTTTTCTAGCATGATGCATTGATCAACAAACTATTCCCTCAATCTCTCAAGGTCACAACACTCAAATGGTACTATTCCTTACTTGATAACTCCATTTTCTCATTTGAACAAATTTCAAATCAATTCCTATGACAATTCCAAGAAAACATCACACTAAAGATGACCTTTTGAGATCTCATTCAATGTAAGCAAGGAGATAACTAGAATCATTGATTTTATAGCACACTATCAAGCAATCCTTACACAAATCTTGTATTAGCTACCCAATTCTGATGTAAAAGGTATTCATAGGGAACTTACAAAGGCCTCTACGAGAGAAGGTCATGCTTATGAAATACCTTTCTTTCATGCATTTGCGTGCAACCCTACGAGAGTAACAAAAAATGGTGTTTCAATTAAAGGGATCATCCTCACACTCTTGTTCTGAAGGAAATTCCATCATATCAATCTCTAGGAAAGGTAAATTTATTGCGAATGTAGTAGCCACTCCTGATGACAATGACCTTAGATGCAACAAAAAATTCAGAAAGTTGTCAGAATCTTATTCTTCCATCTTGCTGAAGTTGCTGAAAGATAAGATTGTAACCTTATCAAACCCTAAGCTTTTGAAGGAGCCTTGCCCTAATTGGTATGATAGAAGCACTTATTTTCAATAACATCAAGTTAATGGACATGATACCGCATGCTACATGCACCTACATTATGAGATATAGGACCAAATCAAGCATGGTACTATTCATCTCAATGGAAGTAAAAAAATTGCTAACAAATCAGCAACAAAAGCTAATAGTGAATTGCAGATATACACAGACCCATTTCCATCACATTCTGCTGGAATGAATATGGATCCCACTAATTCTATTACTCAACCTAAGGCCTATTTTAACATGCTCATGGTAACTTCTACTGCGCAACCAACACTTAGTTTGCTAGATAATACATTCATGTAACAGGACTTTCCCTTTAACAACAAGCCCTCTCCCCTCTACATTCCCACTCACCTCAATGGTAGCATTGTGACAGGGGTCCTATTAGACCCCATGAGCCCTGTGAATGTTATCACAAGAGAAAAAATATTATTGAATTCATTATAGAGAGAAGAGTATGAAGAAAAAATGTCCACCATTCACACACATGAAGGTTCTTGTCTTAAAATATATGGATCAATAACCTTTTCCATCCTAGTGGGACATAGGTCCATTCACAGAGTTTTTGATGTCATACTAGAGTTAGATTTATTTAGTATAAAGCTAGGCATACCATGTCTAGATTACATGAATGGAATCACATCCATTGTTCACAAATCCTTAATTTTCTCCCATGAAGGTGTCGTGCATGTGGTGCATGACACTGGATACTAGCCCTTGGTGTCCCATGGTGGATATTCATTGGATCACTTTTTTCCTACCCTAGTCAATCCACTTCCTCCAAGGATAGACCTAATTTACAAGAATTGCATGAAGTATAAGACTAGGGGTATGGGATAGCCAAAACTGAGCCTTTCTATGGTACAACAGTTGGCTACCTCCTCTTCCCAAGAGGAGAAGGAGAAGCTTGTACCAACTTCCTCCTCTTCCTAAGAGGAGAAGGAAAAATCCACACTGGCAGTTCCCTCTTCCTAGAAGGAAAAAGATAAATCTACGCCCACCGCCCCTCCTTCCCATAAAGGAAAGGAGAAGGTTAACTTTCATTAGGGTACCTCATCCTCTCCCCTCTCTTGGAAATAGTATTGGATGAGCAAGCCTGGAAGTTATCCCTTGATTTTGATGGTACCTACTCGGTGTAGGCCCAAGATTAGGATATTCAATCTCCCTAATGAATACCTCAGACTAAGGTATTTATTTTCTAGAAGAAGGAGAGATTTCCAAAGGGAATTTGATCCATGGCCTCCTACTATTCTTGTTCCCAAGACATTGAATAGGAAAAGGCCCGCTACTGAGGATCTTGAGTCAACTCCTATTGCTTCTCAATCTACTCCTCCTGCTCCCATCGAAGATTTTTTTCCTCCACCAGAAACAACTATAGTGGACATTTCCATGGTTGAGCAAGAACCTTCTATTCCTTCATAGCCTCTAACCTCTAGTTCAAAGAGTTGAAGAAACTACCTTTCATGTGAGTGCAAGCACTGGTGAAAGACTCTTTTAGCCTAGTAGGCTTCCTTACAAAGGAAGGAAGAAGAAGTGACCACCCCTCTACCTAGTCCTTCCACTATGTCCTCCTCTCTCCTTCCCTTTGTTCTTGTTTAGCCTAGTTTTGTATCACCTCTAGTTCCCACTGCAAGTGCACCTGACCTTAAAAAGGTGCAAGTGTTTATTGCTCCTTCAGTGGAACCACCTTTGCTAATGTCCCTTCTAGATTTCTTGCCTTTCCTAAAACCTGTAGACATGATGAACATATTGGTGGTGTCTGCTACAGTCTTCTCCTCCTCTTGACTCCTCTTGCTTCATCTATGGGGAGTTTAGATCCCCTGATGGAGCAAAAGGTGGAGGATGGTCCTTCCAGCAATGGATGACATAAGAGGAGCCCACCTTCTTTGAAAGGTGGTCCCACACTAATTTGATCTATCCTAGTGACAAAATTAGTCCCATATTCTCCCAAGTTTGTCATCGCTCCTGAGTCATTCAACAAGCCAAGTAAGTGAGCCTCAGGTACAACCTTTCCTATCTATTGAAGTTAAACATGGCACTCCTATGAGGTGTATGTTTAACTCTATGGATGAAGTTTTTGCCTTGTCGGAAATCTTCACAAAATTGCTGACCTTAGCTCCATAAGAGCTTAGTGGAGAGGACCTTGTGGGGCCCTCTTCCTTAACCCTTGTTACAGGAGGGTCAAAAGCACCTCCTCTAAACATTCCACCACTGCAGGCTCTTCCTACTTCCCCCTACAATGATCTAGAGTGGGAAAAAAATGACCTCTTGGTTGATCAGTGTTAGGGGGAGGCCGCTTCTTTATCTTTAGATTAGATGTGCGTGTGTGTGTTGTGATTTCCCCCCTGTGATTATGCTATGTGTTCCTAGATGACCCTTGTCACCCTTGTTGGTGCTTGGATGTAGACATTGGTTTTGTGTAATAAACCTTCTTCTATTTGTATCATCACTCTTCCATGTTTGTGATTGATTTTTGAAAAATTAGGGATGATGCAAAGTGTTGGGGGAATTTAGGCTTCCCTTCCATGTTGACCCAATTTTTTATTTTTACTTTGTCTTATTGTGTATTCTTCACATGGTGTAATACAATAGGGGATTCATTAAACTACATATATATTTATGAGAAATTCTGACCTCGAAATATCAGGCTACCCCTATACCCTTTATTTATAATGTTTCTTTTTTCCTTTTATTTATCTTTCTCTCTTCTTTGCTTGAGTAGTCCCTATCATGTGTGACAACTCCACTTCTACAACATTTTGATTTTCAAAAAATTCATTCGTGGCCAACAAATCTTTTCTTGAGAATTGTCACAAACCTTTCTTTAGAAAGTCGCATTGTTGACTTCAGACCCTAACAGAATGTGCTTCCTTCATCATGGGTTCACAAAGAAAGAACTTGAGGACTTTCCTTAGACGTGGGAGTAGCTTTGAACTTCCCCTTGACTAGGGGTATTTTCTTCCTTTCAAATTCCTTGATGAAGTGAGCATCTTTTAAAAGGATCCCTTCATGATGAATTGATTTGAGAAAGAAAGATGTTTTCTATACTTTTGAACAGTGTTTCCCTTGAGTGGACCGCTTCTTCACACTAAGTTCTCAAGGGACCCCCTTGAAATTTTTCCAACTTATCGATAGTCTGAGTAACCATTGGATTACTTTCCTATGTGGCCACTTTTTGACATGTTCTATATGTGGGTAAACATGTCACCACTTTTTTACTCTATGAAGTCCAGTTCCTTTAGTTTCCTCCATGTGAGAGATCTTGAGGGTGACCTCCTTGCAGGTATGTGGGCCTGTAGGGTGCTTTCCTTTAATCTTCCTCCATGTGCAAGATCTTGGGGGTGTCTCCCCTATAGGGCACTATAGGGAACCTTCTTTCGGTTTCCTTCATGTGAGAGATCTTGGAGGACACCTTCCCTGCAGGTTTGTGGGTCTATAGGGTGATTTCTTCAGATATCCTTCATGCGAGAGATCTTGGAGGATATCCTCCTTGAAATTCTATGGGTCTGTAAGGTGCTTTCTTAGCTTCCTTCATGTGAGAGATCTTCAGGGACACCTCCTTATAGGTTTGTGGGTCTATAAGGAGATTTTTCTCAACTTTCTTCATGTGAGAGATCTTGGAGGATACCTTCTTTGTAGGCCTAAGAGCCTGTGAGACACTTATTTCTAGAGGCTTCCTTCATGTGAGAGATATTTGGGGTCACATCCTTGCAGGTTTGAGGATCTATAAGATGCTTTCATTCTTCAACTTCATAGTTCTACAGAACTATCAAGTCCTTGGCTTGTCTTGGAGCTTCAAGTTTTCTAGATCATGGTTTGCTTCCTTGACAATTCAGGTATACATTTCTAACCCTACTAATTCTTTGATCTACTTTACCAAAGCACTCATCAGTATTCATTCTCACTAAAGTTGGGGAAAAATGTATAGGAGTGAATTTGCACCACTTATGCAAATTCCACTTTTCTACCCTTCTCCCATTTAGAAAACCAAATCCCAAGGTGAAATTCCACCTAATCCCACTTCCTTCCTTCTAATTTGCACTTATTTTATGCATTGATAAAGGAATAACTATCGAGCATGTGCATGCAATGTGTAGAAATCCATGTGGCACACTTACATCCTTGGTAGATTCTTGTATCTAAAGCCTAAATAGGCATTACACTTTCAATTGGGGGTTGATTTGTAATGCCCTCTTTGACCAACCAACAATAATATGGTCATTTTCTTCATTATCTCCTTCAAATTCACTCTTCATTCCTTCATTTCATTTCTTCACAAAATCACTTTCATTCAATTCAACTCTCTTACACTCTCAAGTTTTCAAGCAGCACTTTGCACTCCATACCAACAACTACATCACTCCATCAAATCAATAGAGTAAGTGTGGAACAACACCATTACAATAGGGGATTGAGTCCTCTCATTTTCTCCCCCATTCACCTTGAGTGCTCTTGGTGGAGGTGGTAAGCTTTCCACTCCTCTCCTCTATTAGTTGGTTGAGTAAGCACACTTACTATTTTGTAGTGTTTTAGTGTTCTTTACTTCGTTTCCTTCTTTATCATACTTTTTATCCATCATTGCAAACTTGGCTATCCATAGAGCTGGAAACACTAAAATGGGGGTCTAGCTGAGGCAGACCCGTATATAGGCCCCCAAAAATTTCCCTCTTTCTGTGTGTAAGAGAACATGCTTTGTCAAGCTAACTGGCGAAGACTCTTCTTCAAGACCATTTTTGTCACCTAAGCTTTGGATTTACTCTATGAAATTCGTTTATATTTCTTGTACTTCATATTTATTTTTTCCTCTCCTAGAAGTCATTAGGTGGGTTTCTATCTCATTTTTGGTAGTTCCCAATGAACTATTGGTCCTCTTGTCGTATAGACACAAGTGCACCTGAGAAATGCCAGTGCACCGCACTATCATTCCAGACCTACGCTTTCATCCTTGGATATAGAGATACCTAAAGAATAATGGAGGGAAAGGTGGAAAATAATTAAATAAATAAAATTTATTTAATTATAGAAAAATAATAATGAATAATTAAATAAATATAATTTATCTAATTAATCAAGGATGAGTAAGGAGAAAATAAATTAATTACATAATTAAGAACTATTTAATTAATAGAGAATTTTACCTTAGGGGATAATCAAATAATTAAAATTATGTAATTATATAAGGAGGAAGAATTGATATGAAAATGTGGATTCATAGGTGAAGGACAATTTTTAGTGTCTACATTTTTCCTCTCTTTGAGATGATGTTGCAACTAAGAGAAGTAACATCATTTCAAAAAATAAAACGTAGTGGGTAGGAAATGGACTGGGCCTAGAAGCATGATTCCCTAATCCATAGAGAGGATGAGGAAGGATGACGAGGAGGTAGTGGTAAGCCCCCTTGAGAAGAAATGTAGGTTCAAAGAACATGATTGTGCTCTCAAAATGGATGAGATGGCTAAAGGATGAAGGATAAGAGGATAGAGGAAAATATATAAGAATGATAAAAATATGGGTGGAGAGGGAGGATGGAGGATCATCATGTTTTAATGATATGAACAACCTAGATATTATATTTTACTTGACATTATGCATCAAAGTATAAGGAACTAGGATGATAATGTGCCCAATACATGATCAAAAAATTCAAGTGAAAACATATGCCCCATAACACCATGATATGGAAGACCATGATGACCTTGTCATAATAAAGTGCAAAATACAATGATAAATGCAAAAAATGATAAAACTCACAATCAACAAGCAAGCATGCACATCAAACCAAAAACTAACAAGGACTATGCTCCAAGTCATTGATAGATTGATTGATGATGATGATAAATTTGTTTGATGTGGGAAGGATACATCCTAAAACAAAATAAGGATTAGGAAATACATATCCCTATGATGACAAAATATTAAATTGGATCAATAGATTAACAACTGATTTGGATTGAAATCATGGATTTCCTATAGGTCATGTCCTAGATTGCATGGATTATGATTGATTACATTTGGATGGATTAGATTGTGATGGTTTGGGGATGGTTGGATAGAAAGAAGATAGGATAAATGGATTGAATAAGATAAGATTGTGTGGAGGATTCAATGAGATCCAATTGACAAGGGAGAACCAAGATATCGTAAAGGATGGAAGGATGGAGGAATTCCATGGATAGGAGATAGGACCTTGGATAATGGATGGTGATAGTAGATATGATGATGGTGGATGGAGGATAGGAAGGTGAAGCTCTAAGGATTGGTTTCAAAGGACTAAGATTCCCCACAATAGAGGTGGTGCAATCATGGATGCAAGATGATAAGTGATGTATGCTATGGAAGGATAGAGGATAGAGGATATGAATGGTAGAGGAAGTAAGGCTTGCATTTTCCAAAGCATTCATGTATATTTTTTTCCTAGCCTTATCAAGATCAAGGGAAAGAAGAGGGTGACTTGGATAGAATGGGAGGATGTAGATATGAAATGTGATATATGATGGAGGATATGGATAGGATGATCAAGATCAGGTGGATAGAATATGGATGCATGGATATTTTACCCCTAGTCTCTTCATCAAGATCAAAGATGGGAAGAGAAGATGAATTTGGATAGGATGAGGGATATGGAATGAATGATATGGATAGGATAATAAGGATGGAAAGATATATGTAGAATTTGATAATACAACCTCACAGATCCCAATGAACACCTATAAGCAAATAACCTATCACCAAAGGAGATCAAGAGACATAAGAATGGTGCTCTGCAAACATGAAGAAAAAATGCATTACTTGTGAAGATTTTCCCGAGAAGATAAATAATTACAAAGAGATCAATCCTTAAGAAAGGAGACCAAATCCCTAAAGTGGGAACCATAGGATGGAGATTAAATTAGCATGTGACAAGTGTCAAGCTCATAATGAACAAGACATCATGACTAATTTAATAATGCATAAATAAATACTCCTAAGTTTAGCTTAAGTGAAATAAAGTAAAGGGAAATTAATTAATTAATGAATATTATTAAATTAGTC
>VDFB02271358.1:957197209-957549852 GCA_007258455.2 Sequoia sempervirens
ACCAAAAGATTGACCTATCAATTCTTGATACAAGCTTTGGTTAAGAACCATAGGAGGCAGTTAGACCATGTCACAAACCCAAGTGTTAGTGTTACAAGGAAGACCAAGTTCTTCCTTGCAACAATCCCCCCCAGCACAAGTGCTAGGTTTGAACCTGTGACCAGCTCTGATATCAATTGTTGGACTTGTCGTTGCACCAAAAGATTGACCTATTAATGCTTGATACAAGCTTTGGTTAAGAACCATAGGAGGTGATTAGACCATGTCACAGCATTAGTGCTGTGAAAACTAAGTGTCAGAGGCCATTCAAAAAGGTGGAAAAAATTCATCATCTCAAAAGTGATCAAAAGAAACACCATGACAAAGATCTTGTCACCATGATTTTGATGATGTTCATTTTCCATAACACAGAGTCTAGATGTGTGAGATACAACCAGTCAAATTTTTAGTCAAAATGGGTTTACTATGCTGACGTCAAGATGGCATCAACATGGTGACTTGGATGCATAGTCAGGAGTTGAGAATGAAGTGGACCAATTATATGCTGACATGTGGTAGCTAACAAGGATGATCGCGTGACAACATGAATCAATTAGGAGTTGACAAGTGACTTTGACAGGCGAATCAGGAAGTTCCACGTAGCGCACTCACAAGATGCCATGTAGAACCCATACACACTCATCATGGCGATCTGGTTTCAACTATTTTCCAAAATTATACGAGGTGGGGTTCAAACCCCTAACCTCCACCACACAAGCACTATCACCTACCATTGAGCCATAATTTGCACTCTAACTATGTAAGGAGGTAGTTTAGTTTTGTTGAAGTAAAGGCAAATTTCAAAGATAAGAAAAAATGGGCAGGGCTTGAACCTCTAACTACCTCACCTCTAAAATTAAGGTTCACCACTAGACCACCTACAACTTCTAGATATGAAGTGGGTAAAGTTGTTTTTTAACAACTTCTAATGCCGAAATCCCTCCATTTTTTACATTTTATCCACTTATTTAAAAATACAAATCCTTTAATTTGTTATAGAAGATTAAACAAATTCTCCTAAAGCCCAATTTTTTTTTCTTAAAGGGATATAATATATAATAAATATTATAAATATTTTCAAAGGAGATTATAAATGATTTTGATATGTAAAAAGGGGAGATTTGAATATTTACATATGTAATTAAAGGGGATTTTGGGAGATTATGTAATCATATTGTTATAGGCCAAAATTGGTCAATTTTTTGTATAAAATGGGTGGATTAGGCTTGTGATGGGAATAGGAAATGAGGTGAATTCTTGGGAACTATAGGGGGAATTTGTAAAATCTCTGTGAAGACAGTGGGGAAATTATGTCAAATTGTTTGTGCTTGAAAGAGAGAAGATATTGTCATTTTCCTCATTGATTGAGAAGGCTTTGTAATATTTCTTGGAGCAAAATTTAAGGATCAATCACTCTATTGGAGAGGGACTCGAAGACATAGCCAGTTGGTGAACTCCATTATCAACCGTTTGTCTTGTCTTCTCTTTCTCATTCTCAAAATTTTTTATTCCTTTATTCATCTTTTCAAGCATTTGATATTAAACATTTCAATTATGCTAACACATTTAATCATTGTAATATTTAAGAATTCATAGCAATTGTCATAGATCCTATTTTAGATAAATTTTGGTATTAGAGCTTTATGTCACTAGTATTGCAGAAGTGGATACTAACACGTTCTAAGAAACCACAAGGTGAAGGTGATCTAGAAGAATAAAATCCTGAGATTGGAAAACAAAGGACTTTTCCAACAATGGAAGAAACTAAAGCTAGGAAAAATACTAAGCTTGACCTTGATGATAAGTCTTTTCAGTGGGCCTTTCTCGACATGAAAGCTATGGTGGAAGAGCTTTATGCAAAAAAGAAGCGTGAAAAGGGAAATTCTTTGAAGTGAGAAAATAAGGAAGATAAGAAGGACAAAGAAGGAAAATCTCTAGAAACTCCATCTCCTCCATCTTCCCCTTCTTCTTCTTCTACTACTACTACTATTAATCCTTTCAAGAGCAAGTCTAAGCGTATTATTAAACTGGATGTAAAATTTAAATTTCCTAAGTATTGTGGGGAGTTAAATATCGAAAAGTTAGATGATTGGATCTAGTAGGTAGAAGTGTGTTCTAGGATTCAAGGCCTAGTAGAAGATGCTTCTATGATCCAGTTAGCCACTATCTAGTTGGGAGGTGTATCTCTCACCTAGTGGGAGAGTAGGACTCAACAAGAAATTTCTCACCATGGTAAGGTTAATATGACTTGGATAGAATTTATTGCTGCCCTTAAAAAAAAAATTACCCTTTAGGTTATATGCAAGAATTAAAAATGAATTGGAAAAATTTTAGGAAAGGTAAGGGTCATTCTATCCAAGATTACACCCATGAGTTTAGAAAATGGGATATTGCTTTAAATGTTTGATTGTATACTCAAGATACATTACTTAAGTACATAGGTTTTTTTTATTCTTACCTAAGACATACTATTCTAATGTTGAGTTCTAATAATCTGGATGAAGTGTCAGTCCAAGCCACTCATTTATAGCCAAGGGGTAAGAACACTTTTAGTGATAATTTCTCAAAGAAACCATCTAAGTTTGAGGGGAAGTCTAAGGGTAAAGAAAAAGACAAAGATAAAGGAAAAGGAAAGAAGACAACTACACTTAAGAAGGAGGGTGATAAGCCCAAATTCTCGGGCATTGAAAGAATGAGGGGAATGATGATTCAAAGTGTTAGAAGCTTCATATAGAATTAAGGCCAAAAAGATATGGAGGAAATAAAGGCAAGCAAAAGACTGCTGCAGTGATTCAACAAGATCTTGGATCTGATGCTACAGATTAAACACAAATTGTTGCTATCGAGGTCCAAGGTAAAGGGAAAGATATAATTGTCTCTTCTGATGTAAATTTTTTTGATGCAAGTACAAGTAAAGTATCTACTCCTCCTAAACCTGATAAACAACAAAATTAATTGTTTCATATTCTAGTTGTAACTAAGCACACTAAGATTGACACACTGTTTGACATGGTTTCTCAAGTTAACTTAATATCTGAAGAGGTGGTAAAGAAACTCAATTTAACTACAACACCTCATCCAAAACCATATTTGCTTGGATGGGTTTGCAATGATGCTCAATTGCAAGTAATGAAACAATGTAAATTGAAATTTTCTATCACTGCAAACTTTGTTGATGAGGTGGAGGTGGATGTTGTTCCTTTGCATATTTGTGGGCTTGTGTTAGGGAGTCCTTATCTGTATGACATAAAAGAAATCTTTTATAGGGGGGAGAATAAGTATCATCTTTTTAAGGATGGGATAGAATACGTTGTACATACACACAAAGTTAAGACTAATCTTGCACTAGTCAATGCTGTTCAAATGAAAAGGTTGGTCAATTCTAGTAAAACTTTGTATTAATGCTTGTAAAACCTCAAGAGGATGAAAAAGCTGAAGCATTTAAGGGGTGTGATCCAAAGTGTAAAACTGAGATGGTGAAAATATTTTCTACTTATGATGATTTATTTTAGGAACCAAAGGGGTTACCACCTATGAGAGAGATACAACATGAAATCTAGTTATAACAGGATGTGCCTCTTCCAAACATCAACATGTACAATTTATTAGTTTTGTGGAATGGAGAAATAAAAAGAAAGTTTAGGATTTGATTGTAAAAGGATTCATCTATCCTAGTACATCTCCTTGTGGTTCTCCAATTGTATTGGTTCCAAAGAAGGATGGGTCTTGGAGAATGTGCATCGACTATCAAGCCCTGAACAAGATAACAGTAAAGAACAATATCCTCTTCCCTAAATAGATGATTTACTTGATCAATTAAGACATGCAGTTTATTTCACTAAGTTAGACTTGTGTAGCGGATATCATCAGATAAGAATTGTAGAAGATGACATTTGGAAAACTACATTTAAGACAAAACATGGATTGTTCGAGTGGTTGGTTATGCCCTTCAGAATTTTCAATGCACTAGCTACATTTATGAGAGTCATGAATGATGTCTTTTGTCCTTTTATTGATGATTTTTTCATAGTCTATCTAGATGATATTCTTGTATTCAGTCGAACTTGGGAAGATCATGTAAGTCATGTAAAGAAAGTTTTTGATATATTGAGAAAATAAAAACTCTTTGTAAAGATGTCTAAATGTGAATTCGCTAAGATATCCTTACTGTACTTAGGCTATGTCATAAGAAATGGTCAATTGAAAGTAGACCTTGTGAAGGTTGAAGTTATTGTAAAATGGCCTAAGCCAAGTACGGTCACAAAAGTCAAAAGTTTCTTAGATGTAGTCCAATACTAGAGAAAGTTCATTGTAAACTTCTCCTACATTGCATCACCATTGCACACATTGACTAGTACAAAGACAATTTTTTAGTGGGGAGGTCCATAGTAGAAGGCTTTCAACACTTTCAAGGAAAATTTTAGTATAGCACTAGTTCTAGCTTTACCAGATTTACACCAAACATTTGAGATTGAGAGAGATGCGAGCGGATTTTCCATGGGAGCAGTGCTAATGCAACCTTGGAGGTAAACCAATCTGATATCACTCTAAAACCTTTTTAGGTGCAATAATTAATTATCCTACTTATGATAAGGAACTTTTTGCATTAGTTCAGAGTGTTAAAAAATGGAAACACTACTTAATGGGGAAAGAAACTATAATACACACTGATCACCAACCACTTCAGTACTTGCACTCACAGTCTAAACTGCAAAAAATTAGGCACTTTAGGTGGATGGATTTTCTTCAACAGTTTCATTCAGTAATTAAGTATAAGAAAGGTGCACATAACAAAGTAGAAAATATGTTTTCAAGGCCTCTTGTTATAAATGCTTTGATTATTCTTAAATTTAGTTCCATGGTACATCAAATTTTTTAGGAACACTATGCTAATGATGAAGACTTTAAGGAAATCTATCCAACTCTAATCAAAGGAAAACATGTAGAAGATAGAGATTACTATGTGTAGGATAACTTGTTGTATCATTTAGTAAAGTTATGTATTCCAAAAGGTGAAAAGGAACGGGCAATAAGAGAAGCATATAGTTCATTTATTGCAGGACACTTTGGGGTAAGAAAAATAATGACTCAATTGCAAAAATACTATTATTGGCCTCACATGTAGGAAAAAGTTTCCAAATATATTAAAGGATTTGTAATGTTTGCAACAAGTAAACATAGAAATAGAAAACTAAGGTTGTACACACCACTACCTATACCTTCCCGTCCATGGGAAAGTGTGTCAATGGATTTTGTCGGGGGGTTAACAATGTCTAGGAAGGGACATGATTATCTATATGAAGTAGTTGATCAATTCAACAAAATGTGTATCCTACTACCTTGTAAAAAATATGTCACTATTGAACTGACAACTTAAATATACTTCCAATTTGTATGGGTTCATTTTGGGTTACCTTCTTCTATTGTATCAGATTGAGATTCTCAATTCCCACGGGTATTTTGGTCAACTTTGTGGGGACTTATGGACACCAAACTAATGAAGAGTACAATCTTCCATCCATAGACCGACAGACAGACAAAGGTAGTAAATAGGACAGTTGTGCATCTTCTTAGAGTTTACTATAGAAAACATCCCAAGTTGTGGGATGAGAGTCTTCATTATGTGAAGCATGCTTACAACCATGCGAAACACTCTTCTACAAAATGATCTCCTTTTCAGACTTGTTTTAGGTATCTTCCAAAAACATTGACAGACTTTTCTTTTGGAAAGGATGATGTTGAAGATGGATGCCATGATGTAGAGAATGCTTTGAATTTCATCCAGAAAGTCTAAACAATTCATTAGGTAGTGAAAGCATAATTGGAAAATAGCCAAGCAAAATACAAGGCTTGACATGATAAGCATCACATCTATCATCATTTCTAGGTTGGAGACCGAGTTTGGTTACATATTAGCAAGGAAAGAATGCAAGGTGAAGGAAGGAAGCTCAAGCCAATCCGGTATGGTCCTTTTGAAATCTTGGAAAAGATTGGAACCAAAGCCTTCTGCCTTAACCTTCCTCCATACATGCACATATATTTAGTTGTCAATGTTGAGAATATGAAGTTGTACAAGCCTCCAATGATATTGGATGAAGAAAAAAACATTCAGGTTTCATTACTTGATAATCTTTCAATGGAGTACATGTCATAGTTTCCAGACGATGCCATCTTATACAAGAAATCAGAACTTCATGAAGAGGCACAGTTGAATAATTCAGAGTGGGACTGAAGGGGATGAATCCAAGCAAGGAAAAATGGATGGAGATTGGTAAAGTGAGGGAACTCTACCCTCACTTTCTTTCTAAGTAATAAAGCTTTTAGAGGTCCAAAATCTCTCTAGTGGAGAGGACCGATCTGGGGGATACTTTTTTGTGAAAATTGAAGTGTCCCCAACTCTCCAGGATTCAAAACCATCAAAAAGAGTTTAAAAATCTAAGTCCAATGCAACTTGAACTGGCTCAAAATGATTCTATATGCTCGAGTTATGGCCAGTCAAAGTTTGGTTAAACTAGGTGTCAAAGGTCAGTCAAAAAGGTGGAAAAAATTCATCATCTCAAAAATGGTGAAAAGCAACACCATGACGAAGATCTTGAAATGAGTAAATTCATTTTTCTCTTCCCCATGTGATCTTTGACTTGTCACATCAAGTCACATGTGGACTCCTTCCCATGTGATATTTGACTTGTCACATCAAGTCATATGTAAAATCTTCCCCATGGAGTCTTTGACTTGTTACATCGAGTCACATGTAACAAGTGCTTACCTTTTTAGGCACCTTCTCTTATCCAAGGTACTTTCTACCTCTCCCTTTGGAACCTTGTCTTATCCACAAGATTCCCCAATCATGTGAATTTTAAATTCACTTTTTATTCCACCAAGGAATCTTCTCATCTCCTAATGTACTTTCAAGGTACATGTTCTTCCTCCACATCATGTACCCTCCTTTCATCTCATCATTTCCTTTGGAAACTTCATCCTCCATATGGCAAGATGTGAGGGCTTGTGATTCCTCAACTCCCCGTAGCCCTTCATCTTGGCCATGGTGGCTCAATCCTAATCGTCCATTCTTTTTAGGGTTCCTCTCCATAAAATGAAAGAAATTTCTTTCATTCTCATTCATTATCATTTTTCAGATACATTTACCAAAGTGCTACTAGTTAAAAACCTATTCCATTGTGCTTTAATGAATTTTCAAAATCTGCTCACTTTAGTGTAGGCTTAAAAAGAACCAAAAAAACCCTTATATCTACAAAATGCTCAATGAAAAATTGACCATACTAAGAGTTATAATATGAGGAGCTTGGGAATTTTAAGTTTCATATGCCAGAGATATTAGAAAAGGTAAGTGTCATTGGAAAGATCTGTAAACACATTTTCTAGGAGCTTTCAAAGCATGTTCTAAAATCATGATAGCATACTAGACCATTTTTCCTTTGAGGTATGTTGTTAAACATATTTCGCACCTTGCTATGCTTCCATGTTCATGGAAACCCCACAATTAAGCCATGAAAATGTTGGTAATCAAATATATCAGGAGTTTGTGGATCTTTGAGAACCATTTGAATGAACATCAAGAATTTCATAAACATTTGACCTTTGACCTTTACAACCTCATAAGTAATGACCCTTTGTTTGTTGCATCAACATAAAATTTGATACCAAATATTATAAATGTGCAAGATCCAAATGCATCAACACAAAAATGCATCAAACACCAATACCATATCTTCACAAATCTTGCATCAACTTCATGAAGAAGGAACTCATGAAGAAATTTTTTCTTATCAAGCTTACCTTTGCATCAAGACCATTATTAGCCTTACCAACACAACATGAAACTATGAAAGGACAAACAAATTCTTTGACATAAATGACAAACATCATGCCAACAAGTGGGACCCTAGAACACATGCAAGATGACTTCACAATCTGCTGCAATTATATTTTGTTGTTGGTCCAGCTTGCACTCATTGTAATCGCGTTAGTGTGGAATTTTATTTAATTTTCTCTCACAAATGTCATACACAACTTCCATGATGAATAGTGAAAGTAGCCCTTCTAGATGCCCACCCAAGTATATATAAGCCACCTAGGGCACATTTTTCCTAGTGATTATGTTCCCCTCATTTTTCTTGATTTTACTTCACCTAGCTGGGGGAGAACTCAAGAGGGGGCATATAGTCACTTCTTTTCTATATTTTTATTTTGAACCACTAATTTTTTCTTGATCGCTCTTCTCGCCATGGTAGCTTCTTCTGATTTTTTGAATGACCTAAAAAATGAGTTTTGAAGAACAAAATTTTCCACAAATTTTCATGTCAATTGTTATATTTTTCACAGAGTTCAATCATTGGGGGAATCATTGGTATTTTCCTGCTCAGCCTCTACATCCTCTACAATAACCTTATTGGCACACAAATCTGTAAAAATTTTAAGTTCTTTCTTTCTTCTACTTTAGTGTGACTAATGTTTCCAAAATCTAGCCCACTAAATTGGGAGAAAAATGTAATGTCATAAAATTGCACCCTAGGGGTAATTTCACATTTGTACATTTGGCGCTACATTTATTACACCTAGCCGCATTTATGACAAGAAAATTATGGGTCATAATTCCATGATTTCGATGCCAAAAGGACCAACAATGAAGCAATAATAGTCTACCATCTCATTTCCTAGAAAACAATGAGTTGGACACTTGTGCAATGCACCAACATCCTCCTGCTTTTCCAAGTCTAAAATATTGATTCTTAGAATACTGACACATGACATGTGTCCCTATAGTTAGATTTCCAATAATAGCAACTCCTCTCACCTCTTGCAACAACAAAACTCGTGTTTCCTCTCATTTGGAAGGGGGTTCTCTCATTCTAACAATCTAATATCTCAATCTCACTCTATTCTCTACCTCTTTTCTCTCTCGATCTCACTTCCACAGTGAAGCTATACTAGATTGAGGTACCTCCAATAGCCAAAGCTCTCTTGCAAGCCTTCAACAGTGTGTTCATGTAGTCAAGATGGGGCTAAGGACTAATGTTAATGCTCTCTTGCTTCTTGTCTATTTGTGAATATATACTTTGTTCATTCGATATCTTGTGATACAGGTTCTCCTCCTTAAGAAAGGATTTCTTTTTTCACCTTGTACTTGTTTACTTTGTCCACTTTTCTATCTATCTGGTTATTTGTGGAGGTGAGAACACGAAAACAGGGGATTGACTATGGCAAGTCTCAAAATAACCCCAACATTTTTTATTCTTCATCTTGTGTGTAAATTGTCTGAGTGAAGCTTGGAGGAAGAACTTAAATGCATGACCTGTTATAATATTATCCTTCCTTTTCCTTCATGTTTTTGAGGCTTTATCACTTTCTATTATTTTATTTTGTTGAACAGATCTTAGATCTGAGCACGTTAGCATTATAGTCATATTTATGTCCTTAGATTTAGCTCTTTGTCCATACAAGACACTAATGTGTCCCTCAAACTCCAACATGTCATGCTAGCATCCTGAACATGTGCTTATATCTTTTACCCAAGATTTATCCCTCTTGTGATAGAGATCCTATATTTCTGCTCTCCCAGCCTCTGATGTAATCTGTCTCTAATAGATTTCTAATATCTCATTTTTTGCATTTTTTTCATTCTACCTTCTAATCTGATTTAATTAAGCTTGATGTAGTTTAGGGAAGTTCGCTCCATTAGATTCTCTTGAGAACAAAGAGACTCGTGAGTATAGTGAATCCCTCTTCTCTACAACAAACGTAATTACTAGAACCTAGTGTGATTTAGTGGTTTTCCTCTAATTGGACAAGTATTCTTAACTTGTGCTATCATCTAGAGTCAATAAAAAATTGAAGGGTTGTGAAAAATCTAGATTTACAACTATATGAACTTTATTTCACATTCCAAAATTGTAATTTTTTTACTTTTATTTGATCCTTAATTGAAGACAAATGTAATTTGTGCTTTGTCTTTCACTTGATGAATATTTTTTTTCTCTACTTTCTCCAAATATCTTTATATTATTAGTATTTAAAAATACCTTGAAGGATTGACATTTTATCACAAGGAAACATGTTCTCCTAGGTCAATTTTAGAAAGTGTAGAAAGATCAATGATAACTCATACAAGGGCCTTAGAATAAACACTCTTTACTCTATTTATTGCACCAAACCCAAGTGTTTTACTAGTGATTTCTTTTTAATGTTTAAAAGATAAGAGATGTGAATTGAATGTAATTAAATGTCTTTAAATACTTGCACATGGGACCAAATCATGCAAATGTGTACGTAGTTAACTCACACTAGAGAAATAAAGGGAGCTAATCTATGATTGATGGATTGACATTCCCACCATAACAATGGTTCTAGGTAAGGAAATTGTTAAATCATAGTAACTAATTGTTATGTGACAATAGATGTATAAATAAATATAATAAACGAATGATATAAACTTATATATATATATATAGAAGTTAAAGAGAATGGATCCAGTTGTTATATAATAAAAATGAACAATGTAAATTGGAAAATATAAAGAAAACAAGATGATGCAACTGTTTTAACTTTTACAAAATGACAAGAAAGAAACAAGAAATTAGAATAAAGAAAAAAGAGTAAAGCCGCACCGAGCACTAGGAAAATAATATTGGACTCGAATTAAAATATAAATCAATAGACAAGGTTGGCTGTATAAAGTCTGATTCTGTCCACCACTTCTATATTTTCGTAGCTTCTCTCAAAGATTATGAAGAAGAAAGAATAAATAAAGAAGAAAGAAGAAAGAAACACGAATAAAGAGTAAAACAGCACGAATAAAGAATAAATAAATTTTGACTTATATAAAGTCTGATTTTATCAACCACTATTAAAATATTCAAGCCAGGCAAGGATTGTTATCTCGTAGGGCTTTTTTCTAAGATTATTCCGCTAGTGGGGGACCGCCAATGACGACTAATATCTCACTAAACTAAGATCTAGTGCACGCGTGGATTTTTTTCATGTGCCTTTAATTTAATGCTGTGCAAATTTGTTCAATGTCAAATGTTATATTTGTGAATAAAATGCCACTTATCTGTTTTCATTTTCACTTACCAAACAAAAATGTATTTATAATAATTGAATGTAGTGCAGATATAAATATTAAATTTTTATTTATATAAAAAAGTAAATATAATAAATATTTTGAAATTTAGATGATTCACGATAGAAAATAGATCATGAAAATTTATAATTCATTTTAAGTTTAGAGATTTATTTTTTGTGTGTGAAAGGTCAAGTCTACAAATTTAGGTTAGATATATGTTCAATGAGATGTCATGCCATGTACTTGCAGAAATGAAATAGCGATATGTATAATTCTACTTTATATTTCACTTTCTTCACTCCTACTTCCTTTACCTTCTTTGTTATTTGGAACTAGTGGTATTTTAAAATACCTACAAATAGACATGTTCTCTACGGTCAACCCTTTCAAAACATGGTTAAAAAGTCATGGACAATAGATTTCAATGATAACTATGCTCCAAGGATGAACATACAAATCTTGCTTCCATTTAGTGCACCAAGTCCATGCTTTTCAATTAATTGCTCCTTGAATGATTCTAAGATGAGATATGTGAAATGAATGCTAGTGATTTTCTTTAAATACTAGTACACAATATCAAATTCCACAAAAAGTGTACTTAGTCTACTCAATGAAAGAAAATAAAAAGTAAACAATTGTGTAACAAGCTAAGCAGGCTTGATCATATAGGAAACTCCATGGTTAAGCTTACTTGAGTGAAGGTAGTATTGAGATTCATGACCACAATGAGCATCACCTAGATGCAATGAGTGTTAAGAGGAAGCTACATGGATAATCTGTGCAGGTGCAGACTATTAATTGGTTTTGATAAGGGTTCCCCTTTAGTAGTTGAAATTTGATATGCCCCTGTTCCGAAGACTGTTGTGATAATATAGGAACCTAACAAATTCGGCTCAAATTTCTCTACCTTTTCTCATTATGCTTGATTCTTAGGGTTCTCCGCTAACACAAGGTCACCAATATCAAAATTTCAATTCAACACTTTCCTATTATAGTTGTGATGGAGACAATGTTGATATGCTTGTAGATGGACCAAAGCATTTTTTCTTTCATTCATCTAGAAGTTCCAACTCATGTAGTCTTGATACACGGTATTCCTCATCGTCTATCTACCATTGCATAGATACCCTTAGAGAAGATAGCTCAACCTCAATAGGTAAGGGAATTGGAACCAAAGACTAGTGAATATGGAGTGGCACCCATGAGAGTGCAAATACTTGTGTGATATGCCCGTAAGGCGAGGTTAAGTTGAAGGTGTCAGTCACAACCAACATCATTGATAGTCTTTCTAAGGATTCAAAGAATATTTTATTAGATGTCTTAGCTTGGTTCTTACCTTGTGGGTAATATGGAGTGGAGAAGTGGTGTTGGATGTGAAGCTTTTAATAAAATTGATGGACTTCTTAGTTCTTTAATGACGACCATTGTTAGTGATAATGGACTGAGCGACACCATATCGCTAAATGATATAATTAAGGATAAACTAAGAGATTTGTTTGCTAGTAATATATGTCATAGGAATAGCTTCAATCCATTTAGTGAAGTACTCGATCATGCTAATGATAAACTTGTGGCCATTTGATGATGTGGGATGGCTCTTACCTATAAGGTTGAGTCCCCATTGGACAAAGGGCCATGTCGATGTTAGTAGATGCAATTCTTGTGCTAGCACATGTATCAAGTCTCCATGGATTTGGCATTGTTGACATCTTTTGACAAAGTGATAGGAGTCACATTCCAATGTAGGCCAGTAGCAACCCACTCTCATGATCTTCTTAGCTAGAGTTGGACCACTAGAATGGGCCCCACATATACCCTCATGTACTTCACAAAAGGTTTTTGTGCTTCATCAGTGTCAAGACATCACAATAAGGTGTTGTCAAAGGCTCATCTGTAGAGGGTGTCATCAATGATGGAATATTTAGAAGTTTTGTGAATGAATGACTTGCGTTGATTGGCAGAGAGGTCATGGGAAATGGTATTTTCATGAAGGTAATCATAATTTTTGTGGTACCATGAGGAGTTAGGACCAGCAAATTTTTAGACCATCTTAGAGCTGGGGATGTCAAAGACAGGGATCAACAACTATTCTATCAAAATCTCATATCAAGGCATGTTGTCTGGAGTATCCAAGAGGGAGCCAAATGTAGCCATGGCATTAGCTGCTTTGTTTTGAATGTGAGGGACCTGATGGAATATGATGTTGTCAAAATACTACTTGAATCTATCTACCATTCTCTTGTATTGGGTGAGCTTTAAATCCTTGGTGTCATAATCATCATTGACCTATCAGATTACAGGTTGAGAGTCCTTATTGTTAGAACACAATGATCTACTAAGAGGGGGTTTAATCAATAGATACTAAAAACTTTACCCTCAAAACTATTGTGCAGACTTACTCCTTAAACTCTTTAATGTGTAGATTGAAGATGTAAGATATAACAACATAAATATGCAAACATACAATCAACACAAGAATTCCCACAAAACTAGATGTACGTGGAAAACCCAAGATGGGAAAAACCATGGTGATAAAAGCTACTTGAAACTATTGCTCAAATCCAACATCACAAACAAATCCTTCTATTACAATGTTTAGGGCTCCAACCCAAGGAACCACCAACTCCCTGAAAATGTTTCAAGCACCAACCCAAGGAAGCACCAACTCCCTAATTTAGAAGCTACAACTTTAAGGATGAAGAAACACACCAATTTAGGAGCTACAAATCCAAGAAGACTACAATCCCCTAATTTGAGCTACAACTCAGTACAATGAGGCTGTACAACCTCTGTGATAATAAACTCCTCATATATGCATTAAGAATGGTTCAAAAAAACTTGATAATGCATCATTAAATTGAGTAATTTGTTGCACACTCTATAACATACACAACTATTGTTGAAGCTGCAATCTCAACAACAAAAAATTTGCATTCCTCTTCCTTTCTCTCTTTGCACTCTCCTCTACACTAAGAACATTTACTATTCTTATCTTTCCACATTGCACTTTCTCTTCCTCTCTATCTTGGTTGTATACTTAGCAAGGCATCACTGTCCTACACTTCTTTCTATTGCAGACTATTCTCTTTATCTTTACACTTTTAGAAATCACAAACTCAAACAATCCACTATTACAGATTCAACACTTAAACATTTTTAGATTATCAAAAAACAACATTTTCTTAATTTCATTGATTTGTCTTTATAGCTTTAAGAGCTTCATCTACACACCAATCATCTAGAAGTTTCAGTTAGGGTTCTCTTCATTTTCTAACATCTGCAACAAGTGTTCCATACCTTAAACCAATCAACCAATCATCTAGAAGTTTCAATTAGGGTTCTCTTCATTTTCTAACATCTGCAACAAGTGTTCCATACCTTAAACCAATCAACCAAATGTATTAACCATATTGTTGTATGCTCAACCTTTTATAGTTACATAACACTCTGTATACACGTGGCATAGTTCATTCCATCCAATCACAAATAGGATGTAGTAGAAGTAGTTATACTATTGTTTGTGCCATAAATTCATTCATCAAAATAGGAACGAGGGTTTCTATGTCATTTTTCATCTTCCTTTGTAGTGAATTCAAATTCAATTTATGTTTTCTTCTTTTCCTTAGAACCATCATCTTCATCCAATAGCCAACCAAAATATTTGTTGGATATCTTCCTTATAATATGTGGAAGAATTTATGTTCATTCATTTTCTTTCTAGGATTGAATTCAAGTTGTATTCATGATTTGTGAATCAGTTTCATTCTTATGCATTAAATTCTTCTATTATTCTACCATTGAGTTGATCAGATTCACCTACATAAGGAATCATGCACCAATCAAATGATTTGCATGAAATTGTTATTGTCAAACATATGTGTTTGATTCCTGCCAAAATCAACCTGTAACACCATGTCAAGGGGACAAAAAACATTGTCTCATTGAACTTCACTTCTCTCTTCTATGAGAAACCTTGTACTAGCATTGTCTGATCTACCTTTGACAAATTATGTCATCGATCTCATAACCAAATAACTATGCTTGGTCTCCATCATTCATCAAACAGTATCAATTGACCAATCATTGATTTGCAACAAGGATGCAAAATCAATGAATTTTTTATCACCATGTGGCAATGTTCTATTCACCTACTATATCCACATCCTTCTTACCTTGTCGGGTTCCACCATTGAAATCACACTCTCTCATCACCATATCAAAGAGACTATCATCATAGTCCTGGCGACATCACTTTTTCTGGCTGATGAAGACTATCATCATAGTATTGAAGGAACTACCTTAAAAGTCATACCAATGATAAAATGTCACTCTAATGAAAACAACATCAAACACACCATTCCAATATGGGTTCCACACATTTTCATCACATATCCACATACTATCCATCGTGGATTACTCTCCACCAATCCCCGCAACCTGGCAGGTCTTGACCAGGCCCCACTAAAAAAATTCTCAATGGGCATGCAAGAAACCACCACGTATACACCTTCCTATGTTACCAAATGTCACTGTCTACCAACACTATTGACTTCACTCAACGCTAGATGAAAGAGACACCCATGTAACTCTCTCTGAAATTCCTAAGTCACTTCGATGAGTTTATGTTTCTCCTTATCCCTCCATCAATGAGAGTCCTTCCAAACTCCTACCAAAATAGAGTTGTCACACTGACTTCCCTATTTGGATATCGAAGAGACCAAAGTCTCTATCCTAGCGATACACAACCTCAACATTGATGAATTTTTTGTGATGTCAAAGGGACATCTTGTATAGTCTTGTTGAAAACTATTTATCTACCTGATGATCCTTATGGCCATAACATCCACGTATCACATTCCCACTAGCTCATCCACCTTTTCGTTGTGTCAAAGGGACACATTATAGAGTCAATTTGATGTACATTCTTCTTATTGAAGCTCCATTATCATCCAATCGCTTCACAACAAGGATGCAAAGCAATAGATCACCATATAGAAGAGATCAACAAAATAGTCATGTTGAACACATAATGTCACCTCGATGTGTAGCTCAGACCTCAACACCTACTCATTGCAACATCTAAGGGACTCTTGCTCAACTCTAGCTGACATCTGACCATCACCCTAAAATGAATACATGGACACCACTAACCAGAAAGCTAGACACATGAGGCCAGTAACTAAACGAATGGAATGGGCTTAAGTTATTACTTAAGCTTCCTACAACCGCCAAATGCAAGTCACCAACAATATAAAATCCTATTTGGTCACTATGACTACAACAATGATAGGGTTTAAGTGATAAACCCTAGTATCACCTGAGAGAAAAAATAGTTCATTCTTGGATGTATTCATCAACTTATGGACCTACAGAGCACATCTCTAGAAATCTCTCGAAAAACCCATTTAAAATATGGTCTCCAATTTTTCTTCAAACATCTAGAAGCAACCTTTACAATATTGTGAAAACAAGTCATGACAATATTGTAACTTGTTGAGAAAAATTTGCAACAACAATCGATCCTCATACTTCTAGAACCAGATCCACTGCATCATCATAACATCTAGGCACACCACTAAACTACCTTTTTCCTTACATTTATATTAATGCAAACATCCTTCTTTACCATATCAGAACCATCTCACCTTTGATCATCTTTCATCATTCCAACAATCTCCTTTGTATGATTTCCCCTTTTGACATCAATGGCAACACTATACCATCTATATCACCCCTTTTCATTGATGGGAAAACTAAATGCTCAAACTGCCAATGGTTTGATACCAATGATGGATAACATCTGAGCTCATTTCTCCTCTGGTATGCCTTCTCATTTTCTCATACTGATGAGAAATTGCATACTTTTCTCCCATGCTCAACTTTCTCCCCCTTTCTTAGATACTTGAGCATTTGCATACTTTCTCCCCCTCTAACATGAATGGAAAAGGGTCACACTTATCTCATGAACATCTTGTTTTAGGTCACCATACTACTGCAACCTTCACATATCCTTAGCAATGGCAAAGGGACTTAGGTCTCCCTTTGACTAACACTGATACCAATTGAAGACAATTATTTTCTCTCATGCTAATTTCTTCTCTCCTTCATATGCTTCAATCTCTCTATACCAATTAAACCACAATGTGATGTCAATTGAAGTGCCATTACATGCTCTGATCTAATTAGGTCTGATACCAATTCCATATGTTTTCCCTTTATGCTATGTACCAATTGATATCCTATTCTTGAAACCAATTGATGATATCATGTCCTAATACCAATTAGCATTTTGAACTACACTTTATCAAGTATAACATTGATTTGATACCAATAGAAGCCCCCCTAATCCCATGATTTATTCTCTTAGCATGTATACATGTGTATTTGCTTTGTACTACTTTAGGATTTATATCAACTAGACTATTTTGAACAAATTTATAATGTTCTGAGACAAATTTTGAAATACTATATACAAAATAGCTCCCCTTCAGTCATATCTTATCTTCTTACAGGAAAGAAGCATTTCCTTAACAAAGCATTTACACAACTTTTTCTTCAATAAATTGTTGATATCAATTTTTTAGCTAGCTATCCTTTATTTGCTAATGTTCTTATCCTGCAACTATCAACTTATTAATTTTTTTTTAAAACCTTTTTACTTGACTTGATCTTATCCTACTACTTCCAGGAGTGAATTGAATGCCACTAAAACTTCGCTTGGACTTGTGCCTTATAGATGTAGGTTACTGATGTGAGGATGAAGTAGCCTCATTTGGATCTCCTTGCAATCCTTTAACTTTCTAGATATTTACTGACTACCTTTCTGTCACACCTGCCTTCTTCACCAGAGTATGTGAAACATTGTTCACTTTAGGAGATGTATCCTTCCTTGTATTCTTCCTCTTTCTTTTTACTACATGTCTTACAAGATCTCATCTGCAATATTTTGCTATGTGACCAAAGTTGTCACACTTGTATCATACTACATACATATTCCTTACAAGAGAAAATGAATTCTTATAAACATATTGTGTACTTCTAGATGCAGTCCTACAATCTCTAGCTCTATGACCATATTGATTACAAGCATAGCAATAACCATTAAAACATGAGTTGTACCTGGTCATATTCATTCCATTTGTAGGGTGAGATGATCTTCTTTGATTTGACAACTTGGCATGTCTCATCCTGATGAATATACCTACATCAACTCCCTTAACATTTTTTCTTTTTCTTTGGCCACTTGGAATTGATTTCTCCATCATTTTGTCAGCAACAACAAAATTCTTTACATCTTCAATTTTCTTCAATTGACCAGTTCCTTTGACCAGCTTTCCATTTGTAGAGTTAATTTATTTTGAGCAGCTTGTACAACATTTCTCTATTGTTCTAAAGTTGTCAAACAATCTTTCACTAGTAGAATGACTTTTCCCTTTTTCACCACCAATGTCAATCTTTACCCTTGGTGTTGAAATATTTTGCAATCTATTCAACTCTCCTACAATCATGGAATCACCTTTCAGTTTCATACTTTTTTCAATCTACTTCTCGACATCTTCTAACTCCTTTCCTAGAGAAACTATCTCTGCTTCCAACTTCATGCATTCATTTGATTTAAACTGTAGTTTTGATTTAACTACATCTTTTTCTCTTTCTATTTCTTCCACTTGTATCTTCAAGCTGATTACACTTTGATTTGATTCTTGAAGATTCTTATTCAACTTTTCAATTTCTTCTTGTGCAATCCTCTTATATTCTTCATTATCTTTTCTTAGTTTTCTAATCTCATCCATAGCACTACTAAGCTTATCTTCTATGACAACTTCTTCATCATTATATTCTTCACTTCCTTCATCAAGCCTCATGCTAGGATCTGTGAGAAAAGATCCATTTTCATCAATATCATAGGGGATTCCATGTTCATCATCTTAGATGCCAAAAAACATCTGATACTCTTTTTTATACTTGTATGTGTAGATTATTTTTGCTATCTTTTTCCTTATCAAAATCATTTGTTTTATTAGGAACAATATGATCATGATTACCTCTATTTTTCTTGAATCTATTCCTTGATCTTCTGAGAGAATCATCTTCCTCTTTATCAGCCATCTCTAATCTGGATGTAGATGTTGTAAGGAAGATAAGGCAGCAAAAAATCTTCCTACACTAATCTTGAGAGGAGAATAATACAAAATTTTACAGATCCTTAACAGTTATAAAAACTTAAAAACAAAAATAAACAAAAGTATCATGCATACCACAACAAAATGATTTACATGGGGAAAACTCTTTTGGGAGAAAATACACACACTCCAAAATCCACCCAATATATTATTCAAAAATAAAAATATTATAATATACTTACAGAGCAAGCTTCTCACACGAGTATCACTACTAGAGATTAAGAGACACCACGATCGCTATCAGACTCTCAGAATACACCACCATCTACATACATCCCACTTGCTTATAGCAAGCTTTTTGGAACCTTCTAGAATTAGGGTCTTACAAGGTAATTTTTCATTTGACATGTTAACAAAAAAACCTTGACGTGTCAACAGGAAAAAACCTCAACATGTCAATAGAAAAAAAACCTTGACGTGTTAGCAAGAAAAAGCCATGATGTGTCAATGAGAAAAAAATCTTGATGTGTCAATGAAATATTTTTTGGCGGGGTGCACAGAACCCCATGTCCTTCTACAAGTGTATAGTATTTGCATGATTAGTCACCACCTGTCAATAATAAACTGTATATAATTACAAGGTTGAGACACATTTTCCCAAAAAATATCCCACTTGTTGAACACCATGCAAGGAAAATGAATGGTTGTTATCATCATCTCTAATTGCTAGAGTTTGAATGGTCCATAGTCTCTAAAAACCATCTAAACCTCTCTATGCTCACATGCTTAGTTAAAGAATAAAAAATATTCATCAAATTCTCTACCTTAACCAGCTTCACCCTACCATTATCGATGACATCTCTAACAAAATGATACTGCACATCAATGTGCTTGGTCCTGGCATGAACTTGGCTAGAGATATTGCACTCTGACTATTGCAATAAATTGTCACTTCACTTTATTTTATTCCAATATATGAAAATAGTCTCTTAAGGCCAAATGCCTTCTTTACAAGCATGAGTAGCTGCCATATACTCTGCTTTAGTAGTGGAAAAAGCAACCATAGCCTGTCACTTACTCATCCAAATAATTGCACCACCAAATAAAGTAAACACATAAGCACTGTTGGATCTTGTGATATCAACATCACCTACCTAGTCTAAATCCACATAACCATGAATATCAAGGGAAATATCATCTTCAATAATATTACTATGATAACATAAGGAATAATCTGTGGTACCACACAAATATCTAAAGACTCTTTTAATTGCATCCCAATGAACTCTACCAGGATTAGACATATATCTGGAGATAACTCCCACTACTTGGGTAATGTCTTTTCTAGTACAAACCATAGGATACATCAAACTTCCAACTGCACTCTAGTAAGGAACTCTACTCATGTCTTCCATCTCTGATGGAGATGTTGGACAATCTAAAATAGATAACTTTGTTCTAACTAAAACAAGAGCACACAATGGTATACAATCCTGCATATCAAATCTCTATAAAATTGAGTTGACATACTTGCGTTAGCCGAGCTAGAGCTTTTTGTTCACTCTATCTTTTTTAATTTCTATCTCAAGAATGTGTTTAGCTTCACCAAGATCTTCCATTTCAAATTTAGTAGAAAGTTGAGATTTTAGTTCTAAAATCATAGCTTTCCCTCTACCAATAAATAGTGTATCATCAACATATAATGCAATAAATAGGAAAAAATCACCATTAGCTTTTTAATAAACACAATGATTTAATTTAGAACAATCAAATCCCAAACTCAACACATATATATCAAATTTTTGATACCGCATCCTAGGACTCTATTTTAAGCCATACAAAAATTTCTTCAATTTGTAAACCAACTTATTTTTACCTTTCACCATGTAGTTCCCTAGCCATATCATATAAATATCCTACTCTAAATCACCATGAAGGAAAGCGATTTTCACATCCATTTTCTCAACCTCTAAATCATTAGCAACAAAAATAGAAAGAAAAAACCTAATGGATGTAAATTTTGCAACAAAAGAATATATCTCATGATAATCAACAACCTCAACTTGAGAGTAACCTTTCTCAACCACCCTTGCTTTGTACTTCTCAATACCTCCATCTAAACCAATATATTTCTTGAACACCCATTTACAACCAATAGGTTTTCATCCTTTAGGAAATGGTACAAGATCCCATGTATCATTCTTTTTCAAAGATGCCATTTCTTCATCCATAGCAATCTTCTAGGATTCTACATCATTCATACCTAGTTCCTCCTCTACAGATATGGGTTCATCCATGTTAATATACAAAGAAAAAATACATCTCCAATCATCAGGTGAATACCTTTCAAGTGGTTGTCTATGCCTTGTAGACCTATGAACAATTTGAGTTGGAGGTTCTTCCTCCTCTTCTGAAGACCTAGAGCTAGATGAGTTATCCTCAACTTCTTGTCTATCCTTGGTCCTTCATTCAACTTTCTCAGGTGTAGAAGGAAATTGAATTACATCTTCCTATTTACTTTTTTCTTGCTACAATGTAACAAAAGAAGGCTTAGATTCTCTAAAAATAACACTTCTACTGTGTATTACCTTATGTGTAACAAGATCCCAAAGCTTGTATCCTTTCACACCATAACTATATTTGATGAAGATATATTTCACAGCCTTATTCTCCAACTTTGTTCACTTCTCCTTTGGAACATTTGCATATGCCTTGCAATCAAAAACTCTAATATGTCTTAATGAAGGCTTGCGATCTGACCATGCCTCTATAGGCATTGTTGATGCCTAAAATTTCTAGGCACACAACCTTATGGGAAACTTAGTTAATGGGGGCACCAATTGAGCTAAACTGAATAACCTCCAAGTTTTAAAGAAGTCGACACTTCATATATTGGGGGGGTGAAAAGGGAAAAGGAAACAAATATATAGAAATTAAATCTAATGCTAAGGTGATACACCAATATTCCAAGTAAATAGGCATAAAAAATCTTCCTTTTGGGTTAGATTTGAAGGTCCACTCAACAATCTATATGCTTGGAATTAATAGAAAGAAGAGATGAAATTCTAAAGAATTTAATCATAAAACATAATACAATTTCCATATGCATTCACTAAACATGAAGAGTACAAAACATGATCTGAACGACAAAATTATATTAAAATTATAGAAGTTTTGATGATAAACTACTCATTGCAACAAACAACACAATATATTTTTTTATCAAATAACTAAGAAATAGAGAGGCCAAACAGATTGGCACAGTCTAGAAGTCTTAGTGTAAAAATAAAGACAATACAAAGTTTGAGAATTTTTTTTGCTTTTTCTGCGTATTTTTTGAACCCTTTTTTAGAGAGACTAAGCAATATATATAGATTTTTCCCACCACATGAATGTTCGATAACATAAAATATTCCTAGGCACTAGCCTTGCTGCTCCTCACAATGATTCTCCAAAACAGATGCAATAGAAAGGTTCCAAAACATGGCATTATGTTGCCTCAAACAAACCACGCCTTCTAGCAAATGATGGTTGTTGTCCCAAAGTGGAACTTGCAAAAATATCCTGAAGACATGTGTCAAAATTCCCAAGGAGTTGATTAGGACACATGGCATAGAGGCGAGGCTTCTCATTCTTCTATCCTTCCCTTGCAACTATGGTTCCCGTAGAGATGACACATGGTGCAGCCTTTGTTCTAAGCATTGACTGCAAGGTCTGCCAAAAAGGTTCATGCAGAAGATGCAACATGGCACCCACGTAGAGCTCAGAGAAAAAACAAGGGAAATAAACTCTCAAAAGCACACGTTGTTGAAACGTGGCACAAGTAGACAAAGGTGCCACCAAAAGGGATCCCAAAGAGGTGCAAACATATAACGTGTGGGTTGAGGCCTATGCAAAACCAAACAAAATATACTTGGAGGGAGCTTTAAAGATTATTAAATCTATAGCTTTTGGCGACTAACAAGGGAAATTTCACTTGCAGAATGAGAACCCAAAAGTCCTAGTTTTAAGATTAGAGCCATATCCATTGGGAAACACTTAGAGCTTCAAAAGGGTGGTCTATAGAGGTAACCAATCAACCTTAGATGGCATCGATATGGTGCACAGATTCTCTTGCACCTCATTCAGATCAATAATTTCCTTGAATGGAAGCTCTGTGGAGATCTTGGTCACAAAATCTAACTGGAAAAGAAGTTGTGCTATCGGATGGATGGCACCTTCAATGTTTGTTGTCATGGGAGGTAGATTGAATGACTGGAAAGTAGATAGATCTTGCTGCTTTTATTCAAAAAAAATTTAATATGCTCCATTGTGGCTACTGATTGGTCATAGAGAAAAGGAGAGGACAAGCCCATTTGAGTCAAATGAGAAAATTTCATCTGCATATGATTCATAGTCAGACTTAGTGTGACCAAGAAATTGTTAGCTTGAAGGATCGATGCATGATAATGGATAAATTCCTTCGCCTTTTTCATAGCCATCCTCTGGTCATCTATTCCTTCCTTTTCCAATTACGCATTTTTCACTGTGTACAATTTTCCTAGCAATTGCTCGGCCTCGGGCACCTTTTCAACAATAAATTGTGGAACCTACTCAATTGTTCCATGCACATCCCTGCTTATTTTTTTTACATTCGCCATGAATTATAGTGTAGGTTGTAGGGAAAAATAGAATGACCTAACTTTCTCCCAATAGGAGACATATAATTGCTACGCCACTAAGAGAAGATCTGACTAAGGAATAAAGGGCTGGGAAGGAATTTTTAAAAGATTTATCTCAACCTCCTTTGACCCGATTTCTTCCATCAGCTCCTCAATCTTCTTGTCACATGTGGTGAGCTATTCCTATAGAGTTTTCAACTCTAAACCTTTTCTTTTCAACAACTCCTCGGCTTTATTTTGGGTTTCACATTATTTTTCTAGAGATACATTCATTTCTCATATCTCCTTTTCAAATTGAGCCTGTTGGTCCTAAAGCTTTTTATCCTTTTGTTTTAGTTATTTCTCCAATTGAGCTTGCTAATCTTGAAGTTCCTTATTTTTCTACTATAGATTAGAAACCAGGTTTAGATCCTAGGATTGGAACTTTACAAGTTCGTCCTGGAGCTTGGCCTTTTCTATTTTTGCTTGTTGAGACAAGCATGTGATTTCAACATCTTTATCCTTTTCTCTTTTTTGCAGGATCCCCACTCTTTCTTTCATGTTCTTGAGCTCTTCTTCCCTCTTGGTCAATTGATGACTATGCTTCAAATAGTATGTAGTCACAACTCATTGAGTTTCCTCCATTAGTTCAATTTTTGCATGTGCTTAGGCCTAGTGTATTTTGATCCCTATGGCATGGACTGTATAATCCTCAGGTTGCATCTTCCCTTGAGGTTTGATGGTGTTGGGCATCATGGATGCAAATGTTATTGACCCTTGAACCTCATTAAAGAGGGTTTGCATGAATGACTCAATAGATTTCGTGGCATCCTTTTCTTTTCTATTCTAGGGTCTTCTAGCCTATGACATCTTAGTCATGCTATTTTTACCAAAAAATTATGATGGCAACTTAATCTAATCACCAACAAAGGGTGCATTGGGAGGAAGAGAAAAAGGGAAAGAACTCATCACGGTTTCAGATGATGTTCACTTGGGAAGAGTGACCATTAATGGAGAGAAAGGGGGAATGCTATGCAAGGCTCTGGTGAAAGGGAAAGCAATAGAAGGAATCACAAGGGGTGATGGTAGGGGTTATAGAGATGCAAAGGTCATCATTTTTTTGGCTAGTTGAGCTAGAGCTGATGCCATGGAAGCAAAAGGGTTTACAATAGAGGGTTTAGATGAGACTCCAAAAAAAGATGGAAAATCCCATGGGGGACTAAAAAATACCCATTCGATGGGGGGGGAAGGAAGACTAAGACGAACCTTTTGTGGGTGCAGAAGTAGAAAATAATAGGTCAATACTTGAGGTAGTCAGAGACGCAGACACAACTAGGTTAGCTAAAGACTAAGATGTGAGAAGAGGAGGAGAGAAAAGTACCTATGTCACTGAAGACTCTGACCTTTGGCTCATTGTCACAAGTACTTTTGAGCTTTCTCCTGGTGAGATATTAGTCTATAGCCTCTTCTTAGGTGGAGAATTGTCCATGCCCATGACTTCCTGAGATTGTTGAGTCACTCTGTGTTTCTTAGTAGCATGTGTGCATGGTCACATGACTACTGCATGGCATATAGTTACTTATTCACTCAACAAATTTTTGTTGAGCCCTTCTACAATTTTTTCACCTCCCTATATTTGGGCCTTCTTTTCCTCTCTAGCTCTTATTATTGAATTTTCTTTCTCTTCTTCCATTTATTCATCTTCCTCAACATCAATGTCTTCATGCACTCTATTGTAGATATCATCAAAATTTTCATCCATATCTGGATCCAAGTACTTGGCCATAAGACATTTGGTCTCTTGTCAATAAACCAAAAATTTGACAATATTCTCCTCACTCCACTCATTCCCTAACCAATTCATTATAGAGGGTGGCTCTAATTTTGCAACCATCACTGGCTTTGAACAAAGGGAAATAAAAGGATAGCCATGATGTCCTTGTTGAAAGGTGCAAGACAACTGAGAGGGGGCTGAATTTTTTGTCACCAAATTCAAACATTAAACTTCAACCACTTATTAACTTCACAACCACTCAATTCTATTATTAAGTATGAATATGAAATGCAAATAATAGAAAGAAAAATAAACACAATGAACACCAGATTTTACATGGAAAACTCAATAAGGTAAAAACCACCATGAGGACTAGCTCACAATATAAAGTAATTGCAAAACTGAATACAAAGAGGCTCACTACCTAAAAATAGGACTCACTATCCAAAAAGGAGGCTCATTTCCTATAAATACAAAAGAAAATATAAAGATCCACCACAACAAATTAGACACATCTGATGAGCCAAATCTTTGGCACATTTTGATAATACTTTTATAAATACTTTACTATTTTTATTATGCTAAAACAAGCATTCAATCTGTTTATGGGATAGATATAGACCTTTTTATGACTTAAATATGATGAACTCGTATATTGTGATAAAAAGTCCCATGATTATTACCTTTAATTTTTTATTAGTCTAATAAATACTTTATGGCTTTTTGTGATCATAAACCTTCTTGCAGCCTCCACTACCAAAACTTCCTGCAGCCATATCTAAAACAATGTTTGCCTTAGTTTAATACTTAATGGATGAATGAGTAAAGTAATAGATTGTCTTAAAGGATGAACGTGTTGAGCTAACCTTCTTCCTTAGGAAAAGATGGCGAGATATTTTTCAGGTACCACAATTGAAGGAAGGGAATTCAATTTCCACTTGAAGAATTGAAGACCAAATCCATAAAGACTGGTTCAATAGCAAAAGATGAGGAGACAGTTTCAACTCATCCGCCATGCAGGGAGAGTGTTTCAGAAATCTAGGCCAGTCGTCTTGGTGGTGCATGAATCCAATATGATGGTGCTTTAAGACTGCTAAACCAATTTGACTTAGTTCTTACATTGTCATTCACCTCTTTACTTAAGTTGGTTAAATGTAATAAATGCCTCTCATTTTATAAGGGAAGGTTGGTTAGTAGTTAGGATTAGTTTTCAATAAATAGCCCATTCTCCTTCAAAGAAGAGGCTGGAAAAAATCGCTATTGTAACACACTTTTAGTCTTAGAAATTTAGCCAAGAGGTTGTGCCATATACTTGTTTACATTGAATCAATAAAGCTTATGAAGTTTTTCACCTAATCTGTTGTCTGCTTTTGGCACTACCTAAGGGGGGCCACTTAGGGAACTATCCATACTTTTATTCTGCAAGTTAGAATAGCTACATTTCCCTTCATATAATTTAATATGACTGTTCCTGTAGTTGGCAGAAACACAGAGCTGTCAACTATTCCTGCAGCCACTAGGAGCATAATAGGTTATCTTTTGATTTTTTCATTTCCAAGCAAAGTTAAATAGTAAAGTTGTTTCCAGTACTTAAATTCCAATATAAGGCATTGTAGGAATCATGTATGTCTGGAAGGGTGATTAGTGCATATCTTTTGTTGTCCCATTTCAAGTTTATGTCCCTGGGTTGATAATTAAATGAGGTTCTTTAGTAGGTCATGACTGTCAGTTGTGATGTTCAATCCCTGAGTAGAGGAATTCATGTTCCTAGTTATTGAGCTGATTAAAGAACACTACATTTTTGGCATCATTGCCAGGGATGGTGTCAAACTAAGAACCTATTACAAGCATGCTAGTAAAGAGTTTAAGATTTCATTCTTAGTACTTTTAGTTTAAAATTTTGCATTCTAGCATCTCCATAGTTAGTTTACTTTTGCTGTATGCATCGAAGAAGAGACCAATTTGGAAGATTCCTTCCTAGGAGCATAGATATTGAAGAGATTGAACTGAACCTATTCCAAGACGACCCATATGAGGATGTTGTCCAAGACTTAGTTACTTCATCCTTTTCCTCTGAACTAAGTTTTAACCTATCTGAAGGAACATAATCAAATAATCCACTTGCTCTTGTAGTTCATCAACCAGGAGCTAATCTAAGAATACAACCAAGAATAGAAAATCCTATTTTTCCATTTCCAATCCTTGACCTACATGACAATAATAACCTCAAGAACATCCCTGCCTCCTTACTGCCAAAGTTCTATGGACTTATTACTGAGGACCCTCATACCTTCTTGTTTGAATTTGACATCCTTTGTAGAAGCTATGACTATATGACCTCAGAACACAAGCTAAAATTGTTTCCCTCTACTCTAAAGGAGGAAACCTTGAGATGGTTCATGGGATTGGGAAGCAATGTAGCTACCACTTGGGATCAAATGAAGACTCTGTTCTTGAGTAAATATAAAGAGTATTGTAGAGGAAATGATCTGAGAGGAGATGACATCTTCAAAATGTCACAAAAGGAGGATGAAACCTTGGAGGATTATGTGTCAAGATTCTTGTTTAGTGTGCAAAAGAATACTCATCATGAGTTGAATGAGGAATCTCAAAAAATTCTCTTCTTAAAGGGATTCAATGATACTTGCATGGAGGTCCTTGACCTCATGGTAGGAGGTGATGTCACCCAAAGTGATTGGGATGATATCAAGAAAATATGTCTCAATTACTCCAGAGCAACTGTAAAGAAGGGAAGGGGGTTTAGACCCTCTTCTATAAAAGGAAGTGGCTCTAGAGTATCTAAAGGGGAGATTACCAATCTCTTGTCTGACTTCAAGTAGGACATCATCAATGATGTAGCTACTCAACTGGATACTATGCAAGCTAGAAGGAAGAAAGAGGAAGCTGAGGCAATGTTAGCTAAATATTGCCCCCACTGTCGACAAAGAAAGAAAGACTGTCGATGCAAAGCAGTGGCCAATTTGGAGGTACAACATCTCCCTACATAATTCAAAACCATTGAAGGGGAGGAGGAAGTGTTCTTTGTGGCTTAGCGCAGGCCATGGGCCCTAAGACAAGGTATGCCTCAGGACCCTTTGCAAAATTTTGGTTCATATAATAGTCAATGGAAAAACCAGTACCCTCCAAACTATGGGTCATACTCCCAACCTCAGTGGAATAACCCTTGGCCAAATTCCCAGCAAAACCATTGGCAATCCTCACAAGGGAATTGGCAATCACCACAGCAAAATTAGTGGCAGCCTCCGCAAGGGAATTGGCAGTAGTCTAACCAATGGAGAGGAGGCTAGCAATGGTCAAATCCACCCATTGGTTTCCTGCAGCAACCATAGAAGCAATCCATTATGCCACCTCCTGCAACTAATCAAGGTCAGAATCCAAAGTCAACCCAACTACCTACTCAGGAAGCACCCAATCCAAATAACCAGCAACCGCAACAACAACATGTCTATTTTGCTGATCCTAATCATCAACCTGCCTATGCTCTTAACTTGAATAATATTAATTTATGTTCAGAAACTGTGCTACCCACACCATCTCCTCCCATAATCTCAGAATTGTCATCTAAGGAGACTGACCAAGAAGAAGATACCAATGACCAAGCCCAACCAAATGAGCCAGTTTAGATTCCATCAATACCTAAGGCATCTGATAAAGTGTCCCTTCCTTTCCCACAAAGGTTGGAAGGTGAAAATGTAAAAAAAAGAGGAATCTACCTTTGACATCCTTGACCAGCTAAAGCATATATGTGTGAAAATTCCCTTGTTCCAAGCAATCAAAGAAGTACCTATCTATAGCAAGGCCATCAAGGAGGCATGTTTGAAGAAACCGGGGAGCAAAAAGAAAGACCCTCAAACTATCCATGTCATAGGCCAACTCTCTGACTTAATGCTAGGAAAGCTTAGCATCCCAAAATATTTAGATCCAGGAAGTCCTGTTGTGGAGATCAATATTAATGGGTTGCAAATTAAGAATGCTTTAGTAGATCTTGGTGCAACTATCAATATCATGACAAAGGACCTGGTTGTAAAACTTAATATTCTAGACCTAAGGACTACACCTACAATATTACAACTTGCTGATAGCTCAACTGTCAAACCTGATGGGGTAGTTGAAGACCTGGTAGTCACCCTGGATTCCTGGAGTACCCTGCTGACTTGATGGTCTTATCTCCAAAGGCATCATTGGGGGGATACCTTGTCATACTAGGAAGGCCTTGGTTGGCTATTGTTGATGCTTACATTGGATGTAGGTCGGGTAACATGACAATATCTGATGGGTATAGCACAAAGAAGCTTACACTCTATTCTCCAGCCCTGCCCCAATTTGAGTCTAGAGAAGTTGTTTGGCCAGATTTGGGAGAAGAGGAGGAAGTGAACTCCGTATCCAATTTAATGATGATTACCAAAGAGCCTTTCATTGCACAACAAGAAGAAGAAGATATATATCCAATATCCTGCTGAATAACTATGGTACCAAATACTTTCATTGTAAAAAAAAATCATGTTCCTTGCAGACCATTCTTCCTTCGCCTACATCAGCTCATTATCCTGCAGCAACTAACTACTTACACACCTTTCTACCCCATGAGGTAGAAATTTCATTTCTTCCTGAAGTATCTATGGTAGAATTAACCTCCCAAGTTGAGGTAGCCATAGGAAAAACCTTGAGCATCAATAAAAACCTCACTAGTGAGCAACAAGGATCTATGGTCAAAATGCTTACCAGTCATAAGTCAGATTTTTCTTGGGAATATGGTGACATGAATGGTTTAGACCCAAAACTCTGTACACATCACATATACATTAACAATGAGTTCAGACCTGTCAGAAAACCTCAAAGAAGAATCAATCCAGCTTTGAGAGAAATTGTTAAAGAAGAATTGTTGAAAATGTTAACAGCTAGCTTTATCTACCCAATCTCAGATAGTTAGTGGGTTTCCCCATTGGTTATTGTTCCTAAAAAAGGAGGAAAATGGAGGGTATGTGTAGATTATAGAGAGCTCAACTTGGCAACAAAGAAAGATTACTTTCCTCTTCCATTCATTTATCAAGTTTTAGATAATTTAGCTGGGAAAAAGTACTTCTCATTCTTAGATGGCTTCAGTGGGTACAATCAAATCAAGATTGCTCCTGAGGATCAAGAAAAGACTACTTTTGCATGCCCTTGGGGAACGTTTTCCTATTCAGTTTTTCCTTTTGGTCTCTGTAATGCACCTGCAACTTTCCAGAGGGCAGTCATAAGTATCTTCTTAGACATCTCATATGATTGCATAGAAATATACATGGATGACTTTACTGCTTATGGTATAACATTTGAGGAAGCTCAAGCCAACTTCAAGAAAGTACTACAAATATGTGAAGATCACAACTTATCACTGAATAGTCAAAAGTGTTTCATGATGATGCAAGAGAGAATAGTGCTTGGTCACTATATTTTTGCTGCAGGAATACAAGTTGATCCTGCTAAGATTGAGGTAATCTCTAATCTACCCTCTCTTGCCAAGCAGAGAGAAGTAAGGAACTTTCTAGGCCATGCTAGATACTACGAAGATTCATCAAGGACTTCAGCCAAACAGCAGGTCCCTTATACAATCTGCTGAAGAAAGATACAGATTTTTCTTGGACAGAGGAATGTGAAAAAGCATTCCTTGATTTAAAAATCACCCTTACACAGGCACCTATTCTAGAAGGACCTGATTGGTCACCTCCATTTCATATTCATACTAATGCATCGGATTATGCCATTGGAGCTGTGTTAGGGCAGAAGGGTGGTTCAACAAAACATGCACTCTACTACATAAGCAAAAATCTGCAAGGGGCTAAATTAAACTACATTGTTACATAAAAAGAAATGTTGGAAATCATCTATGCCCTCAATAAATTTAGGCATTACATCATCGATTATCAGATATTTTTCCACACTGATCATGCAACAATCTGGTATCTCATGAATAAAAGCTCAATATCTGAGAGACCGGCAAGATGGTTATTACTGATGCAGAAATTTGACATTACAATTGTGGACAAGCCAAGTAAAGCCAACATGGTTGCTGATTTCCTTTCTAGAATTCAAAGGCAAGATGACTCTGCACTTATTGAAGACTCCTTTCCTAATGAGCACCTGTTTGTAATCAAGGTTATTCACCCATGGTATGCCAATATAGCAAATTATCTGGCCACAAGAAGAACTCCTCCTCAATTCTCCCCTAAGGAAAAGAGATTATTGATAGAGAAAAGCTTTAACTTTTCTTGGATTATAGATTGCATGTTTTATACAAGGCCAGATTAATTTACGAGATGTGTACAAGAGGAGGACACTCATGATATACTGCATGCAATCCATGATGAGCCGTGTGGTGGACATTTTGCTACCAAAAGAACAGCAATGAAAATGTTAAATACTAGCTACTATTGGACAACTCTGCATAGAGATGCAGCCAAATATACCAGGAGATGTGACAGATGCCAAAGGATGGGAAGACCAACTTGATCTAATGAGATGCCTCTATTTCCCCAAGTTGTCATTACACCCTTTGACAAATGGGGACTGGATTTTGTAGGACCAATTGATCCACCTTCCAATGGTAAGTCCTACATCCTTGTATGCACAAATTATGTGACAAAATGGGTAGAGGCTAAACCTATGAAACATGTTAGGGATAATAAAGTAGTTGAATTCCTCTATGAGGAAATATTCACTAGGTTTGGTGTTTCTAGGGAAATAGTGACAGATCAAGGAGCACAATTCACTTCTACACTTATCATAGCCTTAGTAAATGAATACAATATACGGCATAGGAAATCAACTCCTTATCACCCCCAAGCCAATGGTCAGGTTAAGGTCACCAATAGGGACATAGAGGCCATTTTGACTAGAAAGGACTAGGCCACAAGGTTACCAGAAGCTATATGGGCCTATCGTACTACCTGGAAGACTGTTACAATATATACACCTTTTAAAATGGTGTATGGTAAAAAAACTATGATGCCAATAGAATTCGAACATAAGACTCTAAGAACATCATTAGAGATGGACATGGATTTAACAAATGCACAAAAGGATAGAGTCATGCAACTCAATGCTCGAGATGAGCTCCGAAAGAATACCCTGCAGTACACTGAGATGATACAAAATTAGATAATAAGGTGACATGATAAATATATCAGGGAAAAGAAATTCAAAGCAGGAGATTGGGCTCTGCTTTATGAATCACGATATAAGGACAGTCCAGGAAAACTACAAACTAGATGGTTGGGTCCATATGATATAGAGGAGGTATTCACCAATGGTGCTATTCAACTCAGGACCATTGATGAGGTCCAATTCAAGCTGCTAGTCAATGGGCATCACCTAAAGCTCTATTCTAAACCCATTGACAAGGAAACATTTATGAGACAGTTCGAAATTGAGCAGGATAGCAGCAATCCTGCAGCCAAAGGAATTGAGCCTAGGCTCAAATTTCCAAGCCATGCATAAAAGTGCATACCAAATCATAATAAAGGGGTTATCTAATAAGATCCTCATTCCATTCATTCACTTCATCCACAATCCGTACTCACTCTCTCTCTTCCACATCATCCACCTGTCATTTCCCATATCATCCACATTTCTCCGTGTCACGTATTGCAATGAAGAAGGAGGCCACATCAGATAATTATGGTGATTCTCTCTAGGTATGCTCCACTTCACTTTAAGATTGCTTCAGTTACTTTATTCATTGCATTTAATTTAGTATTAATTAGCGCGAATAATTTTATATATGGTTGCCATTTCCTTTAGCTCATTCACACGATTGAGCACGTTTTTCTATGATATTACTTTGCCATGTCCTTATTATCGCCGCCATAAGCTTGTTTCGTGAGTTGTCAAGAACCCTCAATATATGAAACCTGTAATTAATAATCAAACATTCTTTCCTTCCTGCAATAATGAACCTAAATGTATTCCGATTATCCATGATTACTCTCTTCCTAGAAAGATTGCATGATCACATTGTTTTCCCTATTCTTCTATCACTTTTGAAAAGAGGTTCAAAAGTTTCGGTTGAGGGGAGGGGCAGAGTGTTGTAGAATTGCATAAGGGTTCATTAATAGGGTTACAGGAAGCTCAGTTGGAAAAGCTAGGTGAGCATTGCTTAATGCATTTAATTATAGAAAACCAAGGAAATGGGAGGTCAGTCGATTCGGCATGAGCCTACAGACCATAGCATCCTGTTGCAGGATGTGTTGCATGTGCCACTATTCAGACAATATGGGTGGCTCAATTACTTCCTGAAGCTTGGAACTTTTAATACAGACATTGCTGAGGAATTCAAAAGGACATTTCATGATGGGGAAGCAAAAGTTAGAGGCATAATAGTCAATGCGTCAATTGATAGAATTGTTGAGTTAACGAGATTACCTCAAGATGGAGAATCATTTCCCAGAGGAAGAGATGCAAGAAGCACTAGGGATGAGTTCACTCAGCCAAATGACCCTCCTCTATGGGTAGACAAGCAAGGTATGCAAAGAATGAGTCTGCTGCAGGATTGGGTGTCACGGGCAGGGTATATCATCAAATACATAACCTGTGAAGGTAGGTTTTCAATCCTGCATTCTCATCACTTCAAACTTTTGTCTCATTTATGCCATGGATTGTTGATGAATATTCCTTTCTTTACAATTTGCTATCCAACAGTGCTGCTGAATTTAAAAAGGGTAGGGTTAACTCTGTATCTGACCACTTCCTTATTAAATTACTTGTTGAAAAATCCATTCAAGATGCATTAGGAATGACCTAGGAGGAATTCACGGTCCAATTCAACCCTAAAATTCAAAATTTAGGACCTAGGGGTGAACCTCTTACCTTTAAGCAATGAACCTCCCAGTCCGCAGGCCAAACCTCTGCTGCTATGCCCTCTCCTCAGGAATCATCCAATTCATAGGATGATGTTCCTCTTTTTGAAAGAACTCCCAATTAGCTGGCACAAGGTCCTATCAAAATTCATGAGCCATCTCCCAAGGATAGGAAAGGAAAGTCACCTGTTGTAGCAACCCTTAAGCCTGTAAAAAGAAAGAAAAATGGAAACTTCTCTGTTCCTACAACAAAACCTTCCAAAAAGCATAAAGCAGTTCCTACTTCCATAAGAAGGAGCTCTAGGCTTTAGAATCAAGCAGCCCACCAATCACTTAATACTACTCCTACCACACTGCCTTCCAGTCCTGAAATGAGAGAAGAAGAACCTGTTATCGAGGAGGTTATGAGTACACCTAAAGGGGTTGACCTGAATAAGTTGGCTACCATTGCAGAGCAACTACAGGAAGATATGGAATGTGATGAGAAGGAGGAAGATCCAGTTGTGTTTCCGTCAGAAGAAGAGCAAGATAAGGTGGATGTGTTTGAAGAAGTACAGAAGACACCTGCGGTGTGCTATAATCATAGACCACCACTCCATGTCACAAAGTTTGCTGCAAGAATGGCATGTTTTCAAGAACTTCAACAATAGCAGACTACTTATGCACTTGAAATTGAGAGACTACAAAGGGTAATCCAAAACAAGAATCTAGAAATTGCTAACTTGAAAGACACTCTCAACCAGTTGGTAGAGCTAGTTCCACAACTGATGCAATGTTGTGTACCTTCGCCTATCTACGCAATGTATCTCAAGGAGCTGTATTTGAACTTCCAACTAATTAGAGTCTGGAAAGGTAAGAATCCTTCTTTGGATACCCCTGAGGAATTTTATGAAGCATACAGGGATTCACCTCTGCACATCAGAAACCTCCTATGTGAATTTTATCTGCACAATTTGGCTGTATCCTAGGATAAGGAATGGAATCCCTTATGTTATGTCGGTGATATTCATATGAACACTCTAATCTCCTGGATCACCAATGAAATAAGCAGAGGAGAACAATTTGATAGCCATATGCATGATGAAGTAAATATGCCATTATTTGTAAGAAATGAATCTAGAAATGGAATGGTTATTTACTTTGATTGGAAGAAATTGTGGAGAGATGAAAGAGCCAGGCCACTGATTGAACCTCTAAGACAAGAGGTATTTTCTCAATACTCCCAAATTATAAACAATGATTTTAATACTGCAACCCTACACATTCAAAATAGATGGGAGCATCTTTCATTTCAATTAAAGAAAGCAGAACCACATACTCCCAATACCTTGTATGCAGCAACCAGAAGGGCAGAGAGGTACATGAGGAATGCCAGAACAAAGAAGGAGAATTGGTTGCCCTTGGTTATGCAGCTGCCTATTCTCCTATGGCCATTATTGGCTATATAGGGGGATAACAATACTTATAACAGAAGTTCTGAAGATAATAGATGGCAAAGGTTGGAGGTAATGCGAGCTCACTTCTGGAGATTCCAGAATGGTGAATGTGGATAGAAACTGAGTGCATATCTGAGAGAGTTTTCCAGAAGAAGGAATGCTACACTTGCTGAAGGGTCCAACAAGTAGTTGGTTGAGGGGAGTGATGAGCCAAGTCTTTGGTACATTTTGATCATACTTTTATAAATACTTTGTTGTTTTTATTATGCTAAAACAAACATTCAATCTATTTATGGGATAGATATAGACCTTTTTATGACTTAAATATGATGAGTATATTTTGATAAAAAGTCCCATGATTATTACCTTTAATGTTTTATTAGTCTGATAAATACTTTATGGATTTTTGTGATCATAAACCTTCTTGCAGCCTCCACTACCAAAACTTCCTGCAACCATATCTAAAACAATGTTTTCCTTAGTTTAATACTTAATGAATGAATGAGTAAAGTAATGGATTGTCTTAAAGGATGAACATGTTGAGCTAACCTTCTTCCTCAGGAAAAGATGGCAAGATATTTTGCAAGTACCACAATTGAAGGAAGGGAATTCAATTTCCACTTGAAGAATTGAAGACCAAATCCATAAAGACTGGTTCAACAGCAAAAGATGAGGAGATAGTTTCAACTCATCTGCCATGCAGGGAGAGTGTTCCAAAAATCTAGGCCAGTCATCTTGGTGGTGCATGAATCCAGGATGATGGTGCTTTAAGACTGCTAAACCAATTTGACTTAGTTCTTGCATTGTCATTTACCTCTTTACTTTAAGTTGGTTAAATGTAATAAATGCCTCCCATTTTATAAGGGAAGGTTGGTTAGTAGTTAGGATTAGTTTTCAATAAATAGCCCATTCTCCTTCAGAGAAGGGGTTGGAAAAAATTGCTATTGTAACACACTTTTAGTCTTTAGCCAAGAGGTTGTGCCATATACTTGTTTACATTGAATCAATAAAGCTTATGAAGTTTTTCACCTAATCTATTGTCTTCTTTTGGCACTACCTAAGGGGGCCCACTTGGGGAATTGTCCATACTTTTATTCTGCAAGTTAGAATAGTTGCATTTCCCTTCATAGAAGTTAATATGACTGTTCCTGCAGCTAGCAGAAACACAGAGCTGTCAACTATTCCTACAACCACTAGGAGCAGAATAGGTTATCTTTCAATTTTTTCATTTCCAAGCAAAGTTAAATAGTAAAGTTGTTTCCAGTACTTAAATTCCAGTATAAGGCATTGTAGGAATCATGTATGTCTGGAAGGGTGATTAGTGCATATCTTGTGCTGTCCCATTTCAAGTTTACATCCTTGGGTTGATAATTAAATGAGGTTCTTTAGTAGGTCATGACTGCCAGTTGTGATGTTCAATCCCTGAGTAGAGGAATTCATGTTCCTAGTTATTGAGCTGATTAAAGAACACTACAACATCCACAGCCTTGATCAAAAAATTGTAGAAACCATCAGCTCACTACTTTCAAGAATCCAACACATTAAATTACTACTACCTCAATTCACTTTAATAGAACTCTAATTCTCACACTTGTGGCTTACTTCATTACTTTGTATGATTTAATCCTTCGCATCTTGACTTGAATTTATACCATCTTTAACATCAAAAACTTTCTCCAAGGTCGGCTACACACACTTCAATTTACAAATTCAAATTAGGTTAGCAACTCAACATTCCCACAGTGGAAAGAAATGAGAGTAGACCATACCAAAACTTAACCATGACCCAAATCAATGTCTCAGATCAAACACATACTTCCTTAATTAAAACTTAACCTTCGTATGAAGTGTAAACACCAGGTCGGCCAAACCTAATGAAATCAAAAATGATCTTTGAAGTACACACTTCCACATCAAGAAGATAATCATGTGGGCCACATAACACACTTCACCACATTCCAAAATACATCTTGGATACCATAATATTTATCTGCATCAGATTCAACAAACTTCATACTCAGAACATTCTCCAATAGTTCAACCAAACTATACTGACACACATAAGAGCTTTGATCCTCATCTTTTGGAGCACCAAACCCTGAAAAATTTTGCCAGAATACATATACCACTTAACACCCCTTCTATCAGATCCACAAGACCATAAACAAACTAGCAGAGAATTGTGGATCTGAAACATTTCTCCCAGTTCACAGACAAACAACTTTGTCAAATTGGTTCACACAACTATGAACACAACTTACACTTTCCATCAAACTAGAAGCTATAATCCAAGAGATATCACCAACAGATGCCAATAAAATTCTCATCTTTTACCTTTACAACCTTGTAAGAAATGACCCTTTTTTATTGCATCAACATAAAATTTGATACCAACTATTATCAATGTGCAAGTTCCCAATGCATCAACACAAAAATTCATCAAACACCAATACCATATCTTCACAAATCTTGCATCAACTTCATGAAGAAGGAAATCATGATGTAAGTTATTCTTATCAACCTTACCTTTGCATCAAGACCAGTATTCACCTTACCAACATAACACGAAACTATGAAAGGACAAAACAAACCTTTGACATCAATGACAAACATCATGCCAACAAACTCCCCCTTTGGCATTGATGTCAACACAACCAATCTGTGTGGTCCCTTGTGACTTGTGACAAAAAAAATACATTGAACTCTTCTCCCCCTTTGATAGCAATGAGAAATGGTCCTTTAATGCAACTCATGCACTCCCCCTACAAATGAACTCTTTATAAAAGAAATAACAATTTGAGCACCACCCACTGCAAAGACAAGGGGAATGAAAAATTTCACAATTTGGGGACTGATCTCAGTCAAAAAATACTTCCGCACATTAACTACACTTGTCTATTGTCCAAGAGAAGTGAAGGAATGAATAGAAAGTGCAATGACTAACACCATCTTTAAGCCATCAATATGCAATATTTCTTATGAACAAGCCCACAAGTAACTGCTACTGTCTAAGAAAGGTCAAAAAATTCAAGAAAATGGTTGTTTTTCAAGCAACCATTGTGGACACAAAATATTTTCTTCATAGCACCTCTGCAACACATTTCACTATCACACCATCAAATGACAAGACTACTATCTAGCATTATTGTTATTTTACTTTACTACTTCCCTATTGAATATTGTCACCCTTTGTGATCTCTCTTTTGCCATTGATGTTAATCCAACAAACCTTTTGGTTGTTTGAGTTATGTCAAGAAATAACCAGTGAAGACTTTTCTGACACCATAAAGATACACATTGATATCATGATGAACATATGACAAAATATCCAATTCAAACATTATCACTATCAAACTATGACTAGACAGTTATAACAAGATGGCACTAAGAAAAGTACAAGTATATTTGAATAAGCATCATATACAATAATGAAACTTGTAAACACAAAAATTACTAATGGTTTTATAAGCATCTTCAACTAGTCACTTTGTATTCTCAAATAAAGGAAATTACCAAGAGAAAGCTAGATCCACTAGCTTCTTCCTTTGACATGACTTAGTTCACTCCCAAAAGACACTCACACTATCATGGCCAGTGAATTTTGAACTAGAACCTCCAATAAGAGCCACTGACAGATTGAAAAGAACTTCACATATATATTCACTATATATGATGACTATGCAGTCAAAAAATGCCATTTCACTGTCACTGTCTAAGTAACTGATAGCAACATACAAGGTAAGAACCCTTTAAATTGAAAAAAACCACTAGGTACCATTACCAAACATAGAAGCACTATCATAGTTACTATTTATAAATCATAAACCATGGCATTGTTTAGCAACCACCATAAACTGAGAGCAACAAAATAGACTAAAAGCATTTCACAATTACAACAACAAAGGATCACATAGCCACTTGAGCACCATGAAAAATAGATTGAGAGTAGAAAAATAGAGCTTGAAAGAATCAAACCACTCCCCTAGAACAAGTCAAAGAAACATATCATAACACTTGAATGAAATAGAATGACACTTCACTTGAACCATCATGACATCTTCCTTTTTGAAATATTTAGTGATTGTTATTTTGAATCATTTAGTGACTATCATCTAAAGGTCTAAATAGTGACTTAAAGCAACAATAACCTCTATTCTTTGACTCACCCTTAAGGTGGAAAAGTGATCTAACCTCCCCAAGAATGAGATGGCATAAAAACCACTATATTTGGCAGGAGTAACTAGAAAGAAACACCAAAATTGTAATGAATCTCCACCATATCTACCATTCACTTGTATGTAGACCATGTACCATTTCTCAAGAACAAGTATTCCATACAAGCATGAGTGAGATAACTATCTTTTACATTAGATAAATCATTGTCTCACTAACCATTTGAAACTTTCACAAACACTTGAATCACAAATACCAAATCACATTATGAACCTTTAATAGCACTATGACCTATACCTATCCTCTTTTGTCTTTGAAGTTGGATGACTGTCACCTACACTTTCTTGGGATGCCCACATTTGATCATGTCCACCATGACTTCATCTCTAGGAAATTTGATATTGACTCATTTATATAAGATGGAGGAAAACCAGGTTAGCAAAGACTAAGTGACAGCCACAACACAAATCTAAGCTAAAACCCCAATCTAAAACAAGAGAATACAAACAAAAATGAGGAATAAAATGAAAGCATTCAAATGAAAAAACTCCCCATATTGCAATTGAATCACTTCCCTTGTCTTTCCTCAAGCTACCTTTGCAAGTTTTCCCTCAGATTTGGAGTAGAGTTTGTACAAATACCTACAAACAATAAAGCATGAAAGTTGGAGATAATGGTTGTTAAGAAAAAAATGGAGGAGAAAGGCTTCTTTTATAGACAATCATTCGAATGGATGGATGAGATCAATCTTCTAGAAAGATTCCAAGATTGACGGTGGAGGATTGATGCACCAAAAAGAGGTGGGCAAGGGATGACTATGACACCAACAACTATGAGGTTGATGTCTATGACGATGACGGCTAAGATTAATGAGCAACTGGAGGGATAATGGATGAATTGAAAATTGAAAAAAAATTAATTCATGAGAAAGGAATATTTTTCCAAGTGGAGGATGAATAATTCATTTGAGAAAAAAGGAAATGGGCATTTAATTAAAACATTTGCATAATTATTTTAATTAAATGAGATGAAATATGAAAAGGCGCATTAAATAATTAAATTGAGTTAATTATTTAATAGAAGAGACAAATGGAAGATGATTAAGTAATTTTGACAATTACTAACAATAAAAGAGGGGGAATGAATAGTTAAATAAATAAATTATTATTATTTAACCATAGACAAATGATGACAAGAAAATAATTAAATAAATATTAATTTATTTAATTGATCAGGATAGAATAAAGGTTAAGAAGTGAATTAATTAAATAATTAAAATTATTCAATTATGCAAGGAAGAAGACCAATACAATGGAAAAATTATGCTCGTAGACCAAGACGTTTTTTAGTGTCTACAATTTCTTGCTATACATACACTTCTAGAAACCTTTTTTCATCTTAGACCTTTAGACATCAACCCTGTTGCCATCGAATAACTAATAACAATATATGATATGATTAAAAAAGTTTGTAAAATTCCAACTCATTGTATAATCATTGAAAATAACAAGATGATAGAAAAAGTATCAATGGCACCATTATACTTGAAGAATGCATGGAATAAATTGAAACAAGAAAGAATGTCACTGTATCAATCAAAACACCAAGTCAAGCTACAAGAGAACTAATGGAACCTGCAAAATTTTGTTGTTCCATCTCAAAGCCTTGTTACATTTTGGTTGATACCTATGTGGTTGGGAGTTTATTTTCTCTTCAGTGTTGAGGGGTTCAATTTCACTATTGACTTCTTATTGCCCAATGCCGATCACTTTAAAACATCTTATATCATTCACTATTGTCGGGTAACTAGTCCTCACACCTAGGTCTAAATGTATTAAATTTTATAAGATTATATAAAGGGTCATTTTTTCCTTTACATCCTTTGCATTATTATGACTTAAATGTCTTTGAGCCCTTCCTGTCATATTATCCTAGAGGTTCCCCTTCATTGGAATGACATATGGGCACTTGCTTAAATTTTTCACTTAAGTCCTGTCAACCATGTCTTTATATCGCTCATCGTTGATTACATTAGAAACATATGTTCCAAATTAGCAATGAGTGATGAAGCAACATTTCTTTGATATTTCTCATCATAAATAGCTGTCAGAGCTCTTAATTTGAATGCACAATGAGAGATGTTCTTTGTATTATTGAGGGATTGCTTATTGATAATGGATTTTGAGCCTTCAATATTGTAGTAGTGATAAGTGACGCTCCTCAGCCTTATGTTCTTATTTTCATCACTCATCGTGGATATATTATGAAATGATAAATTTCAATTAGCGATGAGCAATAGGATGGGTTTTCCATTGCATCATGTATTGTGGATATACATGTTCTAAGTGTAAATTTCTACATTAGCGATACATAATATATAATGTTACTATGAATATCTCTCATCGCTAATTGCTCACAAACTATATGAGGAGAATTAGCGATGAGCGATAGCCTTATGTTTCATTGCTAATCATGGATCCATTCCAAAGCTTAAGTTCCAAAGCAGCGATGAGCAATAAGATTCTCTGAAAGGTTTCTTTCGCTAATTTGGAAAGATCTTATGTGTGATATCTTTTGTACCATTGGTTTTCATTGTATGTGTATGTATCTCAATCTGGTCTCTTCACTAGATCTCTCGTCACTAATAGGATCCAAGGTGCAAAGTATGAATTAGTGATGTGCAATGGGAGATAAACATGATCAAAGGACTGGCCATAGATCCAAGAGCTGATATTTTATCACATGAATGCTTGCATCGCTCATAGAACTAGTCAAGGATGAGGTATATCAGTGATAAGCGACAACCATTAAATGAAGAGGCGATGTGGTAAAATCTTGAGGACATCACATAAAGAAAGAAAGAAAGTAGCGAGGCGAATTGATAACCATTGATCTAGTTTTAATATAGAGTGGTCAACGATTAGGGTTTAAACATCAATGACTAATTATTAGTTTCCTCACATTAATGGTGACATGCTTGTCTCTTGGCCGTAAAAGAAAGTAGATACCTAGTTGGTCATGCACCTAGATTCTCTCACAAGTGGAAAGGATACGAGAAGCTGAGGAAATTTGTGTGGGAAGCTCCAGAAACTATAAAGTAATGAGTGTGGCATAACATTTACCTTGGTAAGAAAATTGTATACCTCTTTCTAGATGATGTATTGAGGTGAAATACCTTAGAGGGATGATAGGAAATCAGGGGAATTGTCTGCTTGTCTATTACTAATAACTTCAATGTGGTAATAAGTGTTGGGTAAAATTTGGGGAGAGTGTTCTGTTCAATAAGTAGTGCCTTATGTTATCATAATTGTGAAGGGTTTGTTTTTGGATGTGATAAATTATAAACCCTAGTTCTCCTACATTTGCAAACATGAGTGAGCTAGAGCCCAATGAATCTAGCAATATCCCGGAGAGGAAACCAAAACAAAAGAGGCTTAAACAACTTAAAACTTAGGATGTTTTAGCTGAAGTTAAGTTGAAACCACTTGCAGTATCCAACCTTTCAGCAGGTACTCTTGCAACGTCTACTAGTGATCTGATGTTAGGATCTAGGACTGTCACATGTGAATAATAACTTTCACAATGATTAAATTGAAGGTCTTGAAAATGTAATTATGTAATTTAAAATCCTTAAATAGTCAAAGCAATAACAAAGTGATGAACAAAATATAAGACAGATAGAAGAGAGAAGAGAAAACACAAGTTGATAACGGAGTTCACCAAGATGGATACGTCTCTAGGTCCCTCTCCAAAGAGTGACCAATCCTTGATTATGCTCCAAACTGATTACAAGGCATCAATAGAATACAATTTCGAGTCTTCAAGAGTTTCAAAGTCTTCCTCTTTCAAGTGCAGTAGAGTAACACTCCTTCGATGCACAAATTCATACACTTAGACTCTCCATACAAAATTCTCTCCATAATTCAAAATTCTCTCATAAAAATCACCACTTGGTTATCCTAAGTCCTAAATTCTCCCCTTTTTATACATAATTTTCCCGTATGGGATTAAACCACCATATTTAATAAAATAAACCCCTTACAACAAATTTCCCTTATTTTTACAAATAAAACAATAATCTCAGCCATTACCCCCTTAAAAAAGAAATTCTTCCATTCGGGTTCCATATTGTTTATTTTTTTTTTTCTATTCTCGTAGGAAAGCCATTTAGAGGTTGATTAGTTTTAATATTAGTTTTAACAACTATAATAAAACCAAACTGTCTCTCGTATATTCATGGCCCTCATAATTTTGGGCTATAAAAATTACAAGGATTAAATTTGTTTTAAGTTTGGAGGTTAACTTTAATTCTAGTTTTAAAATATCTTTTTGATATTTTAAGTCCCTTAAAATTTTCATTTAAATCCCTTAAATATTTTAAAATCCTCTAAAAATATTTTAAGATCCATAAAAATCTTTAAGAATCTTCAAAAATCTTTATAAATCCCCTTAAAAATCTTGTAGTATGGGCTTTTAAAACATAAAAGGTTTAATAATTTAAATATAAGGGAATTCAACTTTTAAATTCTATTTTAAATAGTCATGTCATCATGGTCAACCCTCAACTTTGACCGACCATAACATTCACGTACGAACTTGGATTTGGTCCATTCAAAATGCATCAAAAAGCTCTTGACGAGATCTTCGACATGGTGATGAAATATGGAGCATGTGGAACGCTTAAATTTTTTATGACAAGTATCCACCTGGATCAATCCTCCCCACTGGAGAGCTTTTGGACCTCCAAAAGTTACTTTTATTCAGAATTTAAGTGAGGGCATGGCCTCCCCACTTGTCCTGTATCACCTATCCATCTATACACCTGGCTTCACACCACAATCAGGACTTCAACAATATTGTTGAACACATACATCATTCTATCACTTCTGTAAACATCTACATCAATTGTTACAACCATTAACCAATAAACACTAACTAATATCAATATGAATAACAACATAGTTACAAAAGAGAATGAATCAACATGTCTATCTTTCACAACAGGAACATATTTACCCAAAGGAATCTCCAAATTCCCAATCAAAAGTTGCAAACTTGGATCATCAATGCTTTCATTTAATGTTTCCTAATGTTGTACTATTAGTGTATATTGCAACATCTAATTAGCCTTGATTTCCTCAAGTTCATGTCTAGAACCACTTGAATTAACAGACATAAGAGGAAAATCTTTACTTGCATTAATCACCCTTTTTAACTACCCTGTGTTTGCAAAAGATCTATCAGTCTTGATCCTATGAAAATGTACAATATACTTGATACCATCTTTAAACAAGTGATAATGATTAAATTACCTATAGAAAATAACCTTCTGATCATATAAATAAGGGCTACCCAACACTATCCCACAAATATCTAGTGGAACCATATCAAACTGTACCTCATCAACAAACTTACTTGTGATTGTGAATCTCAAAATGCACTGCCTTGTTACTTGTAATTTATTATTTTCGCAAACCCAACCTAGTGGATAAGGTTTCTTATGTTGTGTAGTTTTCAATCCCAAGTTCCTTACAACATCTTCAGAAATCAAGTTAACTAGATATCCACTATCTATGAGTGCATCGATTTTAGTATGCTTAGCAACAACACTTATGTTCGAATAGTTCATTTCTTTTGTGTGTAGGTTGTCTGAGTGAAGCTTGGAGGAAGAACTTAAATGCATGACCTATTATAATATTATCCTTCCTTTTCCTTCATGTTTTTGAGGCTTTATCACTTTCTATTATTTTGTTTTGTTGAACAGATCTCATATTTGAGAAAGTTAGCATTATAGTCATATTTATGTCCTTAGATTTAGCTCCCTGTCCATGTACAAGACACTATTGTGTCCCTCAAACTCTAGCATGTCATGCTAGCATCCTGAACATGTGCTTCTATCTTTTACCCAAGAGTTATCCCTCTTGTGATAGAGATCCTATATTTCTGCTCTCCCAGCCTCTTATGCAATTTGTCTCTAATAGATTTCGAATATCTCATTTTTTTGCAATTTTTTCATTCCACCTTCTAATCTAATTTAATTAAGCTTGATGTAGTTTAGGACAGTTCGCCCCTTTAGATTCTCTTGAGAATGAAGAGACTCGTGAGTACAATGAATCCCTCTTCTTTACAACAACCATAATTACTAGAACCTAGTGTGATTTGGTGGTTTTCCTCTAATTGGACAAGTATTCTTAACTTGTGCTATCATCTAGAGTCAATAAAAAATATTGAAGGATTGTACAAAATCTAGATTTACAACAATATGAACTTTATTTCACATTCCAAAATTGTAATTTTTTTTACTTTTATTTGATCCTTAATTGAAGTCAAATGTAATTTGTGCTTTGTCTTTCACTTGATGAATATTTGTTTTCTCTACTCTCTCCAAATATCTTTATATTATTAAAATTTAAAAATACCTTGAAGGATTGGCATTTTGTCACAAGGAAACATGTTCTTCAAGGTCAATTTTAGAAAGTGTAGAAAGATCAATGATAACTCATACAAGGGCCTTAGAATAAACTCTCTTTACTCTATTTATTGCACCAAACCCAAGTGTTTTGCTAGTGATTTCTTTTTAATGTTTAAGAGATGAGAGATGTGAATTGAATGTAATTAAATGTCTTTCAATACTTGCACATGGGACCAAATCATGCAAATGTGTACGTAGTTAACTCAAGCTAGAGAAATAAAGGGGGCTAATCTATGATCGAGGGATTGACATTGCAACCATAACAATGGTTCTAAGTAAGAAAATTGTTAAATCATAATAACTAATTGTTATGTGACAATAGATGTATAAATAAATGTCAATGATATAAACTAGTGTGTGTATATAAGGGATCAAATATATAGATGTGCATGCACATAATGATATAGAAGTTAAGAGAATGGACCCAATTGTTATATAATAAAAAAGAACAATGTAAATTGGAGAATATAAAGAAAACTAGACGATGCAACTGTTTTAATTTTTACAAAATGACAGAGAAAGAAACAAGAAATTAGAATAAAGAAAAAAGAGTAAAGCCGCTCCGAGCACTAGGAAAATAATATTGGATTCGAATTAAAGTATAAATCAATAGACAAGGTCAGCTGTATAAATTCTGATTCTGTCCACCACTTCTATCTTTTCGTAGCTTCTCTCAAGAATTATTCCACCGGTGGGGGATCGCTAATGACTTTGGGCATCTTGGAAAGAACAAATAAAGTAGGCAGGCACTGGGATTCGATTTGAACAGACAGCGAAATGACGAAGAAAGAAGAAAAAAGCACGAATATAGAGTAATTCAGCACCCAGAGCTAGGAAAAGAAAGTTGGATTTGAGTTAAAGTATAAACGAATAGAGACAATTTCAGTTCTATAAATTCTGATTTTATCAGCCACTATTAAAATATTCAAGCCAGGCGTGGAATATTATCTCGTAGGGCTTTTCTCTTAAGATTATTCCGCTAGTGGGGAACCGCCAATGACGGGATTCCACACTAATCTCTCACTAAACTAAGATCTAGTCCATGCGCGGATTTTTTTCCTGTGCCTTAATTTAATGCTTGTGCAAATTTGTTCAATGTCAAATGTTATATTTGTGAATAATAATGCCACATATCTGTTTTCATTTTCACTTATCAAACAAAAATGCATTTACAATAATTGAATGTACTACAAATATAAAGAAAGTAAATATAATAAATATTTTGAAATTTAGATGATTTAGGATAGAAAAGAGATCATGAAAATTTATAATTCATTACAAGTTTAGAGATTTACTTTTTGTGTGTGAAAGGTCAAGTCTACAAATTTAGGTTAGATATGTGTTCAATGAGACGTCATGCCATGTACTTGCAGAAATGAAATAGCGATATGTATAATTCTACTTTCTATTTCACCTTATTCGCTCCTACTTCCTCTACCTTCTTTGTTATTTGGAGCTAGTGGTATTTGAAAATGCCTACAAAGACGTGTTCACTATGGTCAATCCTTACAAAACATGGTTAAAAAATCATGGACAACACATTTCAATGACAAGTATGCTCCAAGGATGAACATACAAATCTCGCTTCCTTTTAGTGCACCAAGTCCATGTTTTTAAAATAATTGTTCCTTGAATGCTTCTAAGATGAGATATATGAAACATGAATGCTAGTGATTTTCTTTAAATACTAGTAGACAATATCAAATTTCACAAAATGTGTACTTAGTCTCCTCAATGAAAGAAAATAAAAAGTAAAAAAATGTGTAGCAAGCTAAGCAGACTTGATTTTGTGGGAAACTCCATGGTTAAGCTTACTTGAGTCAAGGTAGTATTGAGATGCGTGACCACAATGAGCATCACCTAGATGCAATGAGTGTTAAGAGGAAGCTAATTGGAGAATTTGTGTAGGTGCAAGCTATTAATTGATTCTAGTAAAGGTTCCCCTCTAGTAGTTGAAAGTTGATATGCTCCTAATCCGAAGACTATTGTGACAATATAGGAACCTAACAAATTCGGCTCAAATTTCTCTGGTTTTTCTCGTTATGCTTGATTCTTAGGGTTGTCCACTAACACAAGGTCACCAATGTCAAAATGTTGATTCAACACTTTCCTATTATAGCAGTGATGAAGATGATTTTGATATGCTTGTAGATGGACCAAAGCATTTTTCCTTCATTCATCTAGAAGTTCCAACTCATGTAGTCTTAATACATGGTATACCTCATCATCTATCTACCCTTGCATAGATACCCTTAGAGAAGGTAGTTCAACCTCAATAGGTAAGATGGCATTAGAACCAAAGACTAGTGAATATGGAGTGGCACCTATGGGAGTACGGATACTGGTGCAATATGCCTATAAGGAGAGGTTAAGCTGAAGGTGCCAACCATGAACAACATCATTTATAGTCTTTGTAAGGATTCAAAGAATAGTTTATTAGATTGAAAATGTCATAATAGTGGTTTACAATTCCTAAGAGGAACAAATTTTAGCTGAAATCACATATTTTTAGAAAATATAATGATTTAATCCTTAAAAAATTCCATTTTAAGGATTCCAATTGAAGAGGGTTTGATCGAATCACCTTAGATGAAACCCCCTTGGATAGAACCTCGCTAGTTTTAAACCATACCTATAAATGCGTCTCCTTTACACCTATCAAAATGCTGATAAAAAATCACTTTTGATTTAGATTTTGGGGGATCAAATGAATTAATTTAAAATTTATTTCAAATGATTATGGTATTCCTCATAATAAGCTATCTAATGAATATAATTTTAATATGTTTTGGTTTTGTTATGTATTTGTTTTTTAAGTTTTATTAAACATAGGTTTTTCATCGAAAATGAATTTCTTTGTTCTTCACATGTGGAAAAATAGAAGATTATCAAAAAAAAAATTGAAAATATGAGTGCACCAACATTGAAGTCCTTGATCCAACAAAAAAATTAAATTAAATTTTGACATATACAAAAAAGTTACACGTTATACGTTAATTGTCTCAATTGTAATTGGTTTGACTTTGAAATTTGATTAAGGAAAAAATATTCAAAAAACTATCTAACCAAGTGGAAGCACTAGATATCAGAGTTACAAATCTAAATTTGAAAGAATTGTAATTTTATCCTTCATGGAAAAAAAGTTATGGTTATACGGTGTGCGTCACTTTTTAAAAATGTTGTTTGAAAAAATCTATTTTGTGGGAGATGGAAAAAGAAGTGTAATTTGATTCCAAAGTTTTGAAAAAATATTTTTAGAATCTATAGACAAAATTTGATGAGACTCTAGTTTGCACCATCTTCAAATTCCTCACAGTTTAGCCGCTATAGGTGCCCGAATGTGAAGATTTAGTTAAAAATAATAATTTCAGTGTCCAGTTTGGCCAAAAATTGTAAACCACTATTATGGGATCACCTATGCCTTAGCTTGGCCATTACCTTGTGGGTAATATGGAGTGGAGAAGTGGTGTTGGATGTGAAACTTTTCACAAAGTTGATAGACTTCTTGGTTCTTTAATGATGACCATTGTTAGTGATAATGGAATGAGTGACACCATATCAAAAAATGATGTAATTAAGGATAAACTTATAGATTTGTTTGCTAGTAATATATGTCATAAGAATAGATTCAATCCATTTAGTGAAGTACTCAGTCATGGTAATGATAAACTTGTGGCCATTGGATGATGTGGGATGGATCTTACCTATGAGGTTGAGTCCCCATTGTACAAGGGTCCATGTCAATGTTATTGGATACAATTCTTGTGCTAGCGCATGTATCAAGTCTTCATGGATTTGGCATTGTTGACATCTTTTGACAAAGTGATAGGAGTCACGTTCCAATGTAGTCCAGTAGTAACTTGCTCTCGTGATCTTCTTAGCCAGGGTTGGACCACTAAAATGGGCTCCACATATACCCTCATGTACTTTAGAAAAGTTTTTTTGTGCTTCATTGGTATCAATACATCACAATAGGCTGTTGTCAAAGGCTCGTTTATAGAGGGTGTCATCAATGATGTCATAGTTAGAAGTTGTGTGAATAAATGACTTGCGTTGGTTGGTGGAGAGGTCATGGGAAATGGTATTTTCATGAAGGTAATCAAAAATTTCATGGTACCATGGGGAGTTAGGACCAACAAGTTTGTGGACCATCTCAGAGTCAGGGATGTCAAAGATGGGGATCAACAACTATTCTATTGAAATCTCATATCAAGGCATGTTGTTTGGGGTATCCAAGAGGGATCCAATTGTATCCATGACATTAGCTTTTTTTTTTTGAATGTGAGGGACCTGATGGAATATGATGTAAAAATACTACTTGAAACTATCTACCATTCACTTGTATGGGATGATCTTTTCATCCTTGGTGTCATAATCATCATTGACCTATCAAATTACCAATTGAGATTCCTTATTGTTAGAACACAATGATCTATAGAGAGGGGGGTGAATCAATAGATACTAAAAACTTTACCTTCAAAACTATTGTCCAGACTTCCTCCTTAAACACTTTAATGTGCAAATTGAAGACATAAAATATAACAACATAAATATGCAAACATACAATCAACTCAAGAATTCCCACAAAACCAGATGTACATGGAAAACCCAAGATGGGAAAAACAATGGTGATAAAAGCTACTTGAAAGTACTGCTAAAATCCAGCATCACAAATGAATTCTTCTATTACAATGTTTAGGGCTCCAACCTAAGAAACCACCAACTCCCTGACAATGTTTCGAGAACCAACCCAAGGATGCACCAACTCCCTGATTTAGAAGCTACAACTTCAAGGATGCACCAACTCCCTGATTTAGAAGCTACAACTTCAAGGATGCACCAACATCTTGATTTAGGAGCTACAAATCCAAGGAGACTAGAATCCCCTAATTTGAGCTACAACTTAGTACAATGAGGCTACAACCTATGTGATAATAAACTCCTCTTATATGCATTAAGAATGGTTCAACAAAACCTAATAATGCATCATTACATTGAGTAATTTGTTGCACACTCTACAACATACACAACTATTGGTTCAACTGCAATTCTAGCAATAAAAAAATTGCATTCCTTTTTCTTTCTCTCCTTGCACTCTCCTGTACACTATGAACATTCAGTGTTATTATCTTGGGTATGTGTAGGATCATCATGGAAAAAATAGGCCCTTAAGTGGCAAAAAATTCAGAAAAACTAGAGTTAGGCAACTTGACATAAAAATTTGAATAAGTTATCTATATTATTTTAAAAATATGTAAGAATACAATCTGTAGCAAACTGAATGTAGTTTCTAAACTACTAGGCTTATTTTTTTAAAAAAAATCTATTTGGTGATAATTTGAAATTTTAATGTAGTACTTAAATTTCAGGGAAAAAATAAGTAGGGGCCTGTCTGACCACCCTAACCACAATAAAATGACAATTATTTTTTATAAGATTTTAGATATAAGTAGAGTACTCCTGTACAGATTTGATGCATATTTTTTTGTAATTTTTTCCAAGTAAATAATTAATTATGAATTTTTTGTTACAACTTTAAAAAAAAATACAAAACTCGTATGTCCGACCACCTTAACTTGGTCAAACTTAATGAAATTCAAATTTATTTTTAATCCTATAGTATGTGACATAGGAATGTGACACATGTTTTGATTCAAAAAATGTGATACCGCTTGAAAACTATAGATTTTTCTTTCAATCACCTATCAATTAGGACTTTAGTCAGAATTCAAATAGAAAATGAATAATAATTATTTATTAAATTCATAATAAAATATAATTTATGTTGCTAGAAAGCTGAGAATCTCCTTTAAAAATTATTTTTGTTTCATCAATTTTGGATTAAAAAAAGTCATCGCCACATACCCTACAAATACCCATCTTATTGCCACTTTTTGGCCCATCATGATCTTGCACATACCCTCTTTCCACATTACACTTTCTTTTCCTCTCTATCTTTGTTGTATACTTATCAAGGCATCATTGCCCTACACTTCTTGCTACTGCAAATTGTTCTCTTTATCTCTACATTTTTAGCAATCACAAACTCAAAAAATCCACTATTATAGATTCAACACTTAAACATTTTTAGATTATCAACAAACAACATTTTCTTAATTTCACTCATTTGTCTTTATAGCTTTAAGAACTTCATCTACACACCAATCATCTAGAAATTTTAGTTAGGGTTCTCTTCATTTTCTAACATCTGCAAGAAGTGTTCCATATCTTAAACCAATCAACCATTTGTATTAACAATAGTGTTGTATGCTTAATCTATTGAAGTTACACAAAACTTAGTATACACGTGGCATAGTTCATTCCAACCAATCACAAATAGGATGTAGTAGAAGTAGTTACACTGTTGTTTGTGGCATCAGTTCATTCATACAAATAGGAACTAGGCTTTCTATGTTAGTTTTCATCTTCTTGTGTAGTGAATTCAAATTCAATTTATGTTTTGTTCTATTCCTTAGAACCATCATCTTCATCCAATAGCAAACCAAAATATTTGTTGGATATCTTCCTTATAATATGTGGAAAAATTTATGTTCATTTTCTTTCTAGGATCAAATTCAAGCCTTGTTCATGATTTATGAATGAGTGTCATTCTTATGCACTAAATTCTTCTAATATTCCATCATTGAGTCGATCAGATTCAACTACATAAGGAATCATACACCAATCAAATGATCTGTATGAAATTGTTATCATCGAACATATATGTTTGATTCCCACCAAAATAAACATGTAACACCATGTTGAGGGGACACAGAACATTGTCTCATCAAACTTCACTTCTCTCTTCTATGAGAACCCTTGTACCAACATTGTCTAATCTACCTTCAAACTGTGTCAGCAATCTCATCACCAAATAACTACACTTGCTCTCCATCATCTTTCAAATAGTATTGATTAACCGATCATTGATTTGCATCAAGGATGCAAAATCAATAATTTTTTATCACCATGTGGAATGTTCTATTCGCCTACTATATCCACATCCTTCTTACCTTTCTGGTTTCCACTATCGACATCACACTCTCCCATCACTATATCAAAGAGACTAGCATCATAGTTTTGGCGACATCACTTTGTCTTCCCGATGAGGATTATCATTGCAGTTGTAGACACCTAAATTTGGACAATTAATTTATCCAAATTTATCTCCTTTCATCTAAGCATCCCCTTATTTGCATTAATTAAGTAAACTCGCTATTATTTAATTAATATCCTTAATTTTGCCAAATAACTAAGGTATTTAATTATTAAATAAATATCTTATTTATTTAATCCTCTTTTTTCATCAAATAAATTAAATAAATGACATTTATTTAATTCCTCACATGTCACATCCCTTTCTTAATCTTAATTATTCTCCTAATCTCATCATTAGGTATGTGCACATGCCTAATCCTTGATTAAGATGTGTCACATCCTCCAACTTTTGCAACTTGGCCTCTAATCTCTGTTAGCCACCTAACCCTCCTCTAATCCTTCATTAACTAGCCTAATCAACGTCTCAATGAATTTTTAATTCCTTTTATCCTTCTAAGGAATATTAAATTCCTTTTACTCTTCCCCATGTGATCTTTGACTTGTCCCATCAAGTCACATGTGAAATCTACCCCTTTTCTAATATATCATTAATTTGTCTAATCAAGTACTTGCACAACCTTAATCACTTAATTAGGTCTCCATGTCATTTATGGAATGTGTCCTAAGTCAACCCTATTAAAGACTTTCTCCTTTTGGAGAAGGCACTCCATTCCCCATGTGATTTTTAATTTACATTTAATCCCCCAATGCATCCCTTAGAATTTAAAAAAGAAATTCTCATTCCCATGTGGATATTTGAGGAATTTTTAATTCCTCTCATGTCCTCTCACCCACATGTGGACAAGGACCTCCTTTATGAGGAGATCTTGTCCAATCCCAAGGTACTATGTAGTACCTCCATGTTATGTACTCTCTTTCCACCTCATGTACACATCATCCTTTTGAAGCCACTTCACATGCCACATGCCAACATGTGAGGGCTTATGAGTCCTCAAATAACCTTGGCCCTACATCTTGACCTTAGTGGCTAAATCTCAACCATCCATTTCCTTAGAGAATCCAAAATTCTCTATAAATACCCCTCTTTTCTCTCATTATGGGAGAGATCATTCATGCTAGCAAAACTCTTGCAAAAAATTTTCCCAAGCCTTACTTAGCCAAATTTGCATTCTTGCATCCATTTCACTCATCTTTCCATCCTCATCTCATCTCAGAGCTTGTATCTCTTGCCATCCAAGGATCACACAACATCGAAGATCGAAGGGCCAACCAATGGACAACTCAACAAGGTGAAATCTCTCATTTTGCTTAGTTTAGTTAATCTTTAGGCCAATCTTGAGGTGTAGGGTGTTTTTAGTTGTTTTGTGTTTTTTTGTTTGTTGTTTATATTCTAGCAATTATATTCACCCTCTCACATTTTTGGCATGCCTGGTGGGACCCACAAATGGGTCTTATTTTCACATTTGCTATTTTTTGACTTTTTATAGGTCCAGGTTACAGAGGGGCAGACCTGACCTAACAGACAAGTAAACATGTCCTCCACAGGAAGACCCGACCTTGCGTAGGGGCGGATCTTCCCTCCATAGACTCAAAAACTAACTTTTTGCAAATTTTTCACAGAGGGGCAAACTTTCCCTCTAGAAAAGAAAATTCTCCCTCTTGATAGGAAAATTTGACCTCTGGACAAGTGAATTTGACCTCCAGATAGGTGAACCTAACCTCTGGACAAGTGAGCCTGACCATCTAAGGGTGAAATTGACCTTTAAACCAACCCTTTTGAACCTGTAGTGGTCATTTTGACCACCTTTTGCTCCATAGGTGAACTTGCTTTCCAGATAGGCAAATTTTCCCTCGAGATAGGTGAATTTTCCCTTTGGACAAGCAAATTTTCCCTCTGGACAGGTGAACTTGACCTCTAGATAGGTGAACCTGACCTCTAGATAGGCGAAACTGACCCTTGACCAGTCAACTTTATCATCCGTTTCATCATTTCACCCTTCATTCAGTCATTTCGAGCACCCATTTTCTTGTCATCAACATTGTTTAGTAAGTCATTGTTTCATCACCAAAATCACATAAGTACTATTTAGAACATCATTAGAGTCCATATCTAGCATCAGATCATCCATCCCAGTCACCTAGACTTCATTTCGAGAATTTTGATTTATGTGCCAAAAATTCTAAAGGCCATAACTTTTGACTCAAGTGTTTGTTTGAGCTGAAATTTTATAGGTGGTTTTGTTATGAGGTGACATTTGGATTCCTAAATGACTTTTTTGGGGCCTCAAACTTTCATCTTGACCCTGTAAATAGCAAATTAGTGTTTTTTTTAGTTTTTGAAAAATCATTTTCGTTAATAACTCAGAATGTCTATCTCAAATTTGGGATGTTAGTTGGTAATTCATCCTATCTTAGTTTTGGGTATTTTTGGGGAAAAAACTAGACACTCAAAAGTATGCCCGTGAAATTTCCTAAAATGGCAAAATTTGACAATTTTTGAAAATTGCTAAATCTGGAAAAATCTAATTGTCAACACCTTACGTCCTTTAAACCCTGAAACTTGGTGTAGAATCAATACCATCACATCGTCCAATAATTTTAGGCTTCAACCCAATCCTAATTTGAGCTTTAAATCTAATCCCAATATGAGCTTAACCAAAACCCTAATCTAAGCTTTAGTCATTTCAACCTTTCATTCATCCATTTTGAACAATTTTTCTCCCTTTTCAATCATTCATTTACTTGTTCTGAGTAAACATTCATATATTTCGAACCTTCATATATTGTCTCAAACTTTGGTTTAGCCATTTCGATCACCCGTTTACTCGTTTCGAGTAAACATTCATCCATTTCACACCTTCTTTCGTCATTTTGAACTTTCGTTCAGTCATTTTGATCATTCATTTACTCATTCCAAGTAAACATTCATCCATTTCAAACCTCCTTTCATCACTTTGAATTTTCATTTTTCCATTCTGATCATTCGTTTACCCATTCTGAGTAAACGTTTATCCATTTTAAACCCCCTTTCATCATTTTGAATTTTCATTATGTCATTCCAATCATTTTTTTACTCATTCCGAGTAAACATTCATCCATTTCACACCTCCTTTCATCATTCCAAAATCTCATTCTTTTGTTCTGATCATCTGTTTACTCATTCTGAGTAAACATTCATCCATTTCACATCTCTTTTCATCATTTTGAACTCTCGTTCTATCATTCTGATCATCTGTTTACTCATTTTGAGTAAACATTCATCCATTTCACACCTCCTTTTCATCATTCTAAACTTTTGTTTAGTCATTTTGATCATTCATTTACTCGTTCTGATTAAATGTTCATCCATTTCAAACCTCCTTTCATCATTTCAAACTCCTGTTCTATCATTCAAATCATCCATTTACTCATTTCGAGTAAACAATCATCCATTTCACACCTCCTTTCATCATTTTGAACTCTTTTTATGTCGTTTTGATCATCTGTTTACTTGTTCTGAGTAAACATCCATCCATTTGAAACCTCCAATCATTTCAAACTCTCGCTCAACAATCCCAATCAATCATTTACTGGTTCTGAGTAATCATTCATCCATTCCAAACCTTCATCTTCTCATTTTGAGGATCATTCATCTATTGTGCGTGGTCGTTTGCTCATTTTGAGTAGTATTTCATCCCTCTTGATCATCTATTTACTCATTCTAAGTAATCTTTCATCTATTATGAACCTCCTTCTCTCATTCCGAGTAGTCATTTGTCCATTTCTATCATCCATTTTGTTGGTATGTGGTGACTGATCATGCTATACTGTATAGCCCATGGTATAATGTACACCCTGGCCCCCCGTCCTCGCCGGGGTCCGGGGCCGGGCTGGGCCTCGGGCAGGGGTTCGGCAGCCCTTCTTTCCTACTTTTTCGCGATCACCAAAGGGAAAAATCAATGAAAAGGAAAATCCGGATCTGAGAACCAATCCGGAAGCTTCTAAGCTTGGCAAGGGGTTCGATGGGGTATTTCAAGATGATGAAAACGCGATTATTCGCAAGATTGTAATAGGGTTTTTCACTGGATAATAAAAGTATTGGATGGCTGCGGTTTGGTGGATGTAGCCCAGATTGGGTGAACCACGTTAAATTCTGTGTTATGATTTATTCTGTGAATGTTTTAGTTTCTCTGTTTTGTTAATTAAATCTGCATTTAATTGTTAGATCTGCCATCTCTAACCCTAACACATTTCTCTAATCAAATCATCATTTTCCCCATCCAAATCCCCTGAACTTCATCTTGGTTTATTATCCAAATTTACCTAAGTGTCTGATTTGATCGTCATCATCAACATCCACTTAGGATTGTCATCTATCCTAATTTTATCATTATCGTCAGCCCAACAATCCATTTTCAATCTCAAAGAGGATTCAATGTCGCAATCGTCCATTTATCCTTCAATCTAATCAATCAGTATCCTACACCACTTAGGTTAATCTCTGAACAAGGTTTAGATTCCCTTTCATCATCCTATCTGATCCCTCAGTCTATCTTATCAATCATTGATCGATCTTATCCAATCAATCTACTTCCATCTCAAAGCAAATTCGGTGTCGTAATCATCCTTTGATAATCAAATACGATCGTTAGAATCAATCCCATCACATCATCCAGTCATCCTAAGCTGAGCTTTAATCCAATCTTGATCTTAGCTTGACCTAAATCCTAATTTGAGCTTTCGTCTATTCCCATCCAAAATATTTTATCCATCTATTTATCCTTTCACCATCATGAATCCTTATCCTCCATCAACAGTAGTCAAGGGAAACCCTAATTATGTTGACAACGATAATGAAAGTCTTGTCGATCAAGAAGAATTCAACATAGATCCCCTTGACACTATCATTGCTAGTAAGCTTTCTCCACTCGCTTTCCAAAATCCAATCATCCCTTTGATTTTATCATGTTATGTCTTCATCCATGCCTAATCATGCTCCCTATGCTACCTGTGACAAGGGATACCCATCACATTCATCATATCCTTCATCTACATCATCCTCTTATCCTAGTATGCCATCACAATACCCCTATCCTAATCCCCCATCAACATCCTCCTATCTCAATCCTTCATCCGCATATACCCACTACCCCAATCTTCCATACCAATCTTCTCACCCTAATCCTACATTCGTACCTTCCTATCCTAATCTAACATCCACATCTTTTTATCCTAATTTGACGTCCACATTTCCCTATCTCAATTTGCCACGTCAACCTTCCCATCCTAATTCACCATCCCAATGCCCCTATCTTAACCCTTCATCTAATCTTAATCCCCCATCTACTCCCAATCCTGCATCCAATCCCATTCCCACATCTAATCCTTTTCCACCAATCCCTAGTCCTAATCCCTTGCCAATCCATAATCCTTCATCCACTCCTACCACACCATCTCAGCCTAGAGTACTGAAGTTTCTGACTCCAGAAGTTCTCTAAGGAATTATAAAAAATAAGACATCTCCCACTCCACACCTTGAAATTGTGGAATCATGCCATCCCAACCCATTAGCCATGATCATTAGTGACAAGACCCTTCCCCACTCAACACCTATCATTGATGATACCCCCCTTAGCACCACTCAAACTAATGAAACCATCACATCCTCTGAATCCATTGAGCCCCCATCTCCTACCATCACATCTACCAAATCCATTGAACACCCATTTCCTACTCTGAGAGCCGTCAAACCCATCGATGACACCCAAATCCAATCCACTTCTCCCACTCCTAGTGTCACTAAAATCCATTCTAATGAATGCTTTGAATCCTCTATCCTTCCATCTCCCCAACTTGAAGAGTCTCTGCAACACTCTATCATCTTTCCATCCACAGAAGATGAGTCATGCCAAGAGCTTGATCCAAAGCATGCCAACATATCCCCTTCTCCAAATCAAGATCCTACCATCCCATCTAGTCCACCTCAAGATCACAGTCCCCCATCCATTCCATCCCTTGATGCCCTTGTCATTCAAGCTTCCACTACTCCATCTCCATCTCCATCGCATGATCCCGCTACCACAAATCTAGATCCTATCATATCCACTAAGCCCTCCCCTACTATCACCATCTAGATGCTACTATCTTGTCATATCCCTCTCATGATCCCCCGTCATCACCTAAAACTACTATCCCCACACCGCTTGCATATCCCCTTGGTACTCTCACATTCTTCCATGGTGGCCTCCTCATAGAAGAAAAACATAGTGTATATACCACCCATCATTTTCCACCTAATAATGGACTTGTATCATGTTTTTAGAATAACACAAATCATATCATCAATCGCATGCTCAAGAAAATGAACTATCAAGGAAAAGGTTTAGGCCTTCATGAGCAACATATTTTAGAGCCCATCCAAGTCAATGAACAAATATGCATGCAAGGTCTTGGACCTATCTCCCAAGAATCACAATCTAAAGATATTGGTACAACCTCTCAACGTCCTCAACGAGCCTTTTCCAAAAGAAATGTTGGCTCTTCCTATTGCACCACCAGATCATATATTGCCATCCCTCCTCTATCGTATTGCCTCAAAAAAAAATTCCATATTCCAACTTCATCTTCTCCATCCATTTTGGGTCCTTCCATCCCTCCATCCACCATCTCCCATCCTCCATCTACTCTATCTTTGTTTCCTCCAGGTCCTACGTCTATTCTGGGCCTCTATATCCTAAAATTGCCTCCTCCATTTAGTCCTATTCATCCCTTCATTCATTCATCACCCATCCATGTCACCCATCATAAACATCCCACTTTCATATCCCATAGTCACGATCAACAAAGGCACATATCTGCACATCCTCCATCCACATATAATCCTCAAAATCCTACCTCCATCATTCCACATCATCCATCTCTTCGCACCCATCCCATTTCTATCAAAATAACTTTGGATACTAAAGAAAAAAGGCATAAATCCAAACATCCACATGAATCTAAAGATCCCCATGTCCCCTCTAAAAGACATGGTGAAGAGAAGAAAAATTTAAATCCATAGGCCACAAAGGCCCACCAAAGCAAAGATCAAAACCATGTGGATCCCAAAGAAAAAAGATGCAATGCCTTCAAATGAAAAATCTGTAACATCCAACATTGCTCATCCAAAAGCTAATCATTTTCATCCACCCTCTCCTAAATATTTTTTGGGTCCCTATGTCCCAAAATTCACTATTCCATATCCTCCATTATCCCCACATTATCCATCCATTAATCATCTTATCTTTTCACATCCACCACAACATGTGCTAATGTTGGTCCTAAACTCACCACCCATCACATATCAACCCCATCATTCCATCCATATCCTTTTCAGCATCACATCCATTACCCCACCTATCTCCTCCATCAAATTCCTCTAATTCATCCTCTTGCATAATCTATTTCTCCTAATAAGGTTGTACCAAGGTCCAACAATCACTTCGAATAGGGGCTCTTAACACCTAGTATGGAACTTGATGCTTGAGTCCTTCATCCATCTCCTTATCACATGTCTTCTAACTCCACTTATTCACCTCCCTATCCTTATCCATCCCCTTCCACATGCTATCCAAAAAATTTAAAAAATCCTAAAAAAAATGTAAAAAAATCAAAAAAAAAAGTAAAGAGAAATAATCCATCTAATGGTGAAAGCCTGGAAAAAAAGTGCCTTGGATAAGTACCATGATGAAAACCTATCAAATAGGCATCATGCATAAATCCCCATCTACACTTGGGGGTAGCTTCCTAACATGCATTCCCTCCATCTGGTATGCTTCCAACTATGCACATGTCTTCTTGCTATACGCCATTTTCATTCATCCCCTCCATCCTACCTATCTTACACATCTTTCTTGGCATATCTCATTTATCCCAATCCTTCCATCCTCCTTGTGATCTTGATAATGATAGGGGAAAACATATAAAAATGCTTTGGACACCTCTTATCATACATTCCCCTCATCCGTACACTATCCTAATCCTCAGTCACACTCGTCTATGTTCCTTATCCACCCATCATGATATCTTCAATCGTAAATGAAAACAAAGGGAAAACTAAAAATTTGTCAATAAACTAAATAGAACTTTTGTGACATTTTTCAATAAAGCAATTTCAAACAGTACATGCAATTGAGAAATTTTCCTAAAAAATTATTATCACGAGCTCAGGCCTAATTCTATTCTTGTCCATTTTATGGAGAGTTAGATCTTTGAATTTCATTCTATTTTCCAATTTTTAGAAAGAAATAGAAACACTTGTTTGATGTGACAATTTGGAATTTTATATTCCAATGCTTGAGTAATATTTTAAGTTTCAATCCCCCATTAATAAGGTAATTGACAAAAGGATTAAGTGAAAAAGAAGGGATTTTTACAAATTAAATTTTGAAGGAGTGGCTAAAGGGAACCCTAGCCCAACTAGGGCTGGGATTGTGTTGTGTTCTCCCTCTAGCTTGTTAATTAAAGGTAGGTCCTCCTTGGTTTTAAGAGATGAATAACAAAGCCAAGCCTTGGCATTTCTTGAAGGTATAAATTTGACTAAGGCTTTGGAATATAAATTCCCCAAATTTAAGGGAATTCCTAGGTGATTATTTAGGGGTGCAAACAAAAAGCTATGAAGGATTGGGAATTAAGAAGCATATTGGAGGAAGTAGCATTTAATGGTAGAAGTTTTCATACCATCTCTTACATTTATTCTATCAAGGAGTATAATTGGATAGACAATGCAAATTTTAGAGGGGCAACATGATTTGAAGGGCAATGGATGAAAGGAATGGGTATGGGTATGGAATATTTTCAATTTGAGTAAAGCATCTCAATTAGGCCCATCGAATATTGATGTTCTATCTCTAAATATGTCAAATTTCCAACAGATTTGATTCAAGCTTGCATCCTTTTCCTCTGAGTTAAACATTGACACACATGCAAAAATATGGAAGTGTAGACAGAGCAAGAGTGTAACTTATATAGGTAGTAATTTCTACTAATGTTGTAACTACAAAAATATCCCCTCGATACTTTATTGGTATAACATAGTATTGAAGAATCATTTTACCAATGTTGTATATATACAAGCAATGGATAAAGGTTATTATCTTTTGTTTAAAGCAATTGAAGGAGTGAAGGAAGATCTGGTAAATTTGATAGAATCCTCCTTGCGTACTCCAGCAGGGGAGTTTTGAATAGGGTGTCAACGTCCTCAAATCATGATGGAGGGGAATATATGAAACATTCATTTGTAGTTGAGTGGATAGCCATGTATACAAATTACGGTAACATGGACAATGTGCATGTACCAATAGACAAATGCATTGAAACAATTCTATAAATGAATTGTTTCTGACTTGATCACACATGCTATTATCATTAAGGTAGGGAAAATCCTTTTTTTTAGTACACAGAGATGAGGCTATTGGGCCTTTCTTGATCATAAGGATGTCCCAGTTTCTCTTTCAATGTGGTGTCACCAAGTCATTAGGATTGAATTATTTTTTACATTGATATTGTCATTTGTTTTGACAAGACCTTAAGTTATTGAGTATTTCAATTGATTTCCAAATGGGGGATATCACAAATCCTCTACTATTCCAATTTTCTAAAAGTTTTTTAACTTGCTAACCAAGCTACTTGATACTCTAGGGTGCATTTGTCATGTCTTTATTGAAGTAGCTAAGATGGGTTCTTCTAATGATATTTTGTTGATATGTATCATGTTGCATTGAAACTTTTATGTAATAATTGGATACTCTGGGGTACCCCATTCATACCTGACATTTATTTGGTGTATCCAATTATGTTCTGAAAGGGATAGTTGAAATAACTTCAATAATTATCATATAGATGTCTGAAGTAATTTAAACAAGGTACTTAGAATATGCCTAAAAATGGATACAAAAATATCTTGCAATAACCCTTCTCTTTGTGTTTTTTGTATTTGACTTATGAATGTGCACATGTAATAGAGGTAACTATAAATTTAACTACTTACTAGGCATACTCAACACACTTGATATAACTCCTTGAACTTTCATAAATATACCAATGTGCTTGTAGATCTCAAGAACTCCCCATGACCTATGCTCATGACCACAAAAGTTAATGAAAATTTGGATATGGTGAGAATGATGACAATGCACATTACCCTCTTTGAATTGTAGATGACCGATTAAGATAAGCTTTTATATATAAAACACAAGAAGTTAAAATACATGCAATTGAAACCAATCTGGTAAAACTGAAAAATAAAAAAATTGCAAAATATGAAATTAGGGGAAAATGGTTAAAAATATTACATGGGATTTTCTTTAGGAGAGGAGCAATGACCTCCCTCAAAATCCATGCAATTATAAGTGAAAGTGAAAATATCCCACAATAGGCAAATTGCGCAAATTTGTTTTGAGATGCCTCTTGCAATAGATGTACACACTCCACAACAACAGGTAGCTACCCACATATTTAATTCTTCTCCACTTCTATACTGAGCTTACTATAATGAAAATCTTCACGACTTAGTAAAGAATAACTTAGAAGAAAATTAATGTAGCCGAGTGTTGCTAATTCCTCTCCGTTTCAAGTAGGACAAATTTAAAATGGATCTCAACAACCATATAAATTGTTCTTAATTTCTCTCCAGCTAAGTAGATCTAAGCTAAATCTGTGTGGATAACAGGTTTATAGTCTACGTATAGTTTTCATATATTTATAGCATATACTTCTATGGTTTAGCTTAATCGCGTATACTTCTATGGTTTAGCTAATTCATTATTACTAAGTAGTACACACTATTGTAATTAATGAGAAAAATATACCTTGAGAAAGATCTTGGACATTTTCCACTTAATTACCACCCAATATTCAGAATAGAAAGAAAAATAAGCCATAAGAAGAATATGTAGGTGGAAAGACTTACCTGCCTCTCAGTTGAGGCAGCATCAAAACACCTCCTAAAGGATCAGGGGGAAGTCTTGAAGGTGGAAAGCTCTTCCTTGGGAGCTTTATGTATGGCAATGGTCCAACATAGCCATTTGTCTCTGGCCTCTTCCTAGATGTACTTGTTTCCATAGTTGCAACAGGCCTAGAAGAATGGTCATTGCCTATCGAGTTAATTGGCCCTGCTAGCAACCCAAGCAACAATGAAACATCTAGAAGCTCTATTATGGTCCCTATGGGAGAATTCCCTGTTGCTTCTAATAGTTGACCTTGTAATAAGCTTTTTAGATTACTAAATATTCCAACACCATCACTTAGTATTAGAACCATAGAGTGAATTTAAAACCATATGGGTAAGTAATCATTATGTCGAAACAACAAGCATGTGTGTGGCAGTCATTCTCACATTTTCTCAATGTAAAAAAAATCTTACAATAACATCATAATAGTCAATAAAGGGCTCGGGAGAAAAGATCTAAACAAGGTGTACTGTGGAACAAGTCAAAAATTCTTGCATCAAGCCTCAAGGTACATTTATGATTTAGAACATTACTATGCTCTTAAAATAATTATTACAAAATATTTGATGAGTGATAACTGATAAGAGTCTATAAGCCAAGGAAAGACAATTAGAAATATGGGATAGTAAAAATCTACAAGTTGTTTTTGCAGTGTTAATTATTGGAGCTTGAGAAAGCTATAGAAAATACTCCAAGAATGTTATTAGGAGTTTGGTCAAAAGTGACAACTTAACTCAGTCTATGAGTAGTGATACAAAGCATGATTGGGACAAGAGAAGAAATGTTAGGTCTCGGGGTGGTAGCAACAAAAATTTTTTGGTCATCTTTGCATTAGAGGCTCCATATGGCTTTGTCTAGCTAGCCAGATGGTGGAATTGATACTAGACTCCTAAACACATACAAAATAGAAATTAGTATGGCAACTCTAGAGATAAGCATGATTTAAGCATATTTCTAATAATGTTAAGTTTCATAAGATTGGCACACAGAATTTCAACAATATATAGGTCACAACTACCATAGACCAAGGAACATACAAGGCCACTAGATTACAAGAAATACATGTTGACTGATCACAACAACATGGCTTTTCCCAAAGGATGCTCAAAACTCTTATGCTAAGTAAAGATTTAAGATTCTAAATGAAAACTCCCTCCATTAAGATAGCTCTTTTTATGTAGGATATCATAACTCTTCAAGCCTATACCAATCTATTTTTCAACTTTGGGCTAGCTTTTGTCTATTTGGATGCATTGTTTACCTTATTAAATATAGACACAACAAGATTTTCCCATTTGTTTAATTGTTTGTATTGATTGTAAATCTTATATTTGAATTTGAAATAAATGAACTCATTTGTTGCTAGCCATAGAAAATCTTTTTCATTTGGAGGCTAATTATAATGTTTGTTGCACTTGTCTACATAGACAAGGACTTCATAGTTGCTACATTCTATTTCCTAGAAACAAAATATGTATGTTTTTCTGTATGAGTATACAATTTACACATGAGTTGTACAACTATTCCACTAATTTGAATAGTCAAAAATCACAATAGATATCTTTTCTTGAGTACTTTTTATTATTTTAATGTTTGTTCTCTCTTATACAAATGGTTAAATTAATTAAATTTATGCAAACTTTATTCTCTTCAATTTTTGTGGGCGTGTTCTAATTCTATTAAAGAATAATTCTCCTATATTATGATTTGTCAAGCATGAATCCTACCAACAATCCATGTGATGATCACCCAATTACTCGAAAAAATGAACCTCCTACAAGAAACATTCCTATTGCAACATTGAATCTGTACCAAAATAGATGGTCAATAAAGGCAAGAGTGATCTGTATAGGATCTAGACTATATGCAGTATTGAATGCTTAATTAAAACAACTTTGCAAAATTTGAATTCATGCATACTGTGATAGGTCGAATGTGAACGTTAGAAATCAAGCAACAAGTAAAAGAGTGCAAATGAACACCAAAACAACCTACACCTCAAGATTAGCCTAAGTTGGAAACAATACAAGATAAAGCAACGAAATAGAACCTTATACCTTGCGTTGAGTCGATCCTTTGGTTGGCCCTTCGATCTCGGATGTGTATGCTCCTTTGATCGCAAGTAGAGGACGTGAAGATGGAAATGATGCTTGGAATCATAAAAATGGCTAAGTGTTGGTTGAGAAACAAAACTGCAAGAGTTTGGCTAGCACAAATGATCTCCCAAAATGAGAGAAAAGAGGGGGTATTTATAGGAATTTTGAGAATTCCTAAGGGAAATGGATGGCCAAGATTGAGCCACCAAATATCAAGATGTAGGGCTAAGGTGAGTTGAGAACTCACAAGCCCTCACATCTTGACATGTGGCATGGGGAGAGGCCCTAAAAGGTGAAGTGGACATGAGGTGGAAGAATAGGACATGACATGGAGGGGGGTACAAAGTACCTTGGGATTGGACAAGATCTCCTCATAAATGAGGTACTTGTCCCCATGTGGGTGAGAAGACAAGTGAGGAATTAAAAATTCCTCAACTATTCTCACGGGGAAGAGGGAAGGAATTTAAAATTTCTTAAGTGCATTGGGGGATTAAAAGGTGAATTAAAAATTCACATGGGGAAGGGAGATGCCTTGTCAAAAAGGAGAAATCCTTTAAGAGGGTTGACCAAGGACACATGTCATAAAGGACATGGGGAAGAGAAAAGGAATTTAATATTCCTTGGAAGGATAAAAGGAATTAAAAATTCTTTGAGAGGTTGATTAGGCTAGCTGATGAGGGGTTAGAGGATGGTTAGGTGGCTAAGAGATATTAGAGGCCAACTTGCAAAAGTTGGAGGATGTGACACCTCCTAATCAAGGATTAGGCATGTGCACATCCTAATGATGAGATTAGAAGATGGATTAGGATAAGATAAAAATGATGGAGGATGCGACATGAGGAGGAATTAAATAAATGTGATATTTATTTAATTCAATTGATGGAAGGAGGATTAAAGAGATAGGGTATTATTGATTAAATACCTTAGGGATTTGGTAGAATTAAAGATAATAATTAAATAATAGCAGTATTAATTAATAAATGCAGATAAATGGATGCTTAGATGAAAAGGGATGAATTTGGATAAATTAAGTGTCCAAATTTAGACATCTACACATATATTAACAAATTTATGAATTAAAACTTCAAATGAGAAAACTAAATATGAGAGAGAAGAGAGAGGAGAAGATAGAATGTCCAAACAGTATTTGATTACAAAGTTTGCCACAAACGTGACTACGTCTCCGGGTCGGCTCCAATAGAGTACGACCGATCCGATTAATCTCCAAAAATCAACTACAATGCACCAAGTCCATTAGCTACAAGCACTTCGACAGCATGACAAGGCTCCGACGTACAACAATGGCTTGAACAATCTCCTTAGAACTCCTCTTTCAAAATATTTGAAAAATCTGCCAAGAACCCTTAGCTAAACTCCTCCCTATACCACCCCTTAAATACAATTTTGTTTTCCATATGGAGGAAAAACCATAGGATTTACTAAAACAACCTTATCCCTCCATTTTTACATAAAAATCTTTATAAATTTCCCTTTTAAAAAAAAACCCCTACAATTTATTTAAGCCCTTCAACTTATTATTTTGGGCTTTTGTTACAACTTAAGGGGTTACTTTTAATAAAAATTTGTTTGTTTAATTTAAAATTATAGGAGTTTGTTTTATACTAAGGCATTCGGTTTTGACACATACAACAAAACCGACCGAAGCCTAACATATCCCAAACCCGTCGAATGGCTCAATGGTTAGAAACATTTTTGGGAACCTGGCTGTTCTGAGTTCCACTCCCGGCCGTCGGTGTTTTCAAACCATATTCAACAAACTAACAACAAAACAAAGCGGCCACCGCGTAGAGTCAAGCACGAATATCGCGCCCCAATGATGGAGGTGATACCTTGTGTGAGAAAGGTAAACGGTTCGAGCCCCATGCAGGCATCCAAGTCCTTTTATGAACAATACAACCGACACTGACGATAGAGGAGGAGTAATCGCCGGGCCATGTGTCACACCAGGAGGGTGCCACATGGCAAACACTAATTGCCCAATCACACTGACATGGATGCTGACAACGATGACTCAACTAATGATGTGTCCTTCTAACTGAGATGATGATGTGTCCTGCCAATAGTTTCGATGACTGTACAGCTAATGACATCAGTAGGATGACGTGTCACTCCGTACTGTCAGGAAACTTCCACCAATACCTTGACTACCTTGTGGAGGATTTATAGCAACCCACAAAAGTGAAATGGTAATGGCCAAAAGACCAGACCAGACAAAGACAATAGTGGGTGTCCTTCCCCTTCTGCCCATCAGGCCCCTGGCAAATGGGTAGAGATGAGCCAATACCCAAAAGCTGAAAAAGACTCCACCAAGTAGCTTGCTCCATTGAGGTATCTCACTGTAAATTGTCCTAGAAAACCCAACAGCTATGGCTATAAGGTTAACCATCATAATTGTAATTATGATACAAACTTGATCTATTTAGGATCTAGGGCAATTGCTTATAGAATACTTAACGTAAACGTAACTTAATACAATGCTTAAATGAACAAATGAAAATAATATGCTCGCCAAGATAATGAACTGAAAAGAAAGAGAGAAGATAAAGAGGAGAACAAACGCAATTGATAACGGAGTTCGTCCCTAAGGACTACATCTCCGGGCCCCTCTCCAACAGAGTGACTGATCCAATTATACTCCAAAAACAGTTACAATTGCTTCAAGACTATCTCCCTTAAGCACAGCAACATGACGTTCCTCTGATGTGCGGAAATGTCTTCGATATCTCCCAAGCATTCTCTCGTTCTCACCACCTGGACTTAGGAAATCCAATCCTTACCCCTCTTTTTATACATAAAATTTGCCTAAAAAGGCCTAACCACTTCATTAAATGGGTAACCCCCCCTAACAACTCGTACAACTCCTCTTTTGTCTCCACTTAGCTTTTGGTTTAGATTGTTAGAGGTAGTTTTAAATGTTTATGGCTTAATACGCCTTTTGGTTAAGGCTTGGCCAATAAACCTTTAACAAAACAAAACAAAATCCTTATATACATTGAGGAGTATCGATGGTATAACGGTTACTAAGCATTTTGGCACTCGGGTGGTCGGCGGTTCCAACCCCGCCGGCCACACTTTACCACAAATACCAACAGTTTTAAACAACAAAAGAAACCTTTGCCATACATATATTGAGTGAGCCTTGGCCGGTGCAACGGTGGAGGAGTTGGTTGTTCAGGCGGTGATCACGGGGTCGAACCCATTACAACCAATTTTTGTTCCAACATTCAACTACATACAGTCGAAAACCAATGACACATGTCACCCTATTATTCGCCCACTTCGGTTGATGTGTCCGCTGACAAAGCCGCTCACGAGGATATCCATACACTGACTGGGTGCCACGTGTCGCCCGCCGATTGGTCTATACCATCTGACTCACATGCCACATGTCTTGCGTTGATTGGTCCACTTAGCTTCCATACAGTATGGACTGACACGTTAGCATGATGACGTCATCACCTATACCTTCAAGTCAACCAAACTTTGACTGCCAATATCTTGCGCATACGATGTTGGATTTCGACGAAATGAGCGTTGTCGGAATCATCTCGATGAGCCCTTCGATTTGACACTGCTTTCGTTAATTTCTGAGATGATCATTTTTTTCCTTCTAGATGACCCCTGATGGTAGTTTGACTGAAAGTTTGACTGGCCGTAACTTGAGAAAACAGACTCCTTCTAGCTCCGTTCGAGTTGCGTTGGAATCAGAATGTCAACCTCTTTCTAATGGTGCTAAATTCTAGAGTATTGGAGACAATTTAAATTTCACTAAAAAAAATGTCCCTCAGATCAGGCCTCCCCACTGGAGAGCTTTTGGACCTCCGAAAGCTTGATTACTTGGAAAGTAAGTGAGGGTAAAGTCCCTCACTTTACCAATCTCCATCCATCTTGCTTTGCTTGGATGCATCCCCTTCAGGCCCACTTTGAGGTACTCAACATCTCCTCTTCGTGAAGTTCTGACATTCCTATCGAGAATAACATCTTCTGGCAACTTTGACATGTATTCTGGTGAAAGGTCATCAACTGATGGAACTTGAATGTCTGTGACTTCATCTAGGATCATTGGAGGCTTATATAGTTTCAAATTCTCAACATTGACAACCGAGTAAATATGCATGTATGGAGGAAGATTGAGGTGGAAGGCATTGGTACCAATCTTCTCAAGGATCTCAAAAGGACCATACCTGATTGGCTTAAGCTTTTTACCTTCACCTTGCATCCTTTCCTTGCTGATGTGTAACCAAACTTGATCTCCAACCTAAAAATGATGATCAGTGCGATGCTTGTCATGGTGAACCTTGTATTTTGCTTAGCTCTGTTCCAATCGTGCTTCCACTACCTGATGAATTGCTTGGACGTTCTGGATGAACTTCAAAGCCTTCTCTACATCATGGTGTCCATCTTCAACATCATCTTTCCCAAAAGCGAAATCCATTGGTGTCTTGGGCACATAACCGAAGCATGTCTCAAAAGGAGACCTCTTAGTAGAAGAGTGTGCGGCATGGTTGTAGGCATGTTGTACATAATGAAGACTCTCATCCCACAACTTAGGATGCTTGCTGCAATGCCCTTTGAGTAGATGCACAACTGTCCTGTTTATAACCTCTGTCTATCTGTCAGTCTATAGATGGAAGGTGGTACTCTTCTTCAGTCTGGTGTCCATGAGTCCCCACAAAGCTGACCAAAATTCCCCCAAGAATCGAGAATCTCGATCCGATACAATAGAAGTAGGTAACCCAAAATGAACCCATACAAATTGAAAGTACATCTGAGCTGTCAGTTCAGCAGTGACCTATTTCTTACAAGGCATCAAAATACACATTTTTCTAAACCGATCAACTACTACTTACAAATAATCATGTCCCTTCCTAGACATAGGTAACCCCCAAACAAAGTCCATTGACACACTTTCCCATGGGTGAGAAGGTATAGCTAGAGGTGTGTACAAACCCAATTTCCTATTATTAGGCTTACTAGTTGCACACATAACACAACCTCTAATATACTTAGTTATAGTTTCTTGCATACGAGGCCAATAACAATATTTCTGCAGTTGAGACAATGTTTTGTTTACCCCAAAGTGTCCTGCAGTCAATGAGGTATGTGCTTCTCTAATAACCTGTGCTTGCTCATCCTTTGGAACACATAATTTTCACAAGTGATATAACAGTTTATCCTTCACATAATAATCTTTCTCTTCTACATGTTTTCCTTTCATTAAAGCAGCATAGATATCCTTAAAGTTCTCATCATTAGCATATTGTTCTTGAAAACTTTCATGAACCATAGAACTATTCTGAAGGATTATCAAAGCATTCATCATAGGAGGCCTAGAGAGCATGTCTGCTACTTTTTTATGGGTACCTTTCTTATACTTAATAACCAAATGAAACTGTTGCAAAAAACCCATCCACTGGAAGTGCCTACTTTGTTGCAGTTTAGATTGTGAGTGCAAATACTGAAGTGGCTAGTGATCAGTGTGGATTACAGTTTCTTTCCCCATTATGTAATGTTTCCATTTCTTAACACTCTGAACTAAAGCATAAAGTTCTTTATCATAAGTGGGATAGTTACTTACTGCTCCTGAAAAAGTTTCAGAGTGGTAGCAAACTGGTTTACCTCCTTGCATGAGTACTGCTCCCATGGAAAATCCACTCGCATCTGTCTTGATCTCAAATGGTTGATGTAGATTTGGTAAGGCCAGAACCAGTGCGGTGCTCAACTTTCCCTTCAAAGTGTCAAAAGCCTTCTGTTGTGGACCTCCCCACTGAAAATTTTCTCTCGTACTAGTTAATGCATGTAATGGTGATACTATATAAGAGAAATTTGCAATAAACTTTCTCCAGTACTGAACTGCAGCTAGGAAACTTCTGACCTCTGTGACTGTACTTGGCTTAAGCCAGTTTACAATAGCTTCGACCTTCACAGGGTCTACTTTCAATTGACCACCCCCTACGATGTAGCCTAAGTACACTAAGGATGTCTTAGCAAACTCACATTTAGACATCTTTACATACAATTTTTCTTTTCTCAATACATCAAAGACTTTCTTTACATGACTTACATGATCTTCCCAAGTTTCACTGAATACAAGAATATCATCTAGATAGACTATGACAAAATCATCAATAAAAGGACGAACGACATCATTCATGACTCTCATAAAGGTAGTTGGTGCATTACAAAGCCCAAAAGGCATAACCAACCACTCAAACAGTCCCTATTTTGTCTTAAATGCAGTCTTCCAAATATCATCTTCTACAATTCTTATCTGATGATAACCACTTCGCAAATCTAACTTAGTGAAATAAACTGCATGTTTTAACTGATCAAGTAAATCATCAATTTTGGGAAGAGGATACCTGTTCTTTACCACTATCTTGTTCAAGGCGCGGTAATCAATGCACATCCTCCAAGTTCCATCTTTCTTTGGAACCAACACAATTGGAGAACCACAAGGAGATGTACTAGGATGAATAACTCCTTTTTCCACCAACTCTTGAACTTGCTTTTTAATTTCCTCATTTTGCATAACAGATAAACGGTACATGTCGATATTAGGAAGTGGCACATCCTGCTATAACTAGATTTCATGCTGTATCTCTCTCTTTGCCTTTATCTTTGTCTTTTTCTTTCCCTTTAAACTTACCCTCGAACTTAGATGGCTTCTTGGAAAAGTTATCACACCTCATCTAGATTGTTGGGACTCAACATCAAAATAGTGTGCCTAAGGTAAGAATGCAAACCACCTATGTACTTAAGTAATGTGTCTTGAGTATACAAGGGAACATTTAAAGTAATAGCCCATTTTCTAAACTCATGAGTATAATCCTAGACAGACTACCCCTTACCTTGCCTAAAGGTTTTCCAATTCATGGTTAACTATTGCATGTAACCTAAAGGATAGAATTGTTTCCTAAGGGCAGCAACAAACTCCATCCAAGACATATTAACTTGACCATGGCAAGCAATTTCTTCTCGAGTCTTACTCTCCCACCAGGTGAGAGTTGTACCTCCCAACCGAAGAGTGGCTAATTGGATCCTAGAAGCATCTTCTACTAGGCCTTGAATCCTATAGTACACTTCTACTTGTTGGACCCAATCATCTAACTTCTCAGCATTTAACTCCCCATAGTACTTAGGTAACTCAAATTTTACATCTAGCTTAATAACAGGCTTAGATTTGCTCTTAAATGGATTTACATTAGAAGAAGGAGAAGGAGAAGGAGGAGAATGCTTGGGAGATATCGAAGAAATTTCCCCACATCAAAGGAATGTCATGCTGTTGTGCTTAAGGGAGATAGTCTTGAAGCAATTGTAACTATTTTTGGAGTATAATCGGATCAGTCACTCCGTTGGAGAGGGGCCCGGAGACGTAGTCCTTAGGGACGAACTCCGTTATCAATTGCATTTGTTCTCCTCTTTATCTTCTCTCTTTCTTTTCAGTTCATTATCTTGGAAATCATATTATTTTCATTTGTTCATTTAAGCATTGTATTAAGTTACGTTTACGTTAAGCATTCTATAAGAAATTTCCCTAGATCCTAAATAGATCAAGTTTGTATCATAATTACAATTATGATGGTTAACCTTATAGCCATAGTTGTTGGGTTTTCTAGGACAATTTACAATGAGATACCTCAATGGAGCAAGCTACTTGGTGGAGTCTTTTTCAGCTTTTGGGTATTGGCTCATCTCTAAAGATTATTAAGGATATTTTGAATATTCCTTTGTAAAATTGGGAGATTATATGGAAGCGATAGAATAATGTTTATGTAACTTGACCCAAGGTTTGAATGGCCATAACTTGCACAAACGGACTCCTTTTTTCTCCATTTGAGTTGCATTGGAATCGAGACGCTGAGATCTTTCTAATGGTGCAAAAATTTGGAGATTTGGAGATACTTCAATTTTCACTGAAAATATCCACCAAATCAGGCTTCCCCACTAAAGACCTTTTGGACCTCCAAAAGTGGCATTTATTTTGACATTAAGTGAGGACTTGGCCTCCCCACTTGTCCTGTATCCTCTGTACATCTGAATACCTGGCTCACAAGCATATTCAAAACTACAGAAATATTGTTGAACATAAACATAACTTTATCACTTCTATAAGCATCCACATCAAATGTCGTAGCCACTAACCAACAAAAATTGACTAGCATCAAGCTGAACAATAATGCAGAAATGAAAGAGAATAAGTCAACAACATATCGATCCTTCACAACAAGAACATTTTTACCCAAGGAACCATCAATTCTTTCAATCATCATTCCCTCATGTTGTACTATGGGTGCATCCTACAACATCTGACCCTGGTTAGCTACTCCAAGTTCAAGTGTAGAGCCACCTGTACTGACAGACATAAGAGTTAACTCTTTACTTGCATTAATTACCCTCTTTAATTTCCCTGTGTTTGCAAAAGAATGATTAGTCTTAATCCTGTGAGAATGTACAATATACTAAATGCCATCTTTAAACAAGTGATAATGATTCTTTTCCTTGTAGAAAATTGCTTTTCTATCATAAAGATAAGGGCTACCAAGCACTATTCCATAGATATCCAATGGAACTACATCAAATTGTACTTCATCCACAAAATTACTAGTGATTGCAAATCTTAAGGTGCATTGTCTTGTTACTTGCAACTTATCATTTTCACAAATCTAGCCTAGTGGATAAGGTTTCTTATGCAGTGTAGTTTTCAATCCCAAGTTTCTTACAACATCTTCAGAAATCAGATTAACTTGAGAACCACTATCTATGAGTGTATCAATTTTACTATTCTTAGCAACAACCCTTAAATGAAACAACTCATTCCTTTTCTTATCTTCAAGGAAATCATTAACTGTAGAAGTAGAAGCACAACTAGCAACAAAAACACCAGAAATAGGAGCTTTACCTTTTAGACCCATAGCTGTTATCTTAGTCTCATCATCTGAATCTAAACCAAGATCCATAACAACATTTGCAACTTTCTCCTTACCTTTCTATTTCTGATTACGTTTCTGAGCCCACTTAGGCTTCAATTCGGGATGCAACTTCCAACAATGTTCTTCATCATGACCCTTCCTGTCACAATGAGTGCAAGAAAGTTTCTCATCCTTCTTAACTATAGTTGCCTTCTTTCCTTTCCCTGTCTCTGCAACCTTAGAAGATTTCTTTACATCATTATCAAACTTATCAATAAAAGATCCTTTACCCCTTGACTCTAAGTGTGTAGCTTGAATAGACACTTCATCCAAATTACAAGGGTTCAAAACCAAAATAGAATGCCTAAGGTAGGAATGCAGACCTCCTATGTACTTCAACAAAGTGTCCTAGGTGTACAAAGGGATATTTAAAGCAATAGCTTGTTTCCTAAACTCATGGGTGTAACCTGAACAGACTGACCTTTCCCTTGCCTAAAAGTTTGCCAGTTCATCATTAACTGTTGCATATGGCCTAAGGGATAGAATTGCTTTTTAAGAGCATTAATAAATTCTGTCCAAGTTAAACTAACTCTACCATGTTGTGAAACTTCCGCCTTAGACTTACTCTCCCACCAAGTTAAAGTTGTACCTCCTAACTGAATAGTAGCTAATTGGATCCTATCAACATCATCTAATAGGTTTTGGACTCTACAATAGACTTCAACTTGCTGAATCCAATCATCCAATTTTTTAGCATTTAGTTCACCACAATACTTTGGTAAGTCAAATTTTACATCCAATTTGATCTTAGGCTTATACCCACTCTTGAAAGGATTAAAAGAAGTAGAATGAGGAGAAGATGGAGAAGAAGGAGAAGAAGGAGAAGAAGAAGAAAAGGGGTGATCTGGTTGCTTGCCACCATCTCCATGTTGCTTCCCTTTCTTGTCTTCATGAACATCTTCCTTCGACGAACCTCCTTCACATTCCTTCCGTTCTTGTCTTTCTTGGAAAAGAATGTCCACCTTAGCCTTCATCTCGAGGAATGCTCTTCGAAATTCCTGCTCACTGATTTCTTCAAGAACCTCCATTCCAGACAAGGACATCTTCGAAAAAGTTCTTCGCTTCCTAATTTTAGGATCAAAGTCTTCAAGCTTGCATTCACCCTTCTGAATCCTGGATCTTGTTAGCATTCAAGAAAAAACAACTGCAATAATAGTCAACTGAGCTCTGATACCACTTGACCCTAGGTTTGACTGGCCATAACTTGCACAAACGGACTCCTTTTTGCTCCATTTGAGTTGCGTTGAAATCAAGACACTGAGATCTTTCTAATGGTGTAGAAATCTGGAGATTTGGAGACACTTAAATTTTCACTGAAAATATCCACTGGATCAAAGAGTCACTAGAAAGGGCCAACTTCGTCGTTTTAACAATGCAAAAGGAGATGGAAAAGTTTTTAATTTTGACTTGGTTGATTCAAATGGTGGTGAAATAAGAGTAACATGTTTTAATGCAATTGCAAAATATTTTTATGATTTCATAGAAGTTGGGAAAGTATTATCATCTCAAAAGGGAGACTCAAACCTACACAAAAGAATTTCAACCATTTAAAGAATGAATGGGAAATTTTATTAGAAAGTAATTCAATTGTTGATTTGTGTTTGGAGGAGGATAGCTTTATACCAAAACAACAATTCCATTTTACACCAATAAGTGAAATTGAGAACATGGAAAGCAATTTGATGGTTGATATCATTGGTGTTGTTTCGTCAGTTGATACAACAAACACAATATTCAAAAATAATGCCACACAAACTCAAAAGAGAACCCTTCAACTAAAAGACATGTCAGATTGTATTGTGGAATTAACAATGTGGGGTGGTTTTTGCAATAAGGAAGGCCAACAACTCCAAGAAATGTGTGATTTAGGAACTTTCCCCATTCTTGCCATAAAGGCTAGACGAATTAGTGATTTTGGTGGAAAATTTGTGGGAACAATTGCTACAACTTAGCTTCTTATAAATCCAGATCTTCCAGAGTCACAACAATTGAGGTTTTGGTTTGATACAGAAGGGAAGAATCTCAATTCTCATTCTATTACAAAGGAAATCTCATCTATAATAGAAGATAAAATGTTAAAAAGTATCATACAAATTGAGGATGAGGAACTTGGTAAATTTGATAAACCTTGTTCGATTGTGATAAAAGCTACCTTAACTTTCATAAAGGTAGACAATTTTTTTTATACAACTTGCCCCTTAAAAATTGGAGCTAGCCAATGCAAAAAGAAGGTCAACACTAATGGAAATGGCAATTGGTATTGTGGAAGATGTGATAAAAGTTTCCCTGGATGTATATATACTTCAATGCAAAGTCCAAAACCATACTACTTTCACTTGGATTATTGCTTTTAAAGAAGTGGCAGAAGAAATTATGGGTGTTACAGCAAAAGAATTGAACATTTTGAAGCATGAAGAACAAGATGATATTAATTTTGGACACATTATACAAAAGTTCCTTTTCAACAAATACATATTTAAACTTCAAGTGAAAAGAGAGACTTATAATGATGAACAAAGAATTACGTGCATTGTCATAAAAGCAAAAAAGTTTGATTATTCATCTGAAAGCAAAGCTTTATTAGATTCAATTGCTAATATTTAGGTTTCATACATTCAAATGCTTCAATGTATATCTTCTTAACAATGTTTTCAAACATTTCAAATAAACTCAATGGATATCTCTAAGTTAGTTGATATGATTTTTGCTTCTATATTGTTCTTAATTTTTTTTAATAGTAAATCTGATGATTTATTAAAATTTATGAATTGATAATAATCATGAGTTGTAAGATTGTTTCACTATTTTAAATAGTGCATAATGACAATGCTTTCATTTTTTGGTGTAGTTTGTAATGCGCTGTTGCGTAAACCCCAAAGAACAACTAAAAACACAACATTTTTTTTTGAAAACATAAAGAATAAACACTAAGTTTACTAATGCAACTAACATAGCTAATGATTACAAGTTAAACACCTAAGTCCCTTGGGGTACACAATGTGACATTGCGTAATCTATCCCATAACAAATCTAATAAAAGTAATTATCAATTCTACTAATGTAACTCATTCAGTCACATGTTTTCATTTAAACATTTATTAAAGATAAGCAATAAGACAAGGATGAACCATATAGAAATCCATACATTCTTTCACAAAAGATTGTACTTGGTAATATAAAGAACATATTTTCTCAAACATAACACAACATCAATGATATTAACAATTATGATTCGAGAATGATTAATGTGATTATATAATACATCAATCTACAAGTACATCTTATTGAACAATTACTCAAGATTACATTATGAGTCTACCCAATACATGGGAGAGTATCATATCAATACATAAAGTATGACAGAAGTACAAGTATATATCTGGAAACATATAAACCCAAGATCTAACTGTCTCTGCAAAACTCTACACTGAAAAGTACAACTGCAAGATAGGGAACCCAACGGGGTGCATAGCACGTTCCACTCGACCACCCCCATGCTAGGAGTAAATAAGAAAGGGTTCCCAACTAAGAACATCTAAACAAATACACAAGACTAAACTCCAAGCATGGAAAGCTAAAACACACATAAAGGGAAACATAATATCAAAAGACCACTTCCAAAACATAACAACAATAAATCACCAAAACATATCAATAGACCACTTCAAGAGGTTAGCAATAAAAACAACTCAAGGGAATACTAGAGGAGAGTGTCATCGCACAGTCCTACATGGGTTATCCTAACTTCCTTTCTCTTGGCGTCGCCCCCATCTATGGTTATCTTGATAGCCTCACTAGGCGTCAGCCCCATAGGGTGACTCGTGCGGAATTGTTAACCTCTCATGGAGATGAGGCAATGATCTTGCCAACCACGGCCTTCTCAACCCACCTTTAGCCTATGAAAGCCCTAACAGGCGGATGAGGCATCCATAATTATCTTATTAATGTTTTACTACCCACCCCCTAATTATTTAATTAGGTTATCACTTATTACTAAAACTCTAGCGTGGGTTATCCTGACAGCCCCTTTGTGCACCGGCACCCACGTAGAGCCACTCTCCCTAGAAACCCAAAACACAACAACAAATTCCAAGTGGTTGTACCCACAAGTACTCTAAGACACAAAATAGAACAACCATGAGGCAAAAAACATCTCACCAAAAGTCATATGAATAAACTCCCATAAAAACAGTACAACCCAAGTGTAAACTTAAAATCACAACTATAGTCAAAATCAAGACAAGTATCAAATAAAAAGCTCACATAATAAACTGCCATTTTCCCATTCCTCTGGAAGTTTTAAACAATAACCTTAATTCCTATAGAAAGATCAACTAATTTAAGGGCCTCCACATGGTTTATAACTAAAATCAAGGAAATTGACAAAGAACTCAAAGAACTTAAAGAAAATCAAAGAATCTAAATATTTATTCAACATCAAGATTTTGTTAAAGAATGCAAATTTACTTAACAATCACATTAAGATAACTCATTGCATGAAATCCACCATGGAAGTTAATCTATCAGTTAACTCAAACTATTTCATTTATTAAAACACTCGATTTGACTTGATGAAATATTTTCTTTCAATTTGTCTAGTAACAACATGAAGTCATTATAAATGACCTACATATTAAATTTTTCTATAATTTAATACCACAATTTTAAATTAACATTATAAAAATAATCCACATAATTATAATTCATATATATATACACACACACAGAAATATATATATACATACATATATATATTAATATATAATAACAAATTTAATTTGGATTAAATTTAATAAATTTAAATCTTTAAATATTATTTAAAAGTGAATTTAATAAAAATATATTTTTTAACCAAGTCGCGGCCCTGGGAGGACTGTGTCCCTCCCTAGGTGGGGAGGTCACAGCCCCACCAAGGGTGTGCCCAGCAACCATGGTAGTTATGCTCCACCATGGGAGTGGGGGACATGGCAGCAGTCGACCCTCTCCCCCATAAATATATATTTTTTATATTAATTCTTTTTTTCTAAATATATATATATTTTTAATTTAATCTCAGACAATCTGTATTGTCTGCACAAAGTAAATTTTATTCTTATTTTTTTTATTTTTTTTATTTTTTTTAAATTCTAGACATATATATTAAATTGGAAAAATAGATTTAAATTATATTCATCTAAAGGCAAACTACAGGCAAACTGCATATGGGTTTTTCCTAATTTTAACAAGAAGGTTTTCAATCCAAAACTTAAAAGGTTTCAAAATCTCTCTACAATTTTCCCATTGTGTTTTTCTATTGTTTCTTTTTTTAGTAGTTTCCCTATTGTTTAACAATAATTTCTTTTCCATGATGCTCTCTGGTTTTACTGTAAAAATTTCTATAGAGGCAACAAAATAATCACGGCAAAACTTCAACAGCCGAGAACAAAGTTTTTTTCTATAGAGGAACTTTTAACAAACTTTTCTACTCATAAACTATCAACAAACATTTCTATAGAAGGTTATAACTAATTCACAACAATTTCCTCTTACACAAATAATTTTAGGCAATCTTTTCAAAACAAGAAAACAATTAAATAAATAGTAAAGGAACCTGTTTTCCTGAAGCTTGAAGAAACGAGGGTTGAAAGCTTCGCCTTTAGAGCTCACTTTTAAAACCTTTCCAGAATCTTCACCTCCAACAAGTTGCAAATTATGAGTCCAAAAACATATGCTGAAAACCTCCACAAATTTTTAACCAAAAACCCCCAAAACCCAAAAACTATTCTACATCCAATTTCTTTTCGTGAAGAAACTTCTTGCCATTCACATCATGCCAATATTCTCTCTAAGAATATTTTTAAACAAGGATTTTTTATTAAATTCTCACTCACTCCCATAAATACTCTCATTATAATTTAACTATTTTTTATTTATTTTTCTTTTAATAATAATAAAGCATTATAAGCTATTTAATTAATTTAAAAATTCAAGAACTAATATCATTTACCTTATACAAATTTAAAATTCTAATTCACGTTATATCATCTAATATTTTTATTTAAACTATTCACTCAATTAAAAAAAAAATTAATTAACTTTAACTACAATTTCCTACAAATAATTATATCAACTAAATAACATTAATTAATCACACTTAAAATAAAGATTAATTAAATAACAACTATTCACAAATAAATAAATAATCAATAACATCCAATACTGAAATAAAGAAAAGGTCAAGACTTTGACACCATAGACTCACAACAAGGTGACAAACTTGGGACGGGGACACTTTCTTATCAACTCCCTTTTCAACATCATACCATTGGGTTTATGGGACATGCTCAAACCCGTCAAGCAGGTGGAGTCGGTGTCCAATACCTACATCTTGCATAAAATAAACGTCAAGTAGCATGTAAATCTCTATTGCAGACACACCGTGAAAGGTAATCGTGAGGTAATAGGGCACTTGCAAGCAAGTGATGCCACTCCGTCCTTTCACCAAGACTCACTAGCAAACACATCAGAAACTATAACAACATAGAATCACAACATCGCCACATATATTATTAAAGAAACCATAACATAAGAAAATAACATAATCACCATGTAATGTATCATCAAACATCATAAGTAATGTCAAGTGCAACAAACCAACCAAACTATAAATCCACACACAACCAAAACTAGTGAATTGATCACCATCACAAACCAAGTACAAAATCAACACAAAAGAGTATCAACAACATGAGGGGTATCACATAGTTAGTATTATTGTAATAGATTTTTTCATTTGTGATTAGTATTATTGTAATAGATTTTTACATTTTTAGTTAATATTATTTTAATTGCTTGATGGTAAATTAGTTACTTCATTTTTACAGTTCAAGCCACTTTTTGAATGTTCTTTTACTAATTTATATCATTTCAGGTTAGTTGATGTGATTTTTCCTTTATATTGTTCTTAGTTGTTTTTAATAGTAAATCTGATGATTTATTAAAATTTATGAATTGATAATAATTCATGAGTTGTAAGATTGTTTCACTATTTTAAATAGTCCATAAAGGCAATGCTCGCATTTTGTGGTGTAGTTAGTATTATTGTAATAGAGAAATTTCATTTGTGGTTAGTATTATTGTAATAAATTTTTACATTTTTAGTTAGTATTATTTTAATTGCTTGATGTAAATTAGTTACTCATTTTTACAGTTAGTAAAGATGTAACAAAGAAAGAACTTACAACTACAATTACAACATGAATACACTAATTAATAGATATTTGACAAAACAAACTTTATAGAGTATAGAGTGCAAAAACATAATAGATCATCAATTACCAAAAACCAATCAATTGTAGATAATCTAAGGGTTCTAAAGTAGAATATATCCCATACTAAATAATTATAAAAATGCAAAACTCAAGGGCACAGACTACAGGAATTACATTAGCCTAAGCAATTGGCCATAAATGTAAGAAAAATGAGGGAATTTTTATGAAAGCATACACAGTTTGAAGTTTGGAATACTTCATGAATCTTTTCAATATTGAGTTATTAATTTCTTGCAGTGGGTCATAATCTAAAAAGAAAATTCCAACTTTTTTAGCTTCCACCTCTAATCTTCCATTGGTTATGAGACTCTAGGTTAATTCAAAGGATGATGGAATGGGTGGGTAATTTCATGAAAAAATGACTCCAAGCAGGTTGGTGCAAAGTCTAGGTTTTTGAGGGTATGTGTCATGATTTCTATTTCCAAGCCAATCATCCATTCGATCTAGATTCATCCCTCAAAGGGCACTTGCTCTCAATTCATGTATTATGAATGTCTACCTTTCAGGGACTTTTGGTACAATATGATTGGCCACAAAATCATGGTATATTCCTTTCTTGTTTCTCTAGGTCACTGATCTATTCTCCTGGAAAAATGGGTGAGGAAATTTGACAACCCTAATAAAATATTCATTCGATGCAACCATGGAAGTTTCTTGAACTAGTCTGAACCTCCACTTTCTCAGAAAAAATATCATGATAGTGGGCTTGAATTGCCTCCTGAGCCTTTGGCATAGATATGTTTTCTCCTAATCCAAATCAACTTTGAGCAGATCACACTGTTGATGATGAGGTTCATTTTCTTCAAAATCTATTAGAAGAGCAGGGGCTTGAAATCAATGAATTCCTAAAAAATGATGAAAATCAAATTTTCATCTCTTATATTTTAACCATTCTCTAGAAAAAGAAAAAAAATCAAGCCACTTTGGTAAGCAAACAGGAAGGAAAATGGAAACATTTGGTGATCTGAAAATGGACTATGGATACTCTTGTAACATGAAAATGGAGGAAGTTGATGTAGATGAGGCCCTGAGATTCGACAAGTTTAACAATGGCTTCATCAACCTTGGTTTGGCAAATAAATATCTTAGATGGCATTGATGAGTGGCTCTCTTAGATGGTTTAGTTTTCTTAGGAGTTTTCAATAAGGTGGAGTTCATTAGACATGGTTGTATGGATCTCAAAGTTTTGTCTATGAAGGGTTATGACCCCATAAGATTTATTAAAACTTAAATAGTATATTTTAATTTGAGTGAACGCCAAGTCCACAATTTACCAATAAACATAAAAACTTCTAAACAAACTATCCAAGTTTAGCAGGTCAACCAGTTTACCTTCCAACAAAGAGGACACACTAGTTAAAATTGGCCTATATAATTCATTCTCGATAAGAACAAATTATTTACTAAATGAAACAACATTTTGTGTTTCTCTCATCTATTTTGTTGTACTGCAAACATCTTTTTGTCTTTTTTATCTCTGTACTGGCAATTCATTTGTATCTATAAATCAATTCAATGCAATTTTAGTTTTCTTTGCATTAGATGGTCCTTTGGGACAAAATTAGAAAAGAAAAATAATGTAATGAAAAATAATTTCTATCAACATTTTCAAAACAGTATAATAACAGTCTACTAAGCATCATGTTGCTCTTTAGAAACAAAAACTACAAAATTGACTGTATGCTAGACATACATAACAAAATTGAGCATTGGACATTGTCTGGTAAATCTTTGTAGAATAAGATACATGCAAAAGGTGAAAATATGAGGGGAACACAAGTAGTCAATATTACTCTTCACACAAGCTTTGTGTATATATGTATGTTAGAGCACTTTCAAAGAGATAGAACACTAACAAGATCTTGCAAAAAGTGTGAATGATATAATAAGAATAGTTTATATGTATATGTTAGAGCAATTTTTAAACAAATAAAACATTGACTACATAAATTAAATTAGCGTAAGCAATTGGCCATAAATGTATAGAAAATGGATGTAATTTTAAGAAAGCACGCATGGATTGAACTTGGAAGTTTAGGAAACTTGATGGATCTTTTCAATATTAAATTGTTAATATCTTACAGTGGGTCATAATCTCAAAAAAATAATTAGCTTTTTTAGGTTTAAAAAGCTACATTTGGTTTTAATTTTTATGCATTCCTACATTTTTTGTTTATGCATGGCTATTTTATGTCTTAAGGCAGTACACATCTTACACTTACTGCAGAGTTTTGCAGAGTTGTTTTTTCGTCCTAACTACAAAGTCTCTTTTGCTATCGAGAAAACTATTTATTTCAGATGACTACACATATAATCCTTTGTTTATGAGCATATACAATAATTTATTAATCATAGGTGTTGCCACAATAGTGGTTTACAATTCCTGAGAGGAACAAATTTTATCTGAAATCACATATTTTTAGAAAATATAATGATTTAAGCCTTAAAAAGTTCCATTTTAAGGATTCCAATTGAAGAGGGTTTGATCAAATCACCTTAGATCAAACCCCCTTGGATAGAACCTCGCTAGTTTTAAACCATACCTATAAATGCGTCTCCTTTACACCTATCAAAATGCTGATAAAAAATCACTTTTGATTTAGCTTTTTGGGGATCAAATGAATTCATTTAAAATTTATTTCAAATGATTATGGTATTCCTCAGAACAAGCTATCCAATGAATATAATTTTAATATGTTTTGGTTTTGTTATGTATTTGTTTTTAAGTTTTATTAAACATATGTTTTTCATCGAAAATGAATTTCTTTGTTATCACATGTGGAAAAATAGAAGATTATCAAAAAATGAAAAATATGAGTGCACTAGATATTGAAGTCCTTGATCCAACAAAAAAATTAAATTAAATTTTGACATACAAAAAAAGTTACGTTATTCGGTCAGTTATTCGAATTAATTCATTTGACTTTGGAACTTGATTAAGGAAAAATATTCAATAAAACTATCTAACCAAGTGGAAGCACTAGATATCAGAGTTAAAATCTAAATTTGAAAGAATTAGAATTTTATCCTTCATGGAAAAAAAGTTATGCGTTATACGATGTGCGTCACTTTTTAAAAATGTTGTTTTTTGAAAAAAATCAATTTTTGTGGGAGATGGAAAAAGAAGTGCAATTTGATTCCAAAAATTTTGAAAAAGATATTTTTAGAATCTACAAACAAAATTTGATGAGACTCTAGTTTGCACCATCTTCAAATTTCTCATGGTTTAGCCACTATAGGTGCCCGAATGTGAAGATTTAGTTAAAAATAATAATTTTAGTGTCCAGTTTGGCCAAAAATTGTAAACCACTATTATGGGATCACCCTCACATAAAAGGATCTTTAATATAGTTTAATATATTTTAACTTTTCTAAAAATAATTTTAATCTTTATTTTAACTAACATTTATTGTCATGTAGAGTTGGGATTGTTGTCTTCGTCATAGACTCAACTACAGTCCTCATTTTTTGTGAGCAAGAAGGACTACAATGTGTTGGAAGGTCAGTTACTTTCCAATTTCACTATTATAACTTTTATTTAAAAATCTATATAAATAATCAAAACAATGTTGAATTTAGTCAATTCAAAAGTATTCAATGTGTCAAATAATAGTTTCTTTTATATCTAAAACATTGAAACTTTACTTATGGTTTGTATGCTACTTTTGATTTAATCAATTTTTCTTATTACATTATTATGCTTTATCGAAAGAGTAATCACTAAAAAATTCAAAATGTAGTTTCATCCTTTCAATTAAATTTATAAAGTCCAATCACTTTTCCTAATACAACATTAGAAGAATACATAATTTAAATATATATATATATATTATAGATATGGGTCGACAAAGATTGAATTTTGAATCATATGAATAAAGGAGGCAATATCAAAGAGAGTATCAAAGAGAATATCAAAGAAGGCAATGGGAACAAATGACAGATGCTCAAAGAGAGGAACAAAGAAGGAGACACAATGAAGTCGAAAGACGAAGATATGTTAGACAAAGAGCATAAGTAACACTACAAGAATTAGAAATTCAAAATAGAGAAGAGACAAATACAATTACAAATAGTCATCAACAAACTTCTAAAGAAATATCTCATTCTGAAAGACAAGAAAGACAACAAATTGATCCTCAATCAAGTGAGGTGTACAACAATGCATCCAATGCAAACATTCAATTGAATCTTGAACATGAAGTTTCAAGATCAATAGACCATGTACTAGAGACATCTCAACATGAAAGTCAAATTGATATGAATTTAGGTGTAGAAGATAATGTACAAAACATACCAAACCCAAATGGAATGATTCATGGTGAATTTCAAAGTTTTCAAAAGCAATTTTGACATCGATTAGATAGCTTCAAAATTCCAATCATATGTTATGTTTGTCAAGAATGCTATCTAGGAATCAAAGTATCTCAGACCTCTGAAGGACCTATATGCACTAGATGCTGACAGAAAGAGGAAATAATAGATTTTCAACTTCAAACAATATGGACCCCAGGCCATAGCCACAAGAGTTTTTAAATTTGACTCAGGTTAAAGAAATATTGATTGCACATGTTAGCCCAATAATGCAAGTTACACATGCAATAGGTGGTCAGTATAAATACACAAGACACACAATCAGTTTTCCCCAAAATGTGGAACATGTTTCAAAAGTTTTGCCACATTCAATACAATTTTTTCCAAATCATTATTGTTCAAAGAAGGGATCAACGTGGCACAAATTATAACTTTGTACGATTAATAGGGATCGTGTCTATAAGGCACTAAAGTACAAAGTAGACCATGACAAATATTATGTAGATGTTAGAATTGATGAAAATGCTCTCAATGATCTGACCAAAAATTTTGATGAAAATATTTTCAATAGATTACAAATAGTACATATGGAATTTTATTATGATACAAATCAAATCATCTTTGTCGATCCAGTCATTGAGACAAATGAAGGTAATGTAATTGAGCATACAATATCAATGGTTTCTAAACCACCTAATGTCTAGACATAAATGGAATTGATTCGTGCATGGGTTAATAACCTTGATGCAACAAATTCAATATCATTGATTGATTGCCCAGAAATAGGTTCATCTCCTATAAATGAATGTCACTTTAGGATTAATTGATATGGCATTTCCAACATTATTCCCTAATGGTAGATGGGATTGGTTAGAACCATGAATCAGGTGAGTGCATTTGCATGAATTTTTCAAGCATTTAATGCGGTACAAGGATCATCGCTTTGCTAGTCATCCATAGTTTAAATATTTCATAATGAACATGATAATGAGACATTGTGCACAAAATTCATCAGCTGTATTCATAAAAAGAAATTTTCAAGACATGCCACTCACCATCAATGAGTTAAATAAGCATATGGAAAACATGCCACACTCTCATCTAGCCAATAGGTTGATGCGGTTTGGAACAAAATTAAGGGGTACAAGGCCATACTAGACAAAATATCGTGCAAAACTGTCTGACATGATTCATCAAATAGGTTTTCCTACAATATTCTTCACCTTAAGTGCTACAGACATGTATTGGCCTAATTTGCATGCATTAATGCCAGGAACACAACCATCTACTCCAAGGGAGGCTCAAAATTGGAGAAAACAAAATGTTATTGACTATCCTCATATAGTCACACATTACATGCACTTGAGACATTCAATATTCAGAAAAGAAATACTGGAAAAAGGAATGAAAGTAAAATATTATTGGTGCAAATATGAGTGGCAACATAGGGGATCATCGCATGTCCATGGATTCATATGGATACATGGAGCACTGAATATGGACAATATTAATTGGTTAAATGGAGAAAAATGAAAAAGTGTTGAAAGATATTTCCATTGTATTGTTCACGCATGGAATCCTAGAGAAGATCCACATCAGCCAAACATACGGGCAAGTTTTAAAAAGTTTGGATGTAAACATGCAATATATTAAATAAAATATTTATAGTCTACAATATGACTAATATATTTTCATTTCCAATTGTAGGCATTCTGGAATTATTCTCTACATCTGTGTCTTAGAGATACAAGACAACTTATAGAGATAGATGTTGACCAAGACTATGAAGAAATCCTAAACTGTGTATAGTGACACACAATGTGCAGGGAAGGTGCATGCCTACAAAAAAAAAGAGGAATAATGGTTTGTAGGTAACTGCTTTAACAAGTTAAAATATTTATATCAAAGTGGAATATAATATAATTGTCAAATACTAAAATAGATGACATATTTATATTGATTGTAGGTATAATACTCCTTGGGCATTGAATTTAGAGGGGTCAAAATTATATGAAGACATACAAACAAGTGAAAAGAAATTTGAGCTAGCCATAAATGATGATAGAGTAAATTCACACAATTGCTACATATTGCAATTGTGGAGAGCAAATATAGATGGAAACCTGTTCTTTCTAAACATGTCGTGATAAAATATATTGCAAATTATGCAACAAAAGCAAAGAAAAGCTCTAAAACATACCAACAAATGTTGATGCGTCTTGCAAACACAGAAAATGTTGATGATTTAGCTACAAGAGCATATACAAGACTTTTGACAGAGACTGTTATAGAAAGAGATATTGGAGCTCAAGAAACATTATGTTTTTCTATATATAAGTTCCTATGATTCCAAGTTAATCTTTATAAAACTTAAAAAAAATACTTACAAAGCTATAAATATTAAACAATTACTACTTTTATATTAAACATAGATATAAGAGTAAACAACTATAGATATAAGAGTAAACAACAACTACTTTTATATCCTACATAGATATTATTATTGGAAGAAAAAATAATACAATTGCAAGTGAATTTATTATTTAAAAAATAAATTACATCACATTATGAAATTAAATAAAAAATACCATTAATGATGAAAAATATGCGTCTCAAACAAGATAACTTTCAGCTTATTTTTTATATATTAATATTTAATATATGTATACTAGTTTTTAAATTGGTGTTGTTGAGAAAATTTAAGAGTCAAATTAAAAAAGTGTTCTTTACTGATTAGTTCTTCTTATTGTACTATATTTAAAATTTAATGTGTGTATTGAATTATAAATTGTGGAAAATTTATACTTGTTATTTAAAAAATTATAATGATGAAAAATGTATGAAAATATGTAGAAAATATTTGTTGTTGTGGGTTTGGACCAATTGTATTAATGCATTGTGGGCTAGGTTAAAAAACAATTTTAATGTGTTGAAGTGTCTTACCACTATTCTATTGCAACTAACACAAAGACTATTCTTTAATTTGTATCTATTATGATTCTATATATTGATAAAATAATGTTTGTAGTTCAATTATTATTTTTAAAATATGTCTTTAAATTTAGAAGACCAATAATTTGAAATATATAATAGAGAGAGGTTTATCATTCCTGAGACAAGAATATATTTTTTTGGATAATTTTTTGATAATTTATATTGGAAAAATCATGTAGTTTTCTTCAATTTAAGACAATAAAATATAATTGAAATTATATTTAAAAATATTTTTAGAAATCAAAATCAAAGAGATTAAGAGATTTGATGAAACAAAAAAATCAAAATCAATGAAACAAAAAAATCAAAACAAAGATATTTGATGAAACAAAAAAATCAAATAAAAAAGATTTAAATAAAAAATAAAAATCAAAGAGATTTGGTCAAAAAAGAAATCAAAGATAAATCACAAAAAAATAAAATATTTATTATAAATAACTTAAAAAGTAAATCAAAAATATTTGATCAAAAGGAAAAATCAAACATAAATCACAAAGATTTGAATATATATATTTACCATAGATCAACTACAAGGTCATGAAGTAAATAAATAAAAATTAAAAGATCAAATAGATAAATCAAAGAGAAATAAATTAAAAGACCAAAGAGGTAAATCAAAGAGATTTAATAGGAAAGATAGATCAAAGATAAATCAGAAAGATTTGAGAATCTTTACCATAGATAACTTAAAAGATCAAATAAATAAAGAAAAGATAAAAGATAAATAAAAAATGAACACAAAGATTTGAATAAATTAAAAAATTCAAATAAATAAATAAAAAATAAAAAATAAATTAAAATATCAAATAAATAAAGAAAATATTTAAGATAAATCTCACAAAGATAAATAAAATAAATATTTAAAATATAAATCAATAAGAAATACTAAATAAATAAGCCTCACAAAGATTTGAATACATGGGTTATAGTTAGGGTTTTGGATAGGGTTTAATTACACTTGGGGTTCAATTAGGATAAGATTTTGGAGTAGGATTAGGGTTAGGCTTCAATTATAGTTACAATTCAATGAAGGTTAGGGTTCAACTAGGGTTAGGATTAGTGTTAGCATTAGGGTTCAATTAGGCTTAGAAGAAGGGTAAGGGTCTGGACTAGGATTCAATTAAGGGTAAGATTCTATTATAAACCTTGGGGTTAGGGTTACAGTTGGGTTTCAAATAGGGTTATGATCAAGGTTAGGTGTAAGATTCAATTAGGGTTATGATTCAATTAGAATTAAATTTAAGTTTAGATTATAGTTAGGGTTCAATTAGTGTAAGGTTAGTGTTAGGGTTAGAGTTCAATTAAGGTTTGGATTAAATTAGGTTTAAATTTTAATTCTTTTTATAGTTAGAGTCTAATTATGGATAGTGTTCATTTAGGATTAGGGTTGCAATTCAATTAGGATTTGAATTAGGGTTCAATTAAGGTTCAATGAGACTTAGGCTTAGGGTTCAATTAGGGTAAGGGTTAGTGTTAGTGTTAGGGTACAATTAGGCTTTAGATTTAATTATAGTTTAGAGTTAGGGTTAGAGTTTAGTTAGGGTTACAATTATGTTTAGGGTATAATTAGCGTTAGGGTTACAATTAGGCTTCTCTAATAAAGCTTAGGATTTTAATTAGGGTTACTGTTAAGTGTTAGCGTTAGGACTCAATTAGGGTTCAAGGTCAGTGTCAGGGTTAGGTACATTTAGGCTTCACTTAAGATTAGGGTTCAATTATAGTTCAGGTTCAACTAGGGCTAAGATTAAATTAGGGTTACATTTTAATTAGGGTTAGGGTTCAATTATAGCTAGGATTCAACTAGGGTTATGGTTACTATTCAAATAGGGTTAGGGTTAGGTTTCAATTAGTGTTAATGTTAAGGTTAGGTTAGGGTTATGGTTCGATTAGTGTTAGTGTTAAGGTTATGTTAGGGTTAGGGTTCAAATAGGTTTAGGGTTTAATTAGGGTTAGGTTTACAATTAGAGTTAGGGTTGATATTAGAATTAAGCTTACAAATAGGGTTAGAATTATGATTAGGAGTAAAATTAAAATTAGGGTTATAGCTAGGGTTAGGTTTAGAATTAGGATAAGGTTTAGGATTAGGGTTATTGTTGGGGTTGGGGTTATAGTTAGGGTTGGGGTTAGGTTTAAATTACAACTAGGGTTAGGTTACAGTTACAATTCTTTAATAAAGCTTAGGGTTTTAATTAGGGTTAGTGTTAAGTGTTAGGGTTAGGATGAAATTGGGATTCAAGGTCAAAGTCAGGGTTAGGTACATTTAGGCTTCACTTAAGATTACAGTTCAATTATAGTTAGGGTTCAACTAGGGCTAAGATTTAATTAGGGTTAGGGTTCAATTAGGATTAGGTATAGGGTTTAATTAGGGTTAGGGTTAAATTACAGTTAGGGTTAGGGCTAAGGTTAAATTATGGTTAGGGTTCAATTAGGGTTATGTATATGGTTCAATTAGGGTAAAAGTTTAATTATGGTTAGAGTCTAATTATGGGGTTAGGGTTACAATTGGGGTTCAAATTGGGTTATAATCAGAGTTAGGTTTAGTATTCAATTAAAGGGTTAGGATTGGGGATCAATTAGAGTTAGGGTTATATATAGGATTCAATCAACACGTAAGGGTTAGTGTTAGGGTTATGATTAAGATGGTCTTCAAAGTTAAGGTTAGAATTCAATTAGGATTAGTTCTTACCTAGTTAAGGTTAAATCAGGGTTAGAGTTTAATTAGGAACACTTTAGAGTCCAATTATGATAAGTGTTCAATTAGGGCTAGGGTTAGAGTTTAATTAGGAACATTTTTAGAGTTCGATTATGATAAGTGTTCAATCAGGGTTAGGGTTAGAGTTCAATGAGTGTTCATTTTATGTAACAATTTAATAAGCTTAACTATATCTATAGCCAACCATAAGCTTAACTATATCTCTAACCCTAATCTTAACCTAAACCTTAAACCTAACTATATCTCTTAACCCCAACCTAATCATAATCCTAACCCTAAACTTGATCATGAACATAACTATAACCCTAATCCTGATAACCTTAACTCTAATTATTACCACAACCCTAACTATATCTATTAACTCTAAACTTGACTGCAAACCTAAATGTAACCCTAATCCTAATGCTAACCCTAACCCTAATTTTGATGCCAACCTTGACTCTCATCATAACATTAACCATATTTCTAACCCTAACTATATATCTTAACCCTAACCCTAACTATATCTCTAGCCATAATCCTAACTTGAACCCTAAGCCTAATTATATCTCTTAACCTCAACCTAACCATAATCCTCACCCTAAACTTGATCCAAAACATAACTATAACCCTAATCCTAATAACCTTAACCCTAACTATATCTATTAACCCTAAACTTGACCCTAAACCTAATTGTAACCATAATCCTTATGCTACCTCGAACCCCAATCCTAAGCCAATCTTGATGATAACCCTAACCCTAATTTTGATGCAAACCCTATCTCTCATCCTAATATTAACCCTAATCCCAATCCTAACTATATATTAACTCTAACCCTAACCCTAACTATATCTCTAGACCTAACCCTAACCTTAACTATATCTCTTAACCTTAATCCTAACCCTAATCCTAACTAAATATTAATGATATAATATTTTTTTTATTAATAAATTATAAATATACTAAAAATATATTTATATATTTTAACTTAACATTTAAATATTAAATTATATATAATATTTTTTAAAATTGAATTACAAATATTATACTATCATATTATAATATATTAATTATTATAATAATTGAATATAAAATATATAAATATAAAAATAATTTATTTAAGATATTACATGTTGCGTCACGAGTGCTATTAACATATATATAAAATACGTTGAGAGATATTCTTCTCGAAGCGCCTGTTCAATTTTTATCTGAGAAATTAATTTAAAAATAGGCGCCTCAAAAAGAATATATCTCGACGTATTTTATATATATTATTAAATATATATATATATATGCTAGTAAAGTAACATTGGAAGGCCCGTCTAAGATTTATGGTTTCTCGGGTTCTCTGAACCGAGCTGCAAACAGGCATCAGCGTCAAAACTGCTTATAAGAATTCCTGCACATTTCTATTTCTTCCAGTGTATTGTCCTCGATTGCATGCTCCTGTGAGATTCTCACGCAGCTAGCCCTTGGTTGCAAAGCGAAAGGTTTTTGGCGCACACAGATTTTGGGTGTTTTTTTCGAGCTTACGCGTTCAGAAGCCGTGGGGAATCCTGCGCGAACAGATACTTTAGGGTTTTATACTCCAGTGTAAGAAATAATATTAGTAAGACAGCAAAGATTCTTTGTACACTTTCGCTAGGTTTTGAAGGGCTTTGCTAAAGGATTGTTTGAAATTTCGACAAACTTGAATCTGGGTTAACCAAGGGAGCCAGAGTAAACTAACCCGATGTTACTGGCAACAAATTATTTGTCATTTGTATAAAGCAGAATTGTATCTGTATAATATATCAGATTCTGAATCAAGGTGGCAACGGAGAACTGGGAAGGGATCCAGCCAAACATACAGACGAAACTCCGGGTATGCTCTCATTGTTCCTGTGCTCTATGAGTAATCTTATTATTTTTCTTAAGCCACTGAAAAATCCTAAGAATTTTGCGAACAAAGCTTTTGATCATTCTGCAAACCGCTCTGAATAAATAACAAGTGGATTGCCTTTTTGGTATTATTTGTGATAAATATGAATACTCTGAACTCCCTTACCCTCGCGAAATCACAATTTGATGCAATGAAGAAAATGATTTAAAGGATAGATTAAAAAAAATCATTTAATGACTTATTTGTCTTTATATTTTTCCTCTGAAATTTCTTTGGGGATATTACATTACATACAATAGTTACATATGGCTTCCTGGGCTTTTGTAAATCTCCAGAGGCCTATTTGAAACATTGTAACTGCAACAATCATTCTTAGAACAATTAACATTGGAACTTTAATCGACTTGTATGTGGGCTTGAATCTTTTTGAAGTAAGTGTCCACCCAACTTACCATTCCATCAAGCCCATAAATGCTCTAGTGAGAATGATGGTCTGACCATCATTGTAGAAGGTTATATTTTATTTTTATTTTTAATGCTGCACATGGCTATCTGTCAACTAGCAGACAGTGTCTTTCCATAAACTTGCTCACGGCCTGATCTACACTCATCTGGAGAGCGTGTTACTCTAAGTTCATTGTCACGATACTGCATATCCTAGGGACTGATAGAATGTGGCTTTTACTCGTCAAAACATTTCAAATTTTTTCTTTGTAAACATTCAGGTTGGACCCTCATTTTCCAATAAGTTTTTTGTTTTTATTTTATATAATTGTCTTTCAAATCCAAGCCAAGTGCTCTTAGATTCCAGTACTAAATTCCTGTGCACCTTTTCTGCTCCTGAAATTTTGTTGAGAGTAAAGAGTGGAGGCGCAGAGTTACATTTATTTTCTTTCTGCCATTTGAATGCACTATCAAGCTTAGAACAACACCTTTAAGCTTAGATGCTTTTGTCTAATTCTGTACAGATGTGGCTTACATTAACATTGTTGCTCTGGCAGAATATCATGTACATAGCTTGGCAAGATGTGGCTTATTTCAATATGCCTACTTTGATAAATTATAATTCTTAACAGAGCATGAACCCAGGCTATCACCATGACAATGGTTGACTTGTGCTAGGCCATTGCTCGATATTGTGTGGATAGATACATAAATTTCAATTGTCTCTAGTACCACTTTGCAAATATGGGCACAAGTGATTACCTTAGAAATTCAAATATCTATCTGTCTAGTGCACATTTGTATTGATTACAAAGACAAGACTACATAAAGGTAAATACCAGAATGAATTACATAAATTATGAATAAAAATATTTGAATAATGTCAATAAGGGTTTAAAACAACTTTGAGAATTTAATCAACACAATGCATGCTACGGTTTGCAAGCTTGGAGTTCAACAATAAAACAATTGAATTTTGGCCTGGGTAGGCGGGTCTAGAACTAATTCATATCCATGACCATATCATATAAACCTAGCAGGACCAGATAAAAACTAAAACAGGTTTTGTAACACCTTAATCTAACTTGACATTATCCATGAGCTGCTTGACTAGGAGTTTTTTCCATTTCCAATCTCTTCTCCCCATGCTTCGTGTAGTGAAATGATCAGCCCTGATTTTTTTTGAAAGTTCAGTGTTTGCTGATATGAAGTTTTTGCTGATGGTTTGTTTGTTTGTTTGTTTGCATAAAGAAGGAAAAATGGAAATGAACTTTGCATTTCATATCGGAAATCAACTCATAAATAGAACATTTGATAGCAACTCAAAATCAGACTTATTACAAACATATATCAGACCTGATAATTAGCAGTCCAGACCTGATAATGGCTTTTAACAGCAGCACAATCACTTCAAACTTTGCATCATTCATCACAGATGAAAAAGCCAACAAATCCCTTGAATAGCAGCACTAATAACCAGCTGCACGAATTCCAACAAAGGCAGAAAGTGGCCTATACAACAGCAGGCCCAAAAACCAGATAATCACCCCAAAACAGGGCGGCTCCCTAGGTAGGGCAATCTGCCCTAGAAAATCAGTTTACAACCAATAAATACAAACAAATACTTGAAATGGGGCGCCTTGGAGTGAGGAATCCAATAGTGAAACACCCAGAATGAAACCTCCAATGTGCACAAAGTTATGAACTGTTTTCCGTTTTCAAACCCTGGAAAAAGTAGTATCCAGATTCCAAAACGATAGCCTTCAGACCTCTGAAACAGCCCCAAATCATCACCAAACCACAACCTGAAATGCAGCCGATAAACCAACACACCAAATACCAAAAACCCACTTCAAAAATACTTGAAAATCTTCATCTTTCCACTACAAAATACTGTAAATCAGAAACTTTGCGAAGCCCTAGGTGATTCTTGAGATAGAACCACTCCAAATCTGGTTAGGGTGGATTTCTCAGCACCAAAACCGGCTCCAAATGATGAGGTTTTCGTCCTCAACATGCAACAGCGATAGTCTGGAAATAATCCAACAGCATCTTGTTATGTCGTCAACTCAGAGATATGCAAATGAGGCCCAAAAAGAAGTTTTATAGAGTCAAGGGGAAATTAGGGCAAATATTTTGAATTTCCATTCCATCCAAAAGCCAATGATCCCCTTCTCATGAGCACTTTATAAAAAAACTAAGTTACCGATTCATTTTTGGATTCGGGTACTGTTGGTGTACGTTTTATCATCCACCGAACACTTCAGAATAAAATGTCCAAAGACACTCTATCCTCTCTTGAAAAACCACCGCGCATGCTAAGATTGCGAGAAGATCATATGGCGATTCCAAGGTTTCTTTTGTCGGGTCTCGACGTGTGGATAAGCTCAATGGGCATTGTGATATGCTGGTAATAAACAAGGGGACTTACGCTGGGCTATTTTTTTAACAAGTTAGGGACTTAGGCAGTTTTATCATTAAAGGGGCTTCTTTGGGTAGGACTTCAGTTTGGATCTCAAAAAAAATGGCAAAAGATAAGGGTTCAGAGAATCTATTCTATGCCTAAGAATTCAAGAGACAGTAAAGACTCGGTGAAAGGATAACCGCACTTTGTTTCGCCTTCCTTGGACAACTTATGCAAAGTGGGTGCAATCTTCAAGGGGTGTGATAATGATTTTCAAGCCTCGAATGAGACTGAAGTTAAGCTTCCACAATTATGAGCTCAGGCTAACTTTACGCATTGAATGCAAATCATCCATTCGAAGAAAGTATGAGCAAGACTTCACCATTGAATCTATATGATCAATCTCTCATTCATTTAACCAAAATATTCAAAGCAAATTCTACTCAACTTAATTCTAACTTTAATCTATCTCTAATCTATGGTAGAAGAATATATGTAACCTCGCTTACTATTTGACAATAAAAGTTGTTCAAAGCAAATCATGCATAAGAGCTTTTATTATCGGAAATAGTCTCAATGCAATAATTTCATATATCGTTTCCACTACAAATGAAAAATGAGAGATCATCAGTTTAAATAGAGTTTCAAGAATCAAATGAAGGGCCGAGATCAAAACAACTTTGACGGCCAAGATTATTACAACTCAACCCTAATTAGGGTTACCCAAAATAACATGAGTTATTGACTAGTAATCAATCAGTAAAGTGGCAGTTGCAACTATCATCTAGGAGAGGCGTCCTTATCCTTATGAGCAGCATTGCGTTCGATGAACCTAGACACTTCTGCGATGACCTCCTCCAACTGCATGTCTCTTTCTCGGATAATCTCATGATCAAACACCTCCGCAACAGTCACACAAATTTTCTCCCAAATTTCTTTGACTTGCTTTTCAATTCCAAGTCCATCTGCTTTCGCCTTCTCCAAAACTTCTCTCCGTATAGTCACTGCCCAAAACCAGTGATGAAAATCATATGCTGCTCCTGCAACAATCACTTTTCTAGCAACCAACTCCTCTCTTGGAGTGTCTTTCAGGATCCTGAGGCATGGAATAAGCCTCTCCTGCATATCTGGAATACATTCCCACGTTTCCGCCATATCAACAGGCCTGGAAAGAAAAGACGAGGTTTTCCCATAAGCGAGTGCCAGCCTCTCCATGAACAAGGCTGCTTCCGTTCCTTCGCTTGCCATCCAGTCCTAAGCTTCCTTGGCTATCACCATCTCGTACTCTACCTCCTTGGTCATCTCTTGTGAAGGATTGAGGAGAGGAGGAGCTACTGCATCACCCTGATCGAGTGGCTGGGTCAGATGCTGTATGTACTCATTTAGGCGTTCAACTTCTTTTTTATACTCCTTTTTGGCCACTTCTTTTTCAAGTCTCGCTTTGATGGTCGAGACGAAATTATCTAATTCCTCCACTTCTTGGCCTTTTGTGGTTGGGCCAAGATCTACAGTGGTTATGGCATAGTCTTGAGGAGTGATCTCGTCTTGTGGCTTGTCCACTATGGGTACTGCAATGTGCATGGAACGACTGCCTATCTCGTCCCTTTGAATAGTGGAGAATTTCTTGGCAGGCTTCTTGATTGCAACCTGTTCCAACCTTGCCAAGAAATCTGTAGTACAATCTTCTTCTTGGGCTCCTGCAGGTGCCTGAATCTTCATCCCTTCTATCAGCCAATCTAGAATGGTTGGTTGCGCAATCCCATCCTCTACTGGAACACCCTCCTCATTTGGAGTATCCACGACTTCTCTGAGAGCGGAAATCATTCCTTCTTCGAAGTCATTGTTCCAGACTTCCATCTCATTGTCTGAACCTAGTATTTCTGTGCTCGTAGGTGATGAGGGCTCCTCGTCATCTAGCTGAATAGGTTCATTATTTTCCTCCTAAACTGTAGGAGGTACCATCATTTCGACCAAGGACTCATCTATGGTAGCCACCAGCTCATCAATGTTTCGAGATGCTGTTGAACGAGACGACTCTCCCTTATGTCTCTTCTGAACAGGTTTTGTACTTGGCGCTATTTCTTTCCTCTTCTCTCCAATCTCTGCCAGGTCCTGATGGGATGCACCAGCGTTGGAGGAATACGATTCTGACTCGCTTAGTAAATCATACGTGAGCGTTATTCTTCTTTGTCTCATCTCCTGAACATGATGGTCAACCCACCACTGAGAGTACTTGACTACTGGCCTCATTAACATTGCTAAGTCCGTGTGCTTAGGTTCTGACCATCTCATGGGAGGAAGAGGTCGACTCTCCTCGAAACGTGGCTGGATATAGTTCCCATCATCTTGTAACTGGTCAGGTACCTGGCAGAACTCAATTGCCCTCATGAAGTCTAGTGGCATTTTGGACCATAATCTCCGTTTGACTTCATATTCATCGGTGGCATTCGCCCAAAAGTCTTCCAGTTCCACTCTATGCTTGTACCTCCTTCCATCTACTGTCCGAATATGATGATGCGGTTCAAAGTTAACCTTGGACTTGTAGGATGTGAAGGGGTACCACTGAATCTCCAACCTGGCACTCTCAGTTGCCTGCGCTGATGGACAAGACTCTAACATATTCCCGATGAAAAATGGGAATGTAACAGATGCCTTCTTGGTTGGCCTCTGGATGTTCTGATATTCTTCTAGCTATCTCAAGACTTCGAGCAGGAGCATCCGATTTGTCGGATAAATTGGCAACTTATAGGGATTTCCAATAAACCCCTGGATCCTGACATATGTGAATTTCGGGAACTGGATGAACCAAGATCTGTATTTACTGATTAGACTTTTCGCCTCATGACTCAGCCTCTAATGCACTCCTCCTTGAAGTGTTCTGGTAATATGCATTAGGAAGGCATCATGCACCCTTCTGAAATGAGACTTCTCCTTCAACTGGAGTTGTGGGTAGTAGTCATAAGGTCTGAGTTTGTTCTCCTCGCTGCCAACCTTGCCCTTGCAAATTAGTCCTAGATACTTATATGATCTGGCCAACAAGTAGACAATATACAAGCTCATGTGAAAAGACTGTCTCTTCCAGATTAATCAACTGCTCATGGAGATTGTCACTTATCATTCGTGACCAGTTGAACATCTTTACGCTAGAAGTGATCTTGTCCATGAAATAATACATCCAGCTCTCGAAAAGGCACCTTGAGGGTTGCCGGCTATTCTGTTCAGCATCAAGATGATGTCCCCAAATTCTTCTTTGAAGTTTGTTCGGCGGGGTCTCTTGGGCATCTTCTTTATTGGCGGCTTACATTTGTTCAGCCATGCCTTGTTAATAGTTGTGGCGCACAAGTCTGGTTGGCTGTCATATAACTTCTTGGCTTCTTCTTTGGTCTTATAGACCGTTCGTGAATGTTTTGGGATGCCGAAGGTTTCTTGGATAGCCACCTCGCCTAATTGTGCCAAAATTCTGCCATCAGGTGCAACGATCTGCCTCTTCTGAGCATCATAGTGGATAGCACACTCCACCATCAATTCTGCACAATCCATTGCAGGAGGGAATCCAATTGCCTGAAAAATCCCGTTTTTGACCATCCGCCTGGCTATTGGTGTTGGAAGTCCATTTTGTCCATATACTCTTCTTTTGAACTCATCGAAGTCGACATGTTCGAGATCGGTGTCTACGACATTCTTCCATTTTGAATTGATTTTAGATTCCCGCTGGACACCTTTGCTAGCGAACTTCATTTTTGCCGTCTTTGATGATTCGCCCACCGTGGTCATTAACCTGCAGTCAAAAATATTAACATTAATACAAAGACTTTTAAAAATAATTTACTTTCCTGCCTTGTGTTCGAATAATTTACTTTCAGCTTATTAAATAATTGAATTGCTATGAAAAAACAAGCTGAAAGTAAATGGATGAAGTTGAAAATTTCGCCATAATTGAATCAACATGAAAGAGATAGATGAATAATGGCAAATCTATCAATCAAACTTCAAACCTCAGTGAAAGACTGCTGGCTGCAAATCAGATTTAAATTTTGATAATTTACTCAAAAAGCAATTGATGAAGTGCGCCCCTCTTGTACAGAAGAATTCAACTTTCAACAAATCTTTTCCCTCTCAAGAAAAATTCTTCTTCAGCATAAGATTACTTCTTCCTCTGGAAATTTCGATCTTGCCTACTGAACAATTAACTGCCTGAGAATTTTGAGAGAGATCAAATTTCTTTTCAGCCGTGTCTGTGAAAAATGAGTTGCTGAAATTCATTATAATGCTGAAGGATTTAATTTATTTAGCAACTGCCTTCTTGTTTCTCGATCTCGATTTGTTTTCTCTTGTTCAAACAGGCAAGTTTCCTTTATTTTTCGAAAAGAATCCGTGTCGAGCTTATCCAGGAAGATCTCTTTGATTTTCACAAAATCGATTTTTTGCTAGAAATGTTTATCTTTGAGAAATAAACATTAAATATTCAATTAAATTCGATTTTTTTTTCAACTTTAAATTCATGGTGGATTTAATTTTGCCCATCGGATTTTATCTTGGTCCGACACAATTTATTTTCTTCCAACTCTCGTCTGGCGAATTCGATTTTGTCCAAGTCCTTTTTAAATTTCTAAGTATTGAAATAAATTATTAAAATAATAAAATATTTTAATTTATTCCAACCCGATCGTTTTGGACCAATGGCTATTTTGATTTCTCCTTCGTTTGCTCTGGCTAAAAGTTTATTTTCCAATTTTGTCCTCAATTTCGTCTAGCCAAGTCAAAATTTAAGCCATTCCGTCGTCAATTGTTATGCCAGATCCTTATTTTTCCTTGCCATGGCGAAATTTTTAATTGCACTGAGCTTATTTTCTTCTGCCAAGGTCAATTTTTTCCTTGCTCAGACAAATTTATCTAGGCAAAATCCTTGTCCGGATGTCTTTATTAGGCGAATTTCCTTGACGCTCGACAAATTTTATCCCTTCTGGCCAAGGGCGAGTTCTCCTTTCTCTTTGCTTTGTGCATCTTTTCTCTACATACTTGGCCAACTTTTCCTCTAGACATCCAAACTTTAGGCGATTTTCAAATTTCTCTTTCACTTTTGTGCTAGGCGAACTTCATTTCTTCCTTTACCATAGCTTAGGCGGACTTCCTCAAGTTCTTCCACCTCCCACATGTCATAGCGAACTTTCTTTAGCACTCCTTTCGAACTTTAGAACTTCACCTCTTGAAAATGTCATGATACTTAGCCAAAAATTTCAATTTTTTATCCTTTAGGCCTCTATACTTAGGCAAAATTTTGAATTTCTCTTAACTAGGCACCAAACACTTAGCAAAAATTAGTAATTTTCCTCCATAGATCATGGCGGACTTTCCAAGCACTTGGACAAGGTGAGAGCAGACTTCTCATAGTCTTGGACATTATCTCTTTGACATGGCGGACTTCCAAACCTTTTAGCACTTACCTTAACACTTTATCTCTTGGAAATGTTACAACACCTAGCCAAAATTTCGATTCTCCACCCTTTTAGGCCCTTATACTTAGGCTAATTTTCGAAATTTTCCTTACTAGGCACCAATACCTAGTGAATTTTTCAATTTTTTTCTCTCTCATGTGCCTAGGCGTACCTTCCAACCTATTGGCAAGTGTGTGGTGGACTTCTTTAACCTCTTGCCAACCTCTTCCAAGTATGGCGGACTTCAAAGACTCCTTGGACAAGCATGGGCGGACTTTAGAAGGTCTTGGCATCATCCCCTTGAGGCTGGCGGACTTTGGAGGAGGCTAGGACAAGGTAAGGTGGACTTTCTATGGTCTTGGCACTTCTCTCCTTGAAGCTGGTGGACTTTCCTTGCTTCCAGACATTCCTTCCTTCCGTCCCACATTTCAAGGACTAGCTTCATGGTGGTGAATTTCTCAGACTTAGGGTACGGTCCCATGGAGGGGGGCTTCCTAAAAAATTTCAGCGGTGCTGCTGAGATTTTTTAGGAATATTTTAAAGATAGTGGTCCCATGAATTCAATTTTGCAATTCAGCTTATGAGTTTGAGCTCCAAAATTCAAGGGATGAAGTGGAGTAATTTGATAAAAATTAATAAACAAATAAAAATTCTCTCATTTTTTAGTTTTTTTAGGAATTTAAAATTCAAAGTGATAGACAAGTGGCAGAAAAAATTCCTAAAAAATTCCTAAGCTGTAGGGGCAATTTCTAGCCCCACCTCAATTTCACCCACTGAAATTTGTAGTCCTAAAAAGTAGGGGCTCCTATTTTTCAGGAGGAGATTCCAATTAATCCTGTAGCATAATTTTTTTTGCTCCATGGGACCGCTTGATCCATGAAAATAGAAGCCCAAGCCCCCCCATGGGACCATACAGTTAGCCAGATTTTCATGAATTTCATTCCTTTTTTGGGTGATTTTTCTGTGATTTTGCTTCAGATCTGATTGATTTTGGACTGATTTTTCCAGAATTTGATGCTTTTCAGTCTGATTTTTCAATGATTTTGACTGATTTTTCATGCTTTTTTTTGCTTGCTTTTTCGGATTTTTCATGATTTTTCAAATTTTTCTTTGATTTTTCAAGTGATTTTTTGATTTTGAGGCTGATTTTTGGATCTAAAAAATAGAAAGTTGACCAGGGTTGACTTTCCAAAAATAGAAATTTCTAAAAATAGAAAAAGCAAAACCCTAAAAAATAGGGAACCCCTTTTGGTCCAAAAATGCCAAAAATGAAAAAGCGAAAAAGCAAAATTCCCTAAAAAGTAGGAAGTCTCAGAATTGGCCGAATTCACAGGCGATCTTCGTTTCCTAGGCCTTCTGAGCGCTTCCATGACGTCTACGCACTAATTCAAGCATGGATTACTGACTTGGCTCGGGTGATTCTCGACAAACTGACTTGAAACTCTCAAAAAGGCGACCTATGGAACCGTTGCAAGGAGACGAAACCCTAAAAATGAGCAGACAACTGGGGGTCCCCATTGGCGATGGGCCGATGTGTGAAAAGGTCACAATAGGAACGTGTATGAGAATCTGGTACGGGATTCGGTCAAATTTTTTTTTGGGGTTGGGTATGTTAATACAAAAAACATATAAAAATCAGAAATATATACATATATGCAGCAGTAATTAAGTTCAAAATACACCACCATATTAATAGTCAAATAACATAGCAAAAATACACCACCACTTTATACTCAAATGTTATGATATAGAATTATAATTTAAAGTCAAACTTCAAACATAAAAATGTCAACTGTTTACAATCAGCCATTAATAATTATTGATCATTGATCAATCTGAATCATACGGGTCATCAAAAAAAGCAGCATCATTAGATGCTACATTTTGTGTAGAACCACAAATAGCATCAATGGCACTCACACAAGCACTACCACTAGCACTGACACTACCACTTTCATGCTCAGCAGCTGCTTCAGGCTCATAGTCATCATCAATATCAAGTGCAGCTAAGTGACTTGTGGAAGCATCCAAGTCAAGCTGATCTGGCTCAATATCCCACCTCCTTGTGTCTCCTTCTTTGTAGGAACTTTGCTTGTGTGTTTCTGCGATTTATTTTTTTAAGAATACCTCCCATTTAAAACCTAATTGTGAGATTTTGGTTACTTTTAAGTTCCCTAAAGTTAGTTTGCAGTCAATAAATATTTTTAGTACATTATTTTCGTGCTCTCTCCCAAGAAAACACACTTTCAGAAAAAAATCTTGATTATTCACAGTCACATAGGATGCCTTCAAGCACACAGTAAGAGACTACAGTATAGGCTCTCTATCCTAAGTTTCAAATTGCAATTCGAAACATTTTTTATATTCAAAGAAAAATCAAATAATCTAATGAATAGAAGTAGCACCAATATGCATTTTAATAATAAAAAGAAAATTAGTAATGGCAGTTGCAGGGATGCATTTTAATAATAAAAATAGTGGAATTTATAAACCATTTAATAGTATATTCAAACTATGAAATACCAAACCAGAAGAAAATTCACTTCTTTACCAAAAAAATAATAAAAAAATGCAAAAATCGTCACTTTTTCCGCGGCCTGGGCGTTCAAGCAACCGGATTCAGTCTGGGTTCGAATTGGATTTGGCTTGGGCGTATCCATAGAGCACTTTTCGTACCTTGCTCGTATCCACAGACAAAAAATCGTATCCTGTACGAATCCGTATCGAATCCATACTGTATCCCGAATCCATTTCGAATTGTATCATATTTGGGGGCTTCTAGGGACGAATCGGTAACTTAAAAATTTAAAATCCCCTTATACCTCCCTTGGGTGTCCAAATCCATTAGGAAATATATTAGCTTTTGTTGCTTTTTATCTAAAAACAATGTCAAGTTATTACACTAGGCTCCAAGGTGCTTTTTGCATGACCCCCTGACCCCTTCACTTAAGTTAAAGTGACTTCAATAAAATAACTTAAGTGAGAAATACAAATAATAATTAAATCAAACTTTAGTCATGCCAACACCCAAATTGGAAATAGACACTGCTGAAGTAGCCTAGGCTAGGGCTAGTTACCGAAAGTAGATTTACTATTTATAGCAATTGCTAAAAATAGTAAATACTGCAAATCATCAAATTGGCATAAAATTAAGAAACACTGTGACTTACTATAAATAGTAAGTAATGGAATTGGCCCCCTGCTAGAAAAAGAAAGTCCTGCCTGAAACACTGAAAACCACCACAAAAGGAAATTGGCAGTGGTGCTAGCATTGTCTCATTGGCAAACTAATGCAGTAGGATCCAGATCCACGCATAATCCTGCTTGACCAAAAATAGTGATTGTTTGAAATTTGGTTTTACTCTAATTCTGTGTGTGTTTTCTTATGTTTTTGGCAATTCCTTGTTTGGCATATTTGAATATGTTTGGCTGTTCCTATTATTGGTCCCATTGGGACCCACCTTGAGTAGGATAAGGGAACAGAGAGAATAAAATTAATTTCCTTTCTTGGACATTGGTTTTTTTTATGGGGCCTACTCTTTCCTATGTTTTCTATTAGCTAACTGTTTGCTGGTGCAATATTTCTGCTGACGTGTATTTTCCATGGAGCTCACACCTCCTTTCCAGTTTGTTCATCAATTCTAATTTACATGATTATGTAGCAATCAAGAAAATAAATTTAATAAACAAACTATTGAAACGTTGGGATCCACCAAAGCCTCAAGAGGCTTAGGGTAAGGTCCCATGGAGGGGGGCTTCCTTAAAAATCTCAGCTTATGTTGCTTAGTTTTTTTAGGAATATTTTAAAGTTCTTGGTCCCATGAATTTAATCTTGCAATTCTGTTTAAAATTTTAAGCTCCAAAATTTAAGGAATGAATTGTAGTGCTTTGATAAAAAATAAAAAATAAATGAAAATTCTCTCATTTTTATTTTCGAATAAGAATTTAAAATTTTAGACGAAAGACAAGTGGCATAAAAAAATCCTAAGCTGTAGGGGAAATTTCTAGCCCCACCCCAATTCCACCAGCTGAAATATTCATTCCTAAAAGGTAGGGGCTCCTATTTTTTTGGAAAAGATTCCATTTAATCCTGTAGCACATTTTTTTTTTTTCCCATGGGACCTCTTGCTCCATGAAAATAGAAGCCCAAGCCCCCCCATGGGACCATACAGTTAGTCTCTATTTTTGTTTGCTATCTGATTTCAGTGCGACCCACAGAATAATCTTCTATAGATGGGCGCTCACATTAGGATTGTGAATAATGAATTCTGCAGTTCCTTTGGTCAGCAGCAGCTACCTTCTATCTTGGCAATATCAAATTTATAGACAGCAGTTTCAAAAGGACCCACCACCTTTGTCAGATACTATGTGCAGGAGTTACAAATCTTTTGGAGGCATTTGAAAATATTTTATTTGGCTGAATCTACCTAGGTCATAGGTCCTTGGCAGCACACTTTCCATTCTTCGTGAATTGGGGAATGGTGAACATCGGCATTCAAATCTCTGGGGTGTCTCATCCTTCAGGTGGCTGTCTTCATATAAAGATATCCGTCGATGAAGGTGTGAAAGGGGGAGACGAGAAATAAGGTCTTGTTGTGACCTTTTCACACATCGCCCCATTGCAAATGGGGACCCTTTGTTTTTGCTTTTTGGGTTTTTGCCTTGGTGTCGCAACTACTAATTACCATGTTTCCTTTACAATAAGGAGTTAGAGTTTTTGAGGGGTTACCCGAGCCAAGTAGAGAATTTGAGCCCAAATCAGTGCACAAACATCATCAGAATGCTTCGAAGGCCTGGAGGACGAGGATAGCTTATCATTTGAGTCAATTTTGACACCTCCTACTTTTTGGGGATTTTCACTCTGGCCCCCTATTTTTTAGGGACTTTATTTTTAGCACTTTTAGCCTATTCTGGACTTCCTATTTTTTAGCGATTTATTTTTGGAAAGTTGCTATTTTTGGAAAGTTTCTATTTTGGGAAGGTTTCTATTCTTGGAAAGTGCTCAGGTCATGGTTTCAGGAATGTCATCTTCAGAAGACCCGAAATGGGAATAAGTGTGAAATTTTGAAAGAGCTAGAAGAAAGCCAAAAATTCGCCTAAGTATTGGTCATGGCATGAGCTTATGTCAAGTCCGCCTAGGCTGGAATAAAGAGGATGTCTCAACACTAAGTCAAGTCTGCCCTCCAATGGAGAATCATGGCACAAGCAATGGACAAGTCCGCCCAAGCTTGAACAAGAGGAATGGCATGGACATTGGGCAAGTCCGCCATAGGAAGATGAGGGAATGGCATGAACATGGGTAAAGTCTGCCCAAGAGAAGTGGCTCAATACCTTGCCAAGTCTACTCCATGTAGAAAGTGCATGGCTTGACTCTAGGCAAAGTCCGGCCCACTCAAGAAGGACATGGCACAACACAATGGCAAGACCGCTCAAGAAAAGATGGCATAACACCCTACCAAGTCCGCTCAAGGAAAGATGGCTTGGTCATAAGCAAAGTCCGCCAACACTTGGAAAGAGAAATGGCAAGCTTATTGGTGAAGTCCGCCCTACCATGGCAAGTAGTTGGTGAAGTCCGCCCAGCTTGGAAGAAAGCAGAAAATTAAAAATTTGGCTAAGTATGGACGCCTTTGAGGGGGAAAAATTGAAAAATTTGGCTAAGTATAAGTGTCTTGCCTATGTAATGTTACCTTGGGGGGAAAAATTTCATGAAACTGACTAAGTATTTGATGCCATGGAAAATGAAATTTGAATTTTGGCTAAGTGTAAAAGGAAAATACATGTGGAAAAGAAGTTCCAAGTCCGCCATGCCGCCCTTGCCTCTTGGAAAGACAACTCCAAAGTCCGCTCTAGCATTTGGAATGAAAGTCAAGAAGTCCGCCAGAAGAAGATGAGATACATGGAGAGAAATTCTTGAAGTCCTCCATAAGGATAGCACAGAACAAGCAAAGTCTGACTTCGGCATAAAGAGTGGATGGCAAGACCAAAGTAAGCTCCGCTTAAGGAGGGGAATTCAAAAAATTGACCTAGTGTTGGAAAGAAAACAGGAAGAATGAAGAGGAATAAAGAGGAAAAGAAAAGAGGAAGTGAATAAAATCCTCATCCAGGGATGGAATCCGTCCTACATAGCACAAGCCAGATTCAAAATTGAAGGCAAGTCCACAAGCAAAGCTCATTCACGCATCAAGATGGCCAAAATCTTGGCTAAAGGTTGAATAGTCCACATGGGGGTATTACAAAATGAACTTGACTAGCCAAAATTTGGCTAAGAATGGGAAATACTTCATAGAGAAAATCCCAATTTTCTCCATCATGGTGATAGCACAGGGGAGTTCCTCTCCAAATTCAAAGCACTTGAAGGAATTTCAAAGCAATCCGGAAAGAAAGACTTAATAACTTCAAGTCTAAACATATGCTCCAAGGCGAGACTTCCAGTACAGGTGAGAAGAAGAAGCCAAAGTCGCAAAAGGAATCCAAGATCAAAGCTAGGAAGAAATTAGCATAAAGGACAGAGTCATTAGCAAGGAAAATTCTAAGGCAAGCTCATGGAACAAGACCAAAGTGACCAAGGAAGACATCCAACACGTTGAGGTGGTGCCTCATCATCTTCCAACCAATCAAATTATTCCAAATCAACATGCAACAACTTTCTATTTTACTGTTGGTTCATATTTAGCAAAAAGGACAAGTGTCCTCGAATGTAATTTTCTCATTGGTCGAGAAGGAGTTAGTTATGGCAAGCCCTAATTATGGTTTTATTTTGTAATCTTGGCCGTTGATCCTAAATCAATCTTGGCCATTGAATTGTAATTGGGGAGCCTATAAATTGAGCTCACCCCTCATTTGTAAAGCATGGGAGCATGTTGCAAAACATGTTGAGATAAGTAATTGTAGTGTACGACTGCCAAAGTAATAAGTAATGCATGCATTGTTTTTATGGTGATTACTTCTCTTATTTTGGAGTTGGCATGGTTCTTATCCCTCATCATAGTTTAGATTTTATTTCATGTATGCTAGATGAATGCAAGATCTGATAAGTATTGATTATGGTGAAACTTTTGCTCATACTTTCTTTGAATGGATGATTATCGTTCAATGCGTAAAGTTAGCCTGAGCTTACTTTGTGGATGCTTAACTTTTGTTTGGATAAATATTGTTCGATTTGATGGTAATTATTCATGACGTGAAAATCATAAGCACACTTCCTTGAAGATTGCACCCTCTTTGTGTAGTTGTCGTTGAACTTGGCGAAGCAAAGCGTGGTTATTGCTTTCACCAAGTTAATACTGTCTCTTGAATTCTTAGGAAGTAGATTAGAACTTCTAAACCCTTATCTCCTTTTTAGTTTGTTTGATTCAAGACCCAAACAACAGAGCTTCATTGCCTAAACCTTCATTGTGAATTGAACAAGCCTAGCATAAGTCCCTTTGTGTTACTAGCATATCACAATGACCATTGAACTTATCCGCACGTCCTTACTTGACATAAGGAACCTTAGAATTGCCATATGATCTTCTCACAATCTTACCATACACGGTGGTTTTTCAAGAGAGGATAGGGTGTCTTTGGGCATTTTATTCTGATGTTTGGTGTGCCACAAAACACACATCAACAGGTCCATCATGCCAATATTCAAGCATCTGTAGCAGATATTATTTGCATCACATTGGGTCCCTGTTATGTGGAAAATGCTCTTTGATGCAGCAGGAATTATCGTGGTTACAAATGATGGTAGTTCGATTTTGCAAGAATTGGATGTGGCAGTCAGTGGCAAAGCTGGTGAGATGTTGCATGTTGCTGAAGTTTTTGTAGACAAGATTGCCATTTCTATGGATGTGAATTAGCAATCATCTGACTTTTTTGTATTTTCTGAACAAGCTAAAATGCTGGCAGTAAGTTTGGAAGTGAAGTCTAAATTTTTAAACTTGGAGGTCATGATAATGAATTGAGTTAGAACGCCTGCATGGCTGGGCCTTGTGAATCTAATGCCATTTTAGTTTTTCTGAGTTAATGTAAGGTAAATGTCTCAGGCTGATTTCTTGGGCAGAATAGTTGGCACTGGAATGCTGATGTAAGGAATTAATGTACTGTCATTCTCTAATTTCTGATTTTTCTTTTAAGCTCATGTTGCTATTGTGAGTAGTTTTTGTATGGAGCTGCTTGGTTTGTAGCCTTTAACAAGGTTCACAATCCTTGTCTGCATCACAAACCTTTGATCTCATTCAAAGACATTTGTTTCTTACCTCTACCCCCATCAATAACAGTGTCATTTTGAACTTCACCCTCATTCTCCTCCCCCTACTCCCCTCCCGTTTGCCTTTCCTCCCCTCCCTTCCCCTCCTCTTACCCACTCAAGGTCATCAATACTTGCCAGACCATGATCCATTTTGATAATGAGTACTGCCTAGACTATGCTTCCTAGCTTTCCCATTCTATGTCAAGCTTCTAATCCCTTCCACCCTCTACTACTGCCGCCATGTATGAATTTCTCTCTGATGTTCTTTGGCAAGCTTCCCTTGACTCTATCCCCACATGAGCCATTATTCTACTCCACCCTACTGAGTGTAAAGTCATGCGTCAAAGGCTTTGTTTTATCCTTGTCCATGTGTTTCTTTCCATTTTTACAAACCATGGAGATTATCATCATCTCCTTCAGCAAAGAAACACTAGTTTCTTCTGTCATGGCTAAACAAGCTCCTAGTTGGAGAAGGTGGCTACTGTAAGTCATGACAAGACTATTTCCATCAGCCAAAGTCCTCAATAAACCAAACTTGTTGGCATCTAACTCTTGAAGACAAAGCTCGTCATCAGAAAGTCATGAATTGGCATCTGGTGAATCCTGGCGTGAGCATTAAAGTCACTGATAAAGAAAAAATCACCCAAGGAGTAGTTGGGGAGATCGTATAATCACTTTTAAGCTTTACTTTTAATCAAGGTTATTGAATACTTTTCCTCAGCTCAGGTGCATGTATCTGCATATCAGATACAGTCCTATGGATATGGCTTGGATACTGTATGATGTATCTGCTTGAATTGAATGCTATCCCATATGTGATGCATCTGCATGTGTTATCAAGCTGTTGTGGGCTATACCTAGTTTAGGATTATTAAAAAGCATTCAAAACTGGAAAAAAATGAAACATTAAAGTAAAATCTGCTCCAAAACAATTTTTTTGTTATGTACTTGCCTAATTTATATAAATACATGTGCACACACAATGTGAATGCAGATACAAACACAGATGCACCTCTACATGCACCCACACACACACACACACACAATACATACATACACGCACTCACTTGTGTACCTGCGCATGGGTGCACACATATGTACACATGAACAAACACCTGCACATGTGCATACACACTCCCAAACACATGCACATGTGTGCACTCACACACATTTCACAACTGCTGACACATGCACACACACACGTGTTCATTCCTGCCCCTTGTGCATGCCCCCATGCACATGCCTAAGTAGGCATGCTCATGTGCACAGCCACATGTATCCATGCACGCAGATACACACACTCATGCATGCACACAGGTACACACACATACGTACACTCACACACACATGCACATACACACGCACATATATGTTTGTATATAAAATGTGTATCCAGCTGTATCCCAATCCATATCTGTTCCCACAATTTGGGTCATTAGTGGACTAGCAAATGAAGAGTTTCAAAAGATGTTTAAGAACATATAGATTATTTAATTATTATATATAATTCAAACTGTATAACCCTTCCTTTGGAAGTGACCCACAAAGATTTGATGAGCAGAGTAGACAAACATGTGTACTTCTAGTATCTTCTGTACAACTATAAAAAATATGTGTGATCAATTGGCAGATGAGTAAAGTATCGTATGCAAATTATCAGCAGGCATATAATTATAACCTTGCAAGGTATTGAGGTTTAGATGTGTGACTGCAACCTTTACAATTATATTCAGATTTTCAATGAATTTGGAATACCTTTCTTTTGAAGATCATGAGTTTGAACTGTAAATTTATGATTTTGTCATAGTGTTTTGCTCATTCAGGAAGGAAACACGTGTAGCAGTTGGATGTTTTGTTGGTATTGAGGATGCCTGAAACATCTTGTCTTTGAAAATATTATAAATTGATTCATTTTACGAGGTTTTCAAGGTCTTGTCGGAATCGATATTGCATGGGATTCCATTTCCATTCATCATGAAAGTGTAAGATTTTTCTGGATTGAATTCTCTTATGAAATTGTTTTGAAGATTGAAAGATGCTAGAGATTCTGTTAATGGTGTTCTAAATCACTTGATAACTCTAAAGTAATAACATGCGCTGTTGTCCTGGATTCCTATTGCATGCAAGTTGTGCCTGACATGCTTTATTTTATATAGACTGGATGCTAATGCTGGTCTACTCTCCAACTTTGAAGTGATGAATCTGTTGCGATCCAGAGGAGCCACTCAAGATCCTTTGGGTTCATCTGGCTCTGCAACACGGTCTGAATGCCATGTAAATGTATTTGCAACCTTTGTTCTCAGTAGTACCATAATGGTCCATGGTAAGGATTATGTGTTAATTGGTTTGTAAGGTCACACTATAGCATCTAATAGTTAGCATTGTCTTTTTCTTTCAAAACAGGTTTTTGATTACTTGGTGCAGTCTGCAGCGGGAACCCTGACTAAGGAGATTGTACGGGAGTTCTTGTTGAAAGCAGAAAAGTTTTCACTTACAAAAGCAGAACGACTTCAAGTTCTAAATCTTAGGCCTTCCACAGCAGTTGAAGTCCATATGGTACCTCTCCTATTTGTTGGTCTTTATATTAATTTTATAGCTAGGTTTGGATGTTTGAGTAAACTAGGATTTTCTTATCTATTATTTTATTCTACATCATGGGCAACAGATAATAGAAGACTGTGAGGAGAGAATGTCGAGTTCAACTGTTGATGAATTCCTTGAAATGGTCAAGAGTACTTTACCACCCCCGCCAATGAAGCCTGAGGTAGAAGATCAAGAGGAAAATGATGAAGCAGACGAGGGCAATGAGGAAGAAATGGATGCTGAGGAAGAAGTGGAATAAAGCACCTATGATGTCAACCATCAAGGGATTGCATATTGTAATTTGTGATCTTTTAAAATTTAAATCAATAGACTAGGTGTAATATACTTCAAATGAGAAGGCTAGTTAATATAAATTGGGGTCAAGAGATATCTCATGATTGAAGATGTTCTCTGAATGATAGCATTCAGTGTGTTACCCCCATTCTTGGTCATGAAATTTTTTAAAATTTCCCCTGTCAAAGTATTAGTCAAGCTTGTAGTGGTTGTCTTGTCATATTTTCTTTGTGCTCGTGGATTATTTAAGAACGAAGACTCAGTATGTCAGGCAACTCTGCTTTTGCATTTGAATCCTAGATGTCGTGCACAGGTCATCACCAAGCTTTTGTATCTGACTATCAAGGGATTAGCTCCATGGGAAATGAAGAACAGTCTGTACTTGTGCCAAGGGACACTTGCAATTAAATCTTATGTAACCATAAATGGATCTGAATTGCTTATACATTGGGGTGCTCTGTTTTTGAAGTTCATTAACAATAATGGATAATCTAACCGCAAGCAAACAAAAGCAGCAGGGTATTGCCAGATTCAGAAACATATATTCTGTGTCATGAAATATGAACAAGGCACATTTATTCTTGATATGGTAACTGCATTTGAAAGTTCTTTCCAATCTTAGTACACAAGAGGTTTACGCAACCAAGTGGAATGATTCACATTCTGAGAAGAGCTTTGCGATACTGTACCTATATGGTTTAGTTTTACATGGTAATGCATGTTTGAAAGATAATATCTTAAGAAATTAGCAATGCAGATTTGACAATGAAAGATCTATCTGGGGAAAGGTTGGACATTATTAAATAGAGGCATTTTATCATCGGTGGATCCATCATTGCATATCATTAATCTCCTAGCCAATATCGAAAGAGATTGAAAGGCAGTTGGTGGCTTTAGTTGAGGTTTTTGAAGACGCATTTCCCAGTGTCATGACTGAGATTACAAGAATGTTACCTTTAAAAGCCTTGGAGTTCGAGTGATTTGAGACCGTCGAAGAGTTTTATAACTCCTCCATTCCACTGACTGAGAAATTGTTTATCATTCACGGGGAAAATACATGCTATCCTTTTCATAATGGATGGGGAAAACATTATCGATACTGCTTGGTAAGGTGGAGTTGCTCGCTTTTACTAATCATTCTTGTTTTCCCAATTGTACAGCAAAGATAAGAATTCATACATTTCTGCCCATTTAAAATCAAATTACCAAGTCTTCAATAGTGGTCTGCTAATTTATCTGCACAAAACACAGTTGTTGAAAAGGCTTTAAGTTGCAGATTCACGTCTTAGCCGTGAGCTTTCAGTAGCTAAGTCATAGCTGCATCTTGCCTGATTCAGATTAACAATGATAAGTGGTGGAGTTGGCACTGAAAAATTGTTTTGAATACCATCTTTGAAAAGGTTGAAAACATTTCAGTTGAAGCATGTTGTGTGGTGTCACTTTGACAAGCTATTGCTACAGTTGTAAAGGAGAAGGGTCGTGATTAAGATCTTAAACTAAAGGTGCCAATGTATGAATCTTTAACTCGCAATATGATGATGTTATTGATTCTCCAATATTGATCTCCACAGATTTAAGCAGATATGAAGAAGTTTATAGAGAGGATGAGTAATGATGATGCCAACATTCTCATGGAGCCTACATAGTTGAACTTTCCCATGTATTTACACATTGTGCTGCATCATGCTAAATTTATTACTGCTACAAATATGGAAACAAAGCATAAACCTTTGAAACATTTGGCAAAATATCTCATGAGCTTGTGGAAAGTATGCCAAGGGTTTTCAATCTTTTAAAATAAAATTCTAAGATAGCAGGTTAAGAAGATGGAAATGAGTCAGCATTCCAAATACTTCTGCGTATTCTATTGTAAGTTTGCAGTTAAGAGGAAAATCAGGAAAAAGCATACGTTGTGGAAATTATACTAATTATTTCTCCTTTCCACCCAAGGACAAGTCATTTGATTTCTTATCTTTTATCCTTCTATGCAAATAGAAATGGGAGAATATGTGAATAATTTTGTAATTAAAAGATCGAATGCTTGTATAAAAGAATTTGAAGAGTCATTCGGTGGAAAGAAGATATTAATTCTCTGTAAAAAGAAACAAAGAAGGGGATTCGCAAGGTCAGGATTGGAAAACAAATAAAGATACAAAGGATTTCAAGAAGCGGTTACAGAACCGAAAGGCCTCCTCCTTTGGGTTTATTTATTGTAAAAAATTTCAAAAGAAGGGATCTTTTTCCAGCTATTCGGGAACAGGGGAGCAGCTGAGTTTTCTTTTTAACACCATTTTATTGTACAAGGATGTTGAGGCTTTGAACTCACGTCTTAGCATTGGGGAAATAAGAGAGATATTTCTGAATCTTTGTATTTATTAATGTTTACTTTTGATTGCAAACGAATTGTGATTCTTTGTAGTTATTCTTCAATTATTTGTCTATCATATTAGGCTGTGTATGTGTTATTTCTGGGACTTTGTATTAAGATTAAATCATCTGTTGAAAGGGGATTTACTGTTCGTTTTTTTCTTGAGTATCATTCGTTGGTGTAATATGTGAATTTTGTGTCATTTATTTGCATTCACTTCATTATGAAGTTAACCCATTGCATCTATTTTCATGGTTATGGGTAGGTGTTAGTTTGCCTTTTCTGCTTTTTGGTGAAAAGCATACCCTGTGTTTTAATTCATTGCATATTATTCGAAGGTAGCTGCGCCTTGTAAAATAAGCAAAAAACACTTGCATATACCATTGCAAGTGACTCAATTGTTGGTGTAACTGATTTGTCTTCATTGTTGGGCATATTTGAGTCATTTTATCTGATTATTTGAAGAAGACTAATCTGTTTGCTAACAGATTTTTGGCGACTTCGCTGGGGAGAGGAATGAAGTGCTAGTGTCTTTCTCTTCTCAAAAATTTGAAGATACCTCCCCGAGGATGGAGGTTGGCGACTTTGTCAGTTGGAACGTGCAAAAAATTTTTCATTGGTAGAAGATTTCTAGTGGTATTCTTTCAATCCGCATTATGGCATTAGTTTCATCCGAACCTTGGTGTGTAATGTCCCAAAAATTATTTAAATAAGCCGATATATCTTTTTGAGAATAGTGTTTATTAACACTATAAAAGTTAAATTAATAATTAAATATAATAAATAAATTAATTAAATAATAAAATGACTCTGTTTGGCCAACTTGTAATAAGCGACTGTTTTGAATTTGAAATTTGAATTTCTTGCTAATCATGTTTGGGCACAAGCTGTTTAGAAGATTTCTATTTTCATTTGGGCATCATTTTGGAAGGGTGTGTCTTGCAAGCCTTAAAAAAGGATCGAACTTCTCATTTGGAGGCATGACAAGTTTGGAGAGTTCTCTATCCGACTAATCTAAGAGCGTAGCTTCTCGATCAGGGTGCCCAAGCTAGTGCATAGCTTCAGTCTGGGCAGATTCGTTTAGCATTTACGCTCAAATCATCTTCCAGTCTCATAATAATTTATCTTGCAGGTTGGTGACTTTAGAAGTTGGAGGAGAGGCGACTTCACCCAGTCCGCCATTATTTGGTTTCTGTAGGGGACACACTCCCATCACTGTGTTTGTTCAATTCCATAAGCATCATCTGGGTTTGGCGTCATCATTGAATTGGGCATTTTGCTAAGGTGGACGCATCAATCTCCATCTAATTCATAGTCCGCCTTGGAGGGATTTGTTGCTGGTTCAGTTGGTCTACAACCATGCCTGGAGCACAATTGGGCGATTTCTTGGTCTTTAATCATAAATTTACTCGGCCTAGAGTCACCTGGTTATTGTAAAAGGAGTTCCACAAATAATATTAATAAAGCTCAAAACTTATTTTCCAATTTTCTGTGCAACTAGGAGGGTTTTGATCTTGTTCTTAGTTTGTTGTTTTGATTAGAAATTTGTCATAATTATTTTTATAATTTGTCTTGTTTGAACTACCAAACTAGAATGGTGTGATTGTAGTAAGGGAATCCGGTTTGGTATCTTTCAGTGGTATCAGAGCCACAAGACCTGCCAACCTGTGGTGAATTCTTATGCAGTTAAGCCAAAGGGATATACAGGTAATCGAGCGAGAGAAGAAGAAAGAGGCTATTGCACATATTAGCTTTAAAGAAATAGGAAGCGAAAGTAAGGTGGTAATGGAGGACCCAAATAAAAAGTTTGAAGCTTTCATGGAGAGCAGGATCAAACAAATCAAACGTTGCTGCAATTACTACAGTCCCTTATTGTTGCAATAAACAACAAAAGCGGGACAAATAATGCTAAAGTAGGGCATTTAGAGCACACAGGAGATGGAGAGCACAACAAAGCATCAAAAGGATCTTCACACCAACCTTCTTAGCCTAAGTTCTTGCGTAGAATAGAAGTACCGCATGAAGATGAAAATCAGCCAAGTTACGAAGAATTCACACAAAAGTTGATGGAGAGGTCTGACATGAAGGATCATGAAGCCTAGTTTTAGGAATTGACCAAATTGAAGCAAACAGGCACCATGGAAGGATCCTAAAGCCTATTTTTCAGGAATTGACCAGATTGAAGCATTCAGAGCACACAAGAGATGGAGAGCACAACAAAGCATCAAAAGGATCTTCACACCAACCTTCTCAGCCTAAGTTCTTGCCTAGAACAGAAGCACTGCATGAAGATGAAAATTAGCCAAGTTACAGAAGCATTGTACAAGACTATATGAAGCTGGACAAGGATGCTCAAGTAGTAATCCCTTTGAACAATTCTATAAAGCCAGAAGGAGCGAGGGAAGACCCCACCACGGGAATAAAGAGCTTCAGCATAAAGTTAACAAGCTCTCACTCCCTACATTTGATGGTTCGAGAGCAGTAACTGTGCATGCATGGGTGCAGAAATTAGATACATACTTCTCTCTCAGCCCCACGACCGAGGATGAAGCCATCAAATTCGCCATCTTACTCTTGGAGGGTTTAGCTCACAAATGGTGGCACCATGGTATAATAACTCAACGATTTGGGTCAATACTTACTAAGAATTCACACAAAAGCTGATGGAGAGGTTTGATAGGAAGGATCCTGAAGCCTATTTTTAGGAATTGACTAGATTGATGGTACTGGATGTTTCTAATAAAAGGCTCACATTCTTTTATATCTAAGGTCTATTAGACTCTTTCCATGATTTGGTGATAGCTTTGGAGCCAAGAATGTTGGAGGATGCCATTCAAAAGGCTTTAAGTCTTGAAGACTCCGCCAAAAAGGGGAAGACCATTGTCAAGAATGCATCGGCAGGGCAGCCAAAGAAGCCTTTTATTAAGTAAATCCTCCACCCAAGGGTCCACCTCCAGTACCAAATGGGATGTCAAGGAATGAACTCTGTAAAAGGGGTTGTGCTATTATTGCAAAGAAAAGTGGAATGAACATCACAAATGCCAGGGAAGGGGACAAGTTTACTACATTGAAGTAGCTTTTGACGATGAAGAAGAAACCAAAGAAGGCAATGTGGAAGATACTAATGATGGAGAACAAGAAGTTATGATAGAAGTGAGTCCCGCGGGAGTTACACTTGCCGCACTCTTAGGAGCACCACGATACCATTCTCTTCAGGTTTGAGGACAAAAAGTGACTGTGCTGATTGATAGCGGAGCTACTCACAATTTCATCGACAAGAAAATAGTTGCTAAGTTGCGTCTAGGAACAAAAGACTATGAGGGTTTTGACATGGCTGCTGCTGGAGGAAACATTCTCACTTGCACCAAAAGGATTCAATAGATGGAACTAATCTTGGGAGGTCACAAGATGAAGGATGATTTTTATGTTGTAGACATCGGTGACACAAACATGGTGTTAGGGGTTCAGTGGCTTCACTCATTAGGAGAATATACCACCAATTATCAAACCATGGAGCTAAAGTTCAAGCATAAGGGTAAAGAGGCGGTACTCAAAGGTCTCTCTAGGAATGGCTCTATGGTGGTTTTAGTGAAAAGGATGGAACGTTCTTCCCGGAGAGACAAAGTGGCATGGGCAGCAAAATGCTTAATCTTAGGCATTAGCCCATCAAAAGAAGAGAGAACTTTTCCCATTGACATCTAGGCCATCTTGAACAAGAAGTGCAAGGTATTTCAAGAAATTCCTGTTGGGTTGCCACCTAATAGAGGATTCCAACATGTGATAGAATTAGAAGGAGCCAAACCAGTTATCACTACTCCATATCATCATCTGAGGGTGTACAAAGAAGAAATTGAGAAGGCTATTAAGGAATTATTGGATATGGGTCACATACGCCCAAGCTCGAGTCCTTTTACATCATCATTCGTGTTGGTCAAAAAGAAGGACGAGACTCTTAGAATGTGCATTGATTATAGAGCCCTCAACAAAAAAGACAATCAAGAACTGCTACTCGATACCCAGGATTGATGAATTGATAGATGAGCTACACAGTGCAGTATACTTTTCCAAGATTGATTTGTGTTCAGGTTATCATCAGATTAGAGTCAGGAATGAGGATGTGCATAAGATTGCTTTCAGGTGTCATTATGGGAATTATGAATTCTTGGTGATGTCGTTTGGGTTAACCAATGCCCCCGCCACATTCCAGTCTTGCATGAATTAGGTATTCATCCTTCAGTTAAGGAAATTTGTGTTAGTTTTCTTTAATGACATCTTAATTTATAGTAAGACCTAGGAAGAGCATTTGAAACACATAAAGGTGGTGCTGGACATCCTCGAGAAGAATTCATTTTATGCTAAGATGTCGAAATGTGAATTTGGGATGACCAAGATTCTGTACCTAGGCCATAAGATCAACACTCAAGGAGTTAGTGTGGATGAAGAAAAAATTAGGGCTATACAGTAGTGGGCCAGACCCAAGAACTTGACACAGTTAAGAGGATTTGTGGGACTTTGCAGTTACTATCGAAGATTTGTGGAGGGGTTCTCCCAGCTCACAACACCATTGACCAATTTGACCAAGAAAGGAGCTTTTACCTAGAATCCCTTAGCACAACAGGCGTTTGAAAAGCTCAAAGAGGTAATGAGCTCGTGTCTAGTTTTGGTTATTCTGGATTTCTCATCCCCTTTTGTTCTTGAGCGTGACACCTCAGGAGAAGGCATTGGAGCGGTGTTGATGCAAAATAAGCACCTGATAGCATATGAGAGTAGAAAGCTCACAAATACAGAGAAGACTTTTTCCATTTATGATAAGGAGATGCTGGCGATCATGCATGCCCTCTCTTAGTTCTGACAGTACTTGGTTTGGTGGAAAATTTGTGGTGAAAATGGACCATAACAGCTTGAAGTACTTCCTCAACCAGCGAGATTTGAATGATAGACAACATAAATGTTTAAGCAAACTCCAAGCTTATGATCTCGATATTGAATATGTGAAGGGCAAGAATAATGTTGTAGTTGATGCACTCTCTAGGCAGCCTTATCTTTGTGCTATGACTGATATTTTTGCTGAATGGAGGGTTGGCATTATAGCTGAGTATGCTAAAGATCCATTCACTAATGACATTTTGGAAGGTAAAGTAGTGGATGACAGGTACAAGGTAGTTGAAGAACTCATTCTCTACAAAGACTGGGTCTATCTTGTGCCTAGTCTAAGATCAAGAGTAAGATTATTAAGGCTTTCCACGATACTCCTCTTACTGGTCACCCAGGATTCAATAAAACATACAAGCAAGTAAGAGCATTTTGCATCGAAAGGATTGAAAAATGATATATTGCAGCATGTAAGAGAATGTCTAGTTTGCTAATAAAATAAAACAGAGCATATGTTACCAGCTGGTTTGTTGCAGCCTTTACTCATCCCAAGTCAGAAATGGGAGAGCATCTCCATAGACTTCATCACTAGACTTCTGAAGGCTTAAGGTAAAGACTGTATTTATGTTGTGGTGGATAGACTCACAAAATATGCTCATTTCTATGCCATCACATCAAAATTTAAGGCTCCTCAAGTTGCAGATCTGTTTTTTAGGGAAGTTTTTAGACTCCATGAATTGCCAAAAAATATTGAGTGATGGGGATAGCAGATTTATTAGCTTGTTTTGGAAAAAACTCTTTCGCCTGACTCACATGGAGTTAACCCCCAACACTAGCTATCATCCCCAAATGGATGGACAAACATAGATAGTGAATAAATTGATCGAGGGTTACTTGAGAAACTATGTAACAGGGCAGCAGTCAGCGTGGGTGAAATGGTTACATCTTAGGGAGTTTTGCTACAACATTACTCATCACATGTCCATCAAAATGTCACCCTTCAAAGCCCTATATGGATATGTAGCCACCACTTTCATGAATTTGATCCTCATAGATAACATAGTTCCAAGTGCTAGAAATATGGTGCAATAGAATGTAGACATCATGAATTCCCTAAAGGAAAATCTCCAAAGGGCTCAAAACCAACAAAAATTATACGCATACCGGCGAAGAACTGAAAGAACCTTTGAGGTTAATGACTTGGTATACTTAAGATTGCAGCCTTAGAGACAATCATCTCTCAAGGGGAGCGGAGCGGAAAAGTTGAAATCAAGGTTTTATGGGCCATTCAAAATCACAAGGAGGATCGGGAGGTTGCATATGAACTTGAATTACCCCAAGGAAGCAGAACCCATAACATCTTTCATGTGTTGTGCTTGAAGAAGGCGTTGGGGCAACATGTCACACCATCACTTGAGTTACCTCCTCTTGACGATGAAGGTAAACTCATCCCGGAACCATAGGCCGTTTTGGATGTAAGGAAAAAGCGATTGAGGAATAAAACAGTTCCAGAATATTTGGTAAAATGGAAGAATCTTCCAGTTGAAGACACCATGTGGGAAGGAGTGGAAATATTTGAACATCCTAATCTAAGGTTGTTGGAGGACCAACAACAATCTGGAGGCGGGGATTGTAATGTCCTGAAAATTGTTTAAATAAACCAATATATCTTTTTAAGAAAAGTGTTTATTAACACTACAAAAGTTAAATTAATAATTAAATATAATAAATAAATTAATTAAATAATAAAATGACTCTCTGTTTGGCCAACTTGTATTAAGCGCCTGTTTTGAATTTGAAATTTGAATTTCTTGCTAATCTTGTCTGGGTGCAAGCTATTTAGAAGATTTCTATTTTCATCTAGGTATTATTTTGGAAGGGGGTGTCTTGCAAGCCTTAGAAAAGGATCAAACTTCTCATTTGGAGGATGACAAGTTTGGAGAGTTCTCTATCCGGCTAATCTAAGAGTGTAGCTTGTTGATTGGGGTACCTAGGCTGGTGTGTAGCTTCAGTCTAGGCAGATTCGTTTAGCATTTACATTCAAATCATCTTCCGGTCTCATAATAATTTAACTTGCAGGTTGGTGACTTTAGAACTTGGAGGAGAGGGGACTTCGCCCAGTCCGCCATTATTTGGTTTTTGCAGTGGACACACTCCCATCACTGTGTTTGTTCAATTATGCAAGCATCATCTTTGGCGTCATAATTGAACTAGGCATTTTGCTAAGGTGGACGTGTCAGTCTCCATCTAATTCACAATCCGCCTTGGAGGGATTCGTTGCTGGTTCAGTTGGTTTACAACCATGCCTGGAGCACAACTGGGCGATTTCTTGGTCTTTAATCATAAATTTACTCTGCCTCGAGTTGCCTGGTTATTGTAAAAGGAGTTCCAAAAATAATATTAATAAAGCTCATAACTTCTTTTCCAATTTTCTGTGCAATTGGGAGGGTTTTGATCTTGTTAGTTTGATGTTTTGATCAGAAATTTGTAATAATTTTTTTTTTATAATTTCTCTTGTTTGAACTACCAAACTAGAATGGTGTGATTGTAGTAAGGGAATCCGGTTTGGTATCTTTCATGGTGTGCTCAATTTGGACACTTATCATTGCCACAATATTTAGCCCTGCCTGAAGGTTCATGAAAACATTTTCCAAAGTTTAGTGGAGAAAACTCATAGATTGTTGACGATCATATCCAAGCCTTCATCGCAGCCTGTGGAATCTTGGGGGTAAATGAAGAAAATGTATTTGTTCTGTTATTTGCCGAGTTTCTCATTGGAGCGGTTGCGAGTTGGTTTCAGTCCTTGGAAAAAGGATGCATTACCGATTGGGACAACATGAGGAAGAAGTTTCTTGGAAGATTCAAATCACCAGTTGACGTGGCTGCACTTTTATCTCAGTTTTTCAACATTAAAAAGAGAGAAGGCGAACTTATGAGGGATTTTATAGATTGATTTAACCTTTGCTTAATGAGAATTCCTAATAATATTCAACCAAGCAAAGAGATTCAGTTGGTCATTTTTATTGCAGCACTTCACGCTGATGTTGGTTTTCTCCTGAAGCGAAGCAAGGCAAGTGACATCGAAGTTGCACAACAAGAGGTTGTTTGTATTGAAGATGATTTAATATTATTCAGACTTTGGAAATCAAAGAAAGTTGAAAAGATTCCTAATCAAATGCAGCCACAAGAGGTAAAACAGTTTTCTTCTTCATTCAAATGCACAAATTCCACAGTTTTTAATGAAACATTTTCCAAGAAATTGTCAAATTGCTTCAAATGTTGAAAGAAGGGTTGAAGTTTATGGTATGCATTATGAAAATGGAGATGAATCTATTGCTTCTTTTGAATGATGAAGGGAAGCATGTTTTTTCGTTTATGGATATTGATGGTCGTCATACACAATCTGAAAATAACTTCTACTGTGTTTTGTGAGCAATCTTCTAATGATATGAACATTTGGGGTGAAGATGAGTCTGCAAGTGATTCAAGTGATGAAGAGGATAATGTTTCTTCTTATTCAAATGTTGGTGGTCTAACAACTTCTATTGCAGCCTATGAGAAATCTAAAGCATCAGATATTCTTCCAAATGATACAAAGTTGGAGGATTCTCCACCAAATCATGAAGAAGAGCTACAAGAAAAGGTTAGAAATGATACTATTCTTGAGTCTTCTTTTTTTAAGTCTGATTTAGAAATGGACATAATGAAAAATGGTTGCATTAATGAGGATTAAAAGAGTGATGCTGACAAGAATATTTAGCCTCATACTACTCACATTTCAAGTGGATATTTAAAGATGCCTATTGATGACTTTACATGTGGAGAGGAAGTTGTTCGATCTCATTTGTAGGCTGAGGAAGAAGAAGATTTGGGTAACAAATCTAAAAACATAGAGCTGTTTTCAAAAGGGCATGAATCAAATTATGAAGATGAAGATGGAATTGTCACCAAGATCAACATGGCTGCTTTTCTTGATACGAGTTTTCAGTCTCCTTCAGAAGGAGTTGGTTCAAATCTGATTTTAGTTAAAAATATGATTGGTGTTCAAGAAATTTCATAAAAAAGATACATAAGTTTTTGATGAAAGGTGGTTGTTTGGCACATATTTCAGTGAGATTTTATCATTCATCAATCTCAGTTTCACATTTATGATCCTCAATTGGTTGCTGAGTTTGCAAATACTTCATGAATATGCACCTTTGTTTCACACTAGCATATACTTCTCCCAACCAGTTATCGACTTTGCATAGTCTCTTTGGAGGTTGGGGTGTATTGTACCTAGTCCAAGTGCACATAGGTGTCTTAGGTTGCATTTTCTTTTCTGGGTGTTTGGTTTGGTCTCATTTTTGGCTTTGCTCTTGTCTCCTTTTCCTCCCTTGACTCTATTGCCCAATGGACTTAGCACTGATTTGCTTAGAGATGCTGTCCAGTTGTCTGCATTCTCGGAGAAAATGCAGTTCCCAATCAGAGCCATTGTTACCCCCATTCTTGGTCATGAATTTTTTAAAAATTTCCCTTGTCAAAGTATTAGTCAAGCTTCTAGTGGTTGTATTGTCATATTTTCTTTGTGCTCGTGGATCATTTAAGAATGAAGACTCAATATTTTAGGCAACTCTGCTTTTGCATTTGAATCCTAGATGTCGTGCACAGTGTTGATGTTTATGGCAGTGTTGGTCTTCACTTCCAGCCGATCTCCTTGAATTGTTGAATAAATTAAATCATAGTCGTTGGCTATTTAATTTATAGAAGATTGCGATTTGATCAAGAGGCATGTCATTAATATTAAATGATGATTAATGAAGAGGCACAATTAATGAAGAAATATATTTGTTATCAAGGCCGACCTTGAAGTGGCGCGATTTCTTAAGGAGGCTCGAATTCTTATGTGGCCGACTTCATGAAAGGGCGCCTTCCTCTATGATGACCAACTTGATTTGAAGAGTGAGGACCTTTCCATATTGTATATATATTAGATGTTTCTCTCATTGTTTATCATCCATTCCATTCAAGCATATTCGTGACAAGTTGAGATCTTCAAGTGCAGATCATCATAGTTGAAGGCTGAGTTTCATTATCAGTGAATTGTCTTTGTATTTCTGTGTTGCATCATTCTTTGATGCTTAGATTCAGGCCTTCATATTGACCTCTTGTAAGGAGATCATTGTTGTTGAAACTCAATATATAAGCGATATATTGTTGGGTTTTTTTGCCTCAAGAGGAGGGTTTTCCCAGGGTATTTGTTGTGTTATTGTGTCTGATTTTGAATTAATTTCTGTGCTCTAATCTGATCATAAAACTAACATGGTATCAGAGCGGGTGTGAGAAAGATCGTGATTAGATTTCTTATTACAGTGATACTCTTTATTCTCTTTCTCATTGTTGATTACCTCTATCTCTTCGTCAAGATTGTGAACGGTCTTAAGATTGAGGATAGACTCGAGGGAGCATCAAATTTCACTTCATGGAGATTCAAAATTATTCTCACCTTGGAGGAAAACAAATTGGTTGAGTTTGTGGAGAGCAAAGTTCCCGAACCTATGGATGAGGAAGAGAAAGTTCAATGGAGGAAGAAAGATATCAAGGCGAAGAAGATGTTAGTTAATTCTGTGAAGGATCATATTGTTCCTGTTGTCTCTAAGTTGAAGACGGCAAGAGACATGTTCAAAACCTTGGAGGAGATGTATGAAATCAACAACACCAGCCGGGCTCTTGTACTGAAGCAACAACTACATCATGTGAAGATGGCGAAAGGAGAAATGTTTATTGCTTACTTTATGAAGATTTCGAAGTTGAGAGATCAACTCTTTATAATTGGTCATGTGATAGATGACAAGGACTTGACCATGCTTGCTCTTAATGGTCTTCCTTCATCTTGGGAGTCTTACATTCAAAGAATTAGTGCAAGATCGAAGCTTCCCAAGTTTGATTGATTGAGGGCGGATTGCATTCAAGAGGAGTCAAGATTGGTTGCTAGAGGAATTGGTCAAAGCTTGACTAATGGAGACATTCATGTTCTCGCCTCTCAATCCTCGAAGAAGAAAGGCAAATATGGGAAGAAAGGCTATTTCAAGAGGAACAAAGATAAAGGTGCTGATGGTGCTCCCACTTTCAAGAAGAAGAGGGACCTCTCTAAAGTCCAATGCTTTAGATGTGACAAGTATGGTCACTTTGCTAAAGAATGTCCAACTAGGCCTAAGCGACAGGCTACCGTTGCAAATGTTGATGAAGTCTCTTCGCAGAAGGATTCATGTGAATACTTATTCTATTAGGCACTATCAAGCAATGTATCTACCGACACCAACACTTGGTTGATTGATAGTGGTGCCTCTCGCCACATCACCAGATTTAGGGGGCATCTAACAAATTTGGTGGAGAGAGATTCTAGTGAACAAGTCATTATTGGAGATGATGCTAGTTACTTGGTGAAAGGAATTGGGTCCTCCACTCTCCACTAGGATTTCGACATTATCCTACAGTTGTGTGATGTTTTATATGTTCCAGGCATCAAGCAAAACCTTGTTTCCATTTCAGCCTTGGAAGATAAGGGGTACCAAGTTGCATTCTCTAAAGGAAAAGTTCTTGTGTGGAGGAAGAATTCCAACTTCAAGACTGCTCGGGTGATTGGAGTTAGACATGAGAGCCTCTATAGGCTATGCACTCGACCACTTCAGGCTCTAGTGCATGATTCTTCAAGCATGTGTGGAATTTGGCATCGAAGATGAGCTCACCTTCACTTTCGAGCTCTACCTATCATGGAGAAGATGGTCACCGACCTTCCAAAGTTCAACCAGGAGCACAAAGGTATTTGCAAAGGTTGCACTTTGGGTAAGAATACTAAAGGTCCATTTCATAGTAGAGAAAATAGATCCAAATGTATTCTTGATCTCATTCATTCTAATTTATGTGGTCCAATGTCTATTGCTTCTTCAAGTGGTTTCTTGTGTTACATTCTTTTTGTTGATGACTACTCTAGAAAGACTTGGATTTATTTCTTGAAATCTAAAGAATTGAGGTATTAGAAAGGTTCAAGGAATTCAAAGCTTAGGTGGAGAATTTGTCCGGGAAGAGGATTAGAGTCTTGAGATCCGATAATGGAGGAGAGTACACTTTTGGCAACTTTCGGAAATTTTGCATTGAAGCTGGGATTAAGAGGGAGTTCAATGTCCCTTATAACCCTCAACAAAACTGTGTTGCAGAGAGGAAGAACAAATCGATCATGGAAGCAACAAAAGCCATGATTCATGACCAGGATCTGCAAACCTTCCTGTGGGCAGAAGCATCTAGGACAACAATCTATGTTCAAAATAGAAGTCCTCACCAAATCCTAGGGAACATGACTCCTGAAGAAGCCTTTACTAGGAAGAAGCCAAGAGTGAGTCATCATTTGAGGATCTTTGGATGTCCAGTGTATGTTCATGTACCAAAGGAAAAGAGAACAAAGTTGGAGCCTTCTGGCAAGAAGGGGATATTTGTAGGTTACAGTGAAACATCAAAAGCCTACAAGATCTACATCCTAGGTCAGAAGTTGATTGAGATCAGTAGAGATGTCATATTTGAGGAAGATGTTGCATTCAGAAGATTCAAGGGCACTCACATGGAGATTGTTAATGAAGAGTCATCTCAAGATATGGAAGTTGACCATGCTCCTAAGATTCAGAGGGAGGCTTCAGAACCAAAAGAAGATGGTGATCTAGTTGAGCCCTTGGAACCTATTGATGGGCCTACCAATATTGTGATTGGGAGAAAAAGACCTCTCTGGGCTAGGCAAACAATGCAGGAGGCAAAAAGGTTTGCAGCACCAAAAGGAACCTTCAGAGAAAGTAAGAGACCACATAAGTTCTCTAGTTATGTTGCTCTGATGAGTCAGATTATTGAGTCCGAGCCTTCTAGTGTAGAAGAAGCTCTAGTCAACAGGTTTGGAAAGATGCTATGACAGAGGAGTATTAGTCAATTCTCAAGAATGATGTTTGGGACATCGTTCCTAGCCCTGAAGGAAAATCTGTGGTATCTTCAAAATGGCTCTTCAAAATCAAGCATGTGGCTGATGGGAGCATTGAGAAGTACATGGCAAGATTCGTGGCTAGGGGGTTTTCACAAAAAAGAGGGAGTTGACTATGAAGAAACATTTGCTCTTGTTGCTCGCTACACTTCTGTTAGAACCGTCATTACCATTGCTGCATCTAGAGGATGGAAGATTCATCAGATGGATGTGAAGACAACATTTTTGAATGGTGTAATCGAGGAAGAAGTTTATATCGAGCAACTTGATGGATTCGAGGTACATGGGAAGGAGTCTCATGTTTGCAGGTTGAAGGTCTTGTATGATCTTAAGCAGGCTCCTCGTGCTTGGTACGGAAGGATTGATCGGTACCTGTCAAGCTTGGGCTTCTCCAAGAATGATGCTGATTCTAACCTGTATTTCAAGGTAATTGATGGTGAAGCATTGATTTTGGTTTTGTATGTTGATGACCTGATTCTTACTGGATTAGAACACCTCATTTTCAAATGTAAGGAGTTGGCTTCTGAGTTTGAAATGAAGGACCATGGTCTCATGCATTACTTTCTTGGCTTAGAAGTTTGGCAAAAGCCAGATGAGATGATTCTAAGTCAAGGGAAGTATACTATTGATATACTTAAGAGGTTTGGTATGATGGATTGCAAATCCATGTCTACGCCCATGGAGACCAACTTACATAAGTTGAATGAGGCTATAGCTAACTCAAATTTGGTGGATCCTATGTTATACAGGCAGTTGATTGGATCATTGATGTATCTAGTCAATACTAGACCAAATATTTGCTATGCAGTGAGTGCACTCAGTCAATTCATGTGTGAACCCAAGCAGATACATCTAGTTGCAGCGAAACATATCATGAGATACTTGTGTGGCACAGTTGGATATGGCTTGAGGTATTCTTCAAGTGTAGATTTGAAGTTGCATTGTTATACTGATTTTGATTAGGCAGGGTGTGTCACTGATCGGAAGAGCACCTCTGGATGTTGCTTCAATTTGGGGTTTGCTATGATATCCTGGTGCAATAGGAAGTAGTCATTTGTAGCATTGAGTACAACAGAGGGAAAGTATATTGCAGCTTGTCTGGTAGCTCAGGAGGCAGTGTGGCTTCGTAAGCTCCTTGTAGAATTTTTTGGACAATCAATGAAGCCTACTATCATTCATTGTGATAACCAGAGCTATGTGAAGCTTTTTGTCAATCTTGTGTTTCATGACAAAACCAAGCATGTCAAGATCAAATACCATTATATCAGAGATACGGTATTGAGGAAAGCTATAGAGTTGAGGTATATCAGCATTGATGAGTAGATGACAAACATTCTCACCAAGCCTCTTTCTAGGATGAAGTTTGTGTACTTTTGAGACAAACTTGGTTGGTGGAGAATCAAGCCCTAGCTGAGACGGAGTCTCAGTATCAATGATCCTCTTTAATGCATTTCTCTTTGAGAGAGATTTGAGGTGCAAGCCCTTGTTAATTCATTTCTCTTTGAGATTTGAGGTGAAAGTCCTTGTTTCCACCCTCTAGGAGAGCCATGGTGGATGTCATGTGTGCGACTCCATGACAACATCACGTGAAAGAGTCCATGATGATTTTCTTGTACTTGTGTTTTCACCCTCTAGGAGAGCCATGGTGAACGTCATGATGAGGTGACAACATCACGTTGAGTAATGAGCACTTGTACATACCATCCATGGGTGTAGCCATGATGGTTGATATCACGATGAGGTGATATCTGATATAATGATGAGGTGATATCTTGTTTTTCCACATATGGGTGTAGCCATTGTGGTTGACATCATGATGAGGTGATATGTCTTATGTAGCTGGAAGTACCCTCCCTAGTTGAGAGGGAGTGTTGATGTTTATGGCAATGTTGGTCTTCACTTCCAACCGATCTCCTTACATTGTTGAATAAATTAAATCATAGCCGTTGGCTATAAAATTTATAAAAGATTGCGATTTGATCAAGAGGCATGTCATTAATATTAAATGATGATTAATGAAGAAATATATTTGTTGTCAAGGCCGACCTTGAAGTGGCGCAATTTCTTAAGGAGGCTCAAATTCTTATGTGGCTGACTTCATGAAGGGGCGCCTTCCTCTATGATGGCCGACTTGATTTGAAGAGTGAGGACCTTTCCATATTGTATATATATTAGATGTTTCTCTCATTGTTTATCATCCATTCCATTCAAGCATATTTGTGACAAGTTGAGATCTTCAAGTGCGAGTTTTATTTTCAAGCGCAGATTGTCATAGTTGAAGGCTGAGTTTCCTTATCAGCGAATTGCCTTTGTATTTCTGTGTTGCATCATTCTTTGGTGCTTCGATTGAGGTCTTCATATCGGCTTCTTGTAAGGAGATCATTGTTGTTGAAACTCAATATATAAGTGATATATTGTTGTTGGGTTTTTCTCCCTCAAGAGGAGGGTTTTCCCAGTGTATCTATTGTGTTATTGTGTCTGATTTTGAATTAATTTCTGTGCTCTAATCTGATCATAAAACTAACACACAGGTCATCACCAAGCTTTTGTATTTGACTATCAAGGAATTAGCTCCATGGGAAATGAAGAACAGTCTGTACTTGTGCCAAGGGACACTTGCAATGAAATCTTGTGTAACCATAAATGGATATGAATTGCTTATACATTGGGGTGCTCTATTTTTGAAGTTCATTAGCAATAATGGATAATCTAACTGCAAGCAAATAAAAGCAGCAGGGTATTTCCAGATTCAGAAACATATTTTTGTGTCATGAAAATATGAACAAAGCACATTTATTCTTTATATGGTAACTGCATTTGAAAGTTCTTTCCAATCTTAACACACAAGAGGTTTACGCAACCAAGTAGAATGATTCACATTCTGAGAAGAGCTTTGAGACACTATACCTATATGTTTTGGTTTTACATGGTAATACATGTTTGAAAGATACTCTCTTAAGAAATTAGCAATGCAGATTTGACAATGAAAGATCTATCCGGGGCAAGGTTGGACATGATTAAATAAAGGCATTTTATCATCGACAGATCCATCATTGCGTATCATTAATCTCCTAGCCAATATCAAAAGAGATTGAAAGGCAGTTGGTGGCTTTAGTTGAGGTTTTTGAAGATGCATTTCCCAGTGTCATGACTGAGATTACAAGAATGTTTACCTTTAAAAGCCTTGGAGTTCGAGTGATTTGAGACTGTCGAAGAGTTTTATAACTCCTCCATTCCACCGGCTGAGAAATTGTTTATCATTCACGGGGAAAATACATGCCTATCCTTTTCATAATGGATGAGGAAAACATTATCAATACTTCTTGGTAAAGTGGAGTTGCTTGCTTTTACTAATCATCCTTGTTCTCCCAATTGTACAACAAAGATGAGAATTCATGCATTTCTGCCCATTTAAATTCAAATTACCAAGTCTTTGATAGTGGTCTGCTAATTTATCTGCATGAAACACAGTTGTTGAAAAGGCTTTAAGTTGCAGATTCACGTCTTAGCTGTGAGCTTTCAGTAGCTGAGTCAATGCTACATGATGCCCGATTCAGATTAACAATGATAAGTGGTCGAGTTGGCACTAAAAAATTGTTTTGAATACCATCTTTGAAAAGGTTGAAAACATTTCAGTTGAAGCATGTTGTGTGGTGCCGCTTTGTGGTGTTGCTTTGACAAGCTATCGCTATAGTTGTAAAGAAGAAGAGACATGATTAAGATCTTAAACTAAAGGTAGCCAATGTATGAATCTTTAACTCGCAATATGATGATGTTATCGATTCTCCAATATCGATCTCTACAGATTTAAGCATATATAAATAAGTTTATGGAGAGGATGAGTAATGATGATTCCAACATTCTCATGGAGCCTACATAGTTGAAATTTCCCATGTATTTACACATTGTGCTGCATCATGCTAAATTTATTACTGCTACAAATATGGAAACAAAGCATAAAACTTTGAAACATTTGGCAAAATATCTCAAGAGCTTGTGGAAAGTATGCCAAGGGTTTTCAATCTTTTAAAATAAAATCCTAAGATAACAGGTTAAGAAGATGGAAATGAGTTAGCATTCCAAATACTTATGCATATTCTATTGTAAGTTTGCAGTTAAGAGGAAAATCAGGAAAAAGCATACGTTGTGGAAATTATACTAATTATTTCTCCTTTCCACCTAATCACGAGTCATTTGATTTCTTGTCTTTTATCCTTCTATGCAAATAGAAATGAGAGAATATGTGAATGAATTTGTAATTAAAAGACCGAATGCTTGTATGAAAGAATTTGAAGAGTCATTCGGTGGAAAGAAGATATTAATTCTTTGTAAAAAGAAACAAAGAAGGGGATTCAAAAGGTCAGGTATTGGAAAACAAATAAAGATACAAAGGATTTCAAGAAGCAGTTACAGGAACTGAAAGGCCTCCTTCTTTGGGTTTATTTATTTTTAAAATTTTCGAAAGAAGGGATCTTTTTCCAGCTATTTGGGAACAAGAGAGCAGCTGAGTTTTCTTTTCAACATAGTTTATTGTACAAGGATGTTGAGGCTTTGAACTCAAGTCTTAGCATTGGGGAAATAAAGGAGATATTTATGAATCTTTGTATTTATTAATGATTACTTTTGATTGCAAACGAATTGTGATTCTTTGTAGTTATTCTTCAATTATTTGTCTATCATATTAAGCTGTGTATGTGTTATTTCTGGGACTTTGAATTCAGATTAACTCATTTGTTGAAAGGGGATCTGCTGTTCATTATTTTCTTGAGTATCATTTGTGGGTGTAATATGTGAACTTTGTGTCATTTATTTGCATTCACTTCATTATGAAGTTAACCCATCGTATCTATTTTCATGGTTATGGGTAGGTGTTAGTTTGCCTTTTCTACTTTTTGGTGAAAAACATACCCTATGTTTTCATTTTAATAAAGGGTATTCTTTTTACAATCTAAAACTCACAAAAACAACAGATAATGGCACAAACAAAATGCAAGAAGGAAAGCAAATATTTTCTATTATCACTGAAATGAAAATGAAAGTACAACATTATATTTGCCATCACATGGGCTTTTTGATTACATAAATCTGCAAATCTGCAAATTGGAGCCACCACCTACTTTGCTTTGCCTCCTCTCTGTAGTTCCCCTTTACATCCTTTATTCTGAAGGTGTAACCGCTCTAGAATCTTTTGGAAAGTGTAATCACCCTAGAATCTCCTGGAAAGTGTAACTTCCTTAAGAAAATATTTTGAAATTTTATTAATTTTGGTATTACAACTTTGTGGGGTCATAACTTTTGATCCGATCGTCGAATTTTCTATTATAATACCTTTTCCGAAAATTCTTTAGAAATCTTGTCTACTTTTGTTTTCCACTCTTTTTAGCCCCATCTGGAGCCTCTAAGTGCCTCAAAATTGACCTCGAAGATTTTTACTAGGATTTTCGAAAATTAAAATTTTAATCTCTTATCTCTCAAATGACAAATGGTATTGAAGGGATTTTTTTGCCATTGGCTTCAATTTACCATTCTAGAGGTTTGTGTAAGATTTTGTGTTCAACTGTGTATAAATGCAAACTTACTAAAATAGTAACCCTACCAAATTTAGCCCTTATTGAAAAGAAACAACATTTTTTTTGGGTGATGGAAGATTGCTCTTACACCCTGGACGCTCCTACATCACATTCAGTGTATATTATTCGAAGGTAGTCACGCTTTGTAAAATAAGCAGAGAGCACTTGCAAATACCATTGCAAGTGACTCAACTGTTGGTAACTGGTTTTTCTTCATTGCTGGGCATATTTGAGTCATTGTATTTAATTATTTGAAGAAGACCAATCTGTTTGCTAATACAATGCAATTTATTAATGGAGTGGTAAAGATGTAGGCCTTTTCAAGCACAGTATATTTATTGTAGTGGGTGATCCCACAATAGTGGTTTACAATTTTTGGCCAAACTAGACACTGAAATTTTTATTTTTAACTAAATCTTCATATTCGGGCACCCATAGCGGCTAAACCGTAAGGAATTTGAAGATGATGTAAACTAGATTCTCATCACATTTTGTCTATAGATTCTAAAAATAATTTTTTCAAAGTTTTTGGAATTAGATTGCACTTCTTTTTCCATCTTCCACAAAAACTAGTTTTTTTCATAAAACAACATTTTTAAAAAGTGACACACCGTATAATGCATAAATTTTTTTCCATGAAGGATAAAATTTTAATTTTTTCGAATTTACATTTGTGACTTCGATATCTAGTGTTTCCACTTGGTTAGATAGTGTTTTATTGAATAGTTTTTTTTTAATCAAGTTTTGAAGTCAAATCAATGACAATTCAGACATAGCGCACTGTATAATGTGTAATTTTTTTTGTATATATCGAAATTCATATGTTTTTTTTTGTTGGATCAAGGACTTCAATATATGGTGCACTCATATTTTTCAATTTTTTTTTTTGATAATCTGCTATTTTTCCACGTGCAGAACAAAGACCTTAATTTTCGATGAAAAACCTATGTTTAATAAAACTAAAAAAACAAATACATAATAAAACCAAAACATATTAAAATTATATTCATTGGATAGCTCGTTTTGAAGACTATCTGATTCCAGTTGGGTTTGTAAAGATTCCTCCATTTTCATCCTCAACCCGAGCTTCAAAGCGTAAAAATTTAGGTTTTTTGTGCGAACAAAGCCAAAAATTAGGGAAAAGGGGGGTTCGCTAGAACCCGGGGGGTTCTAGTGAACTAGGGTTCATTTGAACCCCCTTCAATATGCATTTCTTCTTTTATTTTTTGGACGGGAAATGTGGGCCCAATAATTAATGGGTTCGGTCGAACCCTAGTTCGGTCGAACCCCTTTATGGTTCGATCGAACTTGTAGGTTCATACGAACCCCTAAAACCAATTTTTTTGCCATGGGGTTGTTTTTTCTCAATTTCCCTTCCTCCATCAAATTGTAAACCACTATTGTGGCTTCACCCTGATATAGTTCCAAATAAAGATCTTTCTTCTCTTTCCTCCTTGTTCATGCACCATCCTACATGAAGAATCGCCTCCTCATCATGTCACTATTAAAATTTTAGACTGATCTAGACATATATGCTTGGCTGAGTTGTCCATAGCTTTCAACTTTTGCCATCATCCTTTCTCCTACAATCCAAACTTGCGAGTGGAAGTTGCACATGAAACCAGTAAGATCTGTAAGGCTGAATTACTATGTTTCATTCATAATGATCGCCAAAGGACTATTATTCCCTTCGAAATAGGAGAATTGACTATTATCTCCAACAGATAATCCATTCCAAAGTCCAATTATCTATGTAGGAATTGGAAAACCACCTTTGTCTTCTCAATGTTGCACGCCTTGGTTTGCAGATTGATGAGGGCTTCTCTTGGAACCAATAATTTTAGGGCCCAGGTATAGGAAAATTGGAAATCCTCACTGTCTATGGATATTCTAGTGATTTATAAGTGATATTTTATAGACATATTTTCTTCCAGACGGGAGAAGGACTAGGTTTTTCAAGGTGGACCTTGGTGTATGAGGGAACCCAATATTCTTGAGGCACTGTAATGTCCCCCTTGTGAGTTAGCTGGTTGTGAGTATTAGCCTATCCATCGGGTTCTTGTAGGCTAACTAGATGATTCAGGGAGCTTCCAGTTCTTGTAGTAGTAGAGTTTGACATCATTCCATGTTAGATGAGGAGGGGGGGAAGATGAGGTATTCTGAAGGTGTTTTCGGGTGGAAGAAATGAAATAAATGCTTAAGTACTTATTTTATAATAGGTACAATCAAGTATTTATTAAAATACTTAAAGTGACTTATTTGTCAATAAAAGGTGATAAGTAGGAGCAAATTTTAGAAGGGATTATTTTAATGCTCTTTTTCAGAAATTAAGGAATGAAATAAATATTTTAATTTTCAAAAGGCGCGAAGTTTAGAAAAGAATAAAATATATTGAGTTCATTTTGGTATACCGGAATATATTTTTGGAGACTAGTGCAGAGGAAAAACTTCAACTTCTTGAGGATGGAAACCCTCAAGAAGGATACTGGCTATAGTAGTGAGAGATCCACTTTGGTTGATGACTGATCGATTCAATCAAAATCGGTGCTCCAATTTAATGGTTTGGAAATTCCAGGTTTGACCAAAGCATATTAAATTTCTTAGATACATCAGGGTTTGAAAGGATCTTTGAAATTAATGAAAACTGGGTAAAAAAAGTAAAATACTCTGATTGTTATTGTTCAAAAAAAAAAGAAAAAGATTTGAATGGAGGCTATATTTGTTGGAATTTGAAGTAAAGTCCTGAAATAATGGAATTGGCTGGACATTACCTCTCAGCTTTGCATTGAGCAATTTTAAGTGTTGTGCCTATAGGTTCAAGTTGATATTCGGGCTACACTTTATAATATTGGGTATGAATCGGTTCGTGGTGGTCTGTCCATATGTGGCACACTCATTCCAGCTGTTTGGTCCAGGCGGCAAATATCAAGTGCCACTATAATATAAAATTAAGTTACCAACTCCAAAGGATCCTTAGAAGGAATCGTGACCAAGTTGGGACAATCATTACTAACTCTGGAGAAATAAAATAACAAGGCGTGGTAATTAGAGGGCCGCTATCACCATGGCTGGGTGTATCTCTTTGAATTGGATGTGCTGTATTAATACTAGCACAGGTTTATGATGGCTGAGTATTGATATTCATGTGGCATTGGGCTTTCTTGAAATCTGAGCATTAATCTTTAATTATCTTGGGCATTGCATTCTCTTCTTGTAAAGTTACATTTGATACTGGATGAGAAATTTGAGGAGTTGGTCACTGAACTATAAACAGGTGTGGGTTGGAGTTAAATCTCTTGAAATTCTTTTGTGTCATGGTTTGGGTAGGAATTCTCCAGAGCAGGGAAGTTGGTCTGTAAGCACAGAATTAATTTACTCTGTATTAAATATGCATTGCTGCTATAGTTAATGAGGACGGAAGTGACCTGTGAAGCCCTCAAATTCATTCTGCATCAACTCCTCTTCTTGTGAAGTGCCAAATGCCTTTTAATGGAAATGTTAATGCTTTGCCAACTATGTAGCTAATTTTAAATAGCTGCGTAAGAGGTTTTATGTGAAGGTTTTAAAAATGACAAATAGAATACATAATAATCTTTCACATCATAATATTACTGCTTTCACATTCATGTAAATGTATATTTATACAAGTTTGTTTAAAACTGAATCATCTAACCGAACATAACTGTTTCATAACATAAAACTAATCAATAACAATGTTTATTATCCAACATTCCCCATAATAAACATTGGACAATTCCATAGTCTCTTCCCCATAATGAACATTTTGAATTGAAAAAATGCTCCAAAGAAAGTGCTGCAACACTCTAGCCATCTCCAAGCAACTATACATTCACTCTACAATCTCACTTTGCAATTTCAATCCAAGGACCCATCATGCAATCCAACCATAAACCTGCAACTTCGCTGATGTCTAACAAGACAACATCTGTCGCTCTTCACAAACTACCAAACTTCACTTGATTACTATCAAATTTGCTTGATTACTCTCATTGTTGACAAACGAATATTGATGTGTGTACAACCTTTTCAACATACCTGTAATACTTTCCCAACTTGTTCCAATACTCTATCCACAGTTCATCTGTATTCATTATGTATTTATCTGTATTCTATGCCAACACAACTTTTCAGAATGATTTGTTAAACCACAAATGCGACAAAGATGTAAATTCCAACATCTATCCATTGTGTATATGTTACTGTGACAATTAGAACACTGCACACATTGCATGTTTTGAAGAAATCTGTTAGAATCTATAACACCATTCACTTTTCTTGAGACATAACCCAAATCTTCGTACTTAGGCCTCCTAATTGATTCAGTTGACTTTGTAATTCCTTGTGCATGTTTACCTAATATTTGCTCTGTATAACCCATTCTTTTCATACTTTTGAAATCAATATTTTTCTTAGTAGAACTAACAGGATTTTCACATTCAAGCATATGATCATGTTCATCTTCACACTTTTCATCAGAAACAACTTATGTGATATTACACAAACTAGTTAATTGATCAAAAGAAAAACACAACTTAACATCACAAACCAATGGTCTTGATTTCAATTGATTGTTTTGTGCCTTTAAACATTCATTTTGTGCCTTCAAACAAGATATCTCATCATTTTGTAGTTTAGTTTTCTCTTATAACCCTTTCAATTGTTTTTCCAAATCAACATTCTTTTTTTTTAATTTTTTCAAACAATTTCAATTTATCTTCTAATTTATGATTTTCTATTGCGATATCCTCCAATTCATCTCTAAGATTAGTAATTTTACACAAATGTTTGTATTTTTTTTTGAACTTATTTAATATCTGCTATCAATTGAGAATTAGATTTTTTAACCTCCAAGAGTTCTTTTTTTAATAGATTAGTAATTTTACACAAATGTTTGTATTTTTTTTGAACTTCTTTAATATCTGCTATCAATTGAGAATTATATTTTTTAACCTCCAAGAGTTCTTTTTTTAATATAGAATTTGAGTGTTTAATTTCCAAGTGTTCCTCTAAAATAGAATTTTCCTTTTTAATTCTTTTACTAGTTTTTCCCATTTTGCATACAATAAGCCCTTATTTTTTCATATTATTCCAATACATACAATACACTCTTATTTTTCCAAACAATTGTTTCCAAAAGGAAAATAATTATTAACCTTATAGCCCTTTAAAAAATTTACTTCAAAAGTTTGAAAAAACATTTATTTCTCTTTATCAATTGTGCATCAATTGAAAATGTTCACCCCAAATAGTAAATTACAGTATACTCAGCAATCATTGAAAGAGGATATGAAATAATTTTCTGGCTTCCTCTCTGTCAAATTAATTTCTAACTTTCCAATTCTATTGCTTCAAAACTGAAACCATTATACTTATCTGCTAAATTGCTTTTAAATTAATCTCCTTTAAAATAAATTTTTGAATGCAAATTCTATTATTGCAGAAAACTTCTATGACAATGCCTTATGCCTTGCACAGACCTGATGCCTTGTAGCATACCCCTTCTATTGCTCTCGACTTTCCTATAATAACACACTTTACCACTAACAATGAAAGGAGAAAAACTCAATCACTTCCTTAATAAAGTATTCAAAAGCTCCATGGGACTTATATGACATTAACAATAAACATATACTACTAACGTTGCTTTGTTATCAAGACGTCGAGATTCTGTTCAAGAGAGGAAGAACTCGAAAGAAACAAAGATCAATCATTTTTTGTGGAATAGCAAGTGACAGGCATGTCTTCAGCAACATAGTTCTGCTTGGACATGGATAAGGATGCCAATTTTCACTGAATCTTCAAGCACCTAGCATCTTCTATTTGCCTCATGCGTCCTTTCTACACCATATATCTGCCTACACTACCACCAGGTTAACGCACAAAGGATCTCTTTTGAAAAATCCACGCATAGCAAGCAAAAATAATAGATGGCTTTAACAATCACCATCAACATATGGTGTTAACAGTGCCTTTATTTTATTTCTTCTACACAACCAACAATTTCTTCATTACATCTTCCATTCGCTTCACAGGCACGAAAACAATTTGTCTTCCATTCAAAAATGCCTAGGCATTCTATTGATGCTTTGATACCAAATGAAGGTTTTAAAAATGACAAACGAAATACACAATAATCTTTCACATCATAATCTTACTGCTTTCACATTCATGTTTACTTATATTTATATAAGTGTTTAAAATTGAATCATCTTACTGAACATAATTGTTTCATAACATAAAACTAATCAATAACAATGTTTATTATCCAACATTATGAATGCTAATTTTAATTATGGTTAGTTAAATATTCAAATTGTTGAAAGTTTCTATCACCCTGAAGACAAGTTAATGTCACACAAGAAAACTCAAACTCCAAAGTACCTAGTTTCCTTTTATGGAGTATCAATGGAATGTCATCATGTGGAAGATGCTTAATTAAAAATAAAATTGACTATAACATGAACATGGAACAAAAATTGACTATAACATTAACTATAACATCAAAATGGAGGATTATGTTGCTGCCAAGGGCTTTGCTAAAGGTTCTATTTTGAGCTTTGAGGTAAATATTGGTGGCCCTGGGGTTAGGACTAGAAATAGGCTAAAAAATCACGTTGGGGCCTCGGGTTTGGAGGTTTCTAATACTAGGGTTAAGGGACATAAGCTTGCTACTAGCGAGATGGAAGCTGTGGAAATTTTGAACAATATGTAGTGCTATGTTGTGTGCTATTTTTTGGTTGCTTTTTGGCTGGTGGTTTGTTGTTGTTGGGCTGATGGTTGTTTCTTGATGTTTCCTTTTTGTGTCAGCTGTTCCTTTTTGTAAGGGGTTCCAGGCCCTTTTAAAACCCTTTTTTTTACCTCTAATCAAAACATGGAACAAAAATTGGGTGTTTTCAAATAGACTTCGAAGTACCTAGTTTCCTTCTACGAAGTGTCAATGGGATGTCATCACATAGAAGATGCTTAATTTAAAAAATTAAAAAAATTCACTATCAATTCAATTAGGAAACAAAAATTGGGTGTTTTTAGATAGAAGCAAACCACCTTTAGATATAGGGTGATCATTTAGTGGTACCAAAGCATAGTAGTTTTCTTGTAGTCTATTGGGTGAGTGATAAGTCCAAGCACTCATCACTATTACTTGAGGAGAAATAGGTCTAATCCGGATTTTGAAAATCAGCTAGAGATTGAACAAGAAGAAGAATTGAATATTTTTGAAATGGGTGAAAGAAGGATAGAACCTTCTAGTTTAATTCATGATGAATGATCTTGCTAGGGCACAACATCAAATGATGCAACTTATGAAACAATCACAAGTGGTACACTCAAAACAACACATCACTCACATGTTGGTACAAATGATGATAAACAATACTAATGTTGGGACCAATGCTAAGATCATTGCTGAAGGATCTACAGTGAATAATCGAGCTGCTCATACTAGGACATTTGGTGGCTCAGTTAATTCTAGACCCTCCATGCCAAACTTCATCCTAAGAGATAACCCTCCAGAGGTGAATAATGAACCAACGAAATAGGAAATGCATGCTCAAGCTATGAGGGATTGGAGGGCATTAGACGCAAATTTCCAAGCTGAAATGTCATTTTGGGATTATTTGGAATTTAGGCGAAGGCATAAAACCCAGAGGTGGAGGTGGTAGGCCATGAAATAATGGCCCGCAAAGAAAAGTGGGTAAGATACCAATTCCGTATTTTGATGGATTTGGAAAAACTATAGCAAGATCTTGGGTCCAAAAGTTTGATACTTATTTTTAGCTCAATCTTATGGTTGAAGGTGAAGCAATTAAATATGCAACTTTACACTTGGATGGGATGATGCAGGGGCGTCATTTGATGCACTTTTTGTCATTTTGTGAAACTTTAAATTTTGGGTTGTTTGGACTTGTTTTGGGTCAATAAGATCAATTTTGACCATTCTAAGCCATTTGGGATCCTTTTGAGTCATTTTGGTGATTAGGAGCAAAAAGTTGTAAAAGTTGTCATATCAAAGTTGTCAAAAAGTTGCATTTTTGGTTGATCAAAGTTGTCAAAAAGTTGCATTTTTGGTTTGGGAAGGTAGGAATTAGTTTTGAACGATGGGAATGAATGTAATGGCATAAATATGACATGTACATATGAGCACCAAGGTTGGAGAACATTTCAAAATGAAAATACTTCAATTTTGCACGTTTTTCTTTGCATTTTCTATGTGCAATAGAATTTATTCTCCATTGTACGACCTTGCACTGCATAGTACGACCCTACAAGTTATTGGAAAAGTTGGAGAATGTTGTTATCTTTCTAATGGTTTTGGTTTGATTGATTTTCATTATGTTTTGTGAAATTTATGATAAAATTAGTGATTGCCATGTACAAATTTTTACTATAAAATAGCAAGAAACTTGCTTGGTTTAGTTTTGTACGACTTGATATGGTTGAGGGCAGGGATGGGGATGATAAAGCTATGAAATACATAACTTTTTTTTTTTGGGAGTCATTTCATTAAGTTTTTCAAAAGTTAGAGCCATTTTTGTATCGATAGATCCAATCCTTGCCTAGTGTTTCCAGAAACACTAAAAAAATCATATTTTTGTTTTCCATTGTCAAAAAGTCATGCAAATTGGTAGAAAGTTCTGTTTTAAGGTTATCTAGAAACCCTTTTGAGCTCAAGCCTTTAAAATTTTGCATGTGTGAGGAATCAATGATAGTGTGCTCTCATTTACTTGAAAATAGTCAAGAAACCCTATGTTGCTTGGTGATTGAACAAATCTATGCATAGTTTGGGTATAGTTGGGTTGGGAATCATTGAAATATGTTGTGGAAGGTCTGTACAGACCAAGGCTCTCAAGTTTTGATGTTCTTTTTGTTAAGTGCCCTTTAGGCCTTCAAATCAATGTTTCCAAGTGTACTAGTATGCATTTAGTGATTGTTTGAAATGAATCTTTGTTTGAAATGTCAAATCAGTCAAGAGTGTTTAGGAGAAGTCTTTCTCTACATCATGGGAGTGCACATGAATGGTGGTATCACCGAATGATAACCTTGGTACATGATCAAATTGTGTCTTATGAGAAGTTCACACAAAAATAATTTAATAGATTTGACAAAAAAGATCTCGAATTGGACTTCAAGTAATTAGCACAGTTGAAATAATGGGGTTCAATGGACACTTATATTGCAGATTTCTAGAGATTATTAGTGATGGTGACAATATTTCAGAGAGGAGGTTGATTGTGTTGTTCATTGACGGATTATCGATCCCTTGAGGGATTGGATTAAGGCCTTTATCCCACAAACATTATACAAAGCTATTAAAAAGGCAAGGGGATATGGAATCTTCTATTTTCAAGTAAATTTCAGTCAAGAGGTTTCCAAAAAAGGAAAGGCAAAGAGAAGAAACATTTTCAGAGAGATTCAAATTAGAATACAAAAGGATCAACAACACTGAATGAAGACAAAATTAGTGGCCTTCACAGGAAGAAATTATGCTTCCAATGCAAAGAACCTTAGGAACCAATTTATAGGTGCTCAACTAAGGCTAAGGATAAGTTAATTGAGTAGTATTCAGAGGAAACGACTGCTGAAAGTTAAAAACAACAAATTGATTTGGATGATAGAAAGGAAGAAAGTTCTCCAGAAGAGTAAGAAAATGAGCGAGTGGAGGAACACTTACCCGACTTTCAAGCTTCTAGAATGTTAGTTCTTTAGAGTTTGGGGTGTGCTATGTGGACAACAAATAATCACTTTAATTGATATAAGTGCCACATATTATTAGTTTTTAGGATAAACTTTAGGAATCTTCTTTAATAAAGTCATGTTGACTTTAGATATTTTTCCTATGAGTTGTCATCCTTATCATTTGTGGATAAGATATTTGTCATCCTTATCATCTATGGATAAGATTTATTTTTTTGTTTTATGATTTGTCATCCTTATCCTTGGTGGATAAGTTATTTTTCATCCTTATTCTTTTTGGATAAGATATTTGTAATCCTATATAAGAATGCTTTTGCTCCTTATTTCTAAATAGATTTTTATGCAATCTTGGTTAACCTTTTTGTGTGTTGTTTGGGGCTCGAGTTTTGTAAATTTTTGGGATCAATGAGTGCGTTAATTCTACAGACTGTGGTAATGACAAATTGCATGCAAAAGACACATAAGAATGTGCCAAATGAGGTTGAATGGATTTGTACAAAGGTTTTTGACAATTTTTTAAAAAAAATTGTGGGTCTAGTTTTATGTAATTTTTTGGTAGATTTTTTTTTTAAATTGTGGGTTTTTAATAGTTAAAAATCACACAGGGTTTTAAGACTCGTTTTTTGATATTTTTTAGAAAAAATATAATTTTCAACTCTTTTTTGGCAATTTTTGTACAATATCATGGCTATTTGTGGAATTTTTGTATATTTTTTTTAGAATTTGTGTAGATGTTTTTTTTTTTTTTGTGAATTTTTTCAGAATTTTTTGCAGATTTGTTTTTAGAATTTTATGCAGATTTTTGTCATTTTTTTTTGCAAATATTTTTCAAACTTTTTTGTAGTTTTTTTTTTATTAAGAGGGGTAAACACTTTTTACTTGGAGCTATGAACCGGTGAGGTCACAAGCGAGGGACCTCATCCCCAATATAAATTCTCAACAATTACACCCCAATGGGTTTGAACCTTGATGGAAAGAATAAAAACACAACTTAACCATCACACTATGCCACTATTGGTAATTTTTTTTGTAGATTTTTTTGAAAATTTTACCATTTTTTTATTATAAAATTGTGGGGTTTTTACTTTGCTGCCCAACCCGAAAGGACAACTCCACCCTTAGCTCAGCCAAAAACAACCCCTTGAGGCCCAAAAATAGAGAGGACTCAAGACATAAGGCAAAACAACCTCAAGAGGAAACCACAAGATAAGACCTAGAGCCCACAACAAATAGGGACGCACAACCAAGAAGGGAAGCAATATACAACAATAAGGACCCAGAGCTCCCAAAAGCTAGGAGAGCACAAAGAAGAAAGAGGGACACAAGCATAAAGGAGCCAATGAACAAAACAACATAGAAAGCACCCACGCCACCCTAACACACTAGTTAGAGCTAGAAAAAGGCCAATCCAAAGGCAAACCACCTACTAAAACCCTAATGTAAAAAAAGACCCACCAGGCCATTAAAGGAAACTCCCATAGGCCAAGAAGAACCAAAGAAGCTACAAGAAAATAACAGTCCAATGTAGGTAGCAACATGAAGGCAACACATGAGAAGACACCCACACAACATAGAAAAGACAAGGAGGACTGTAAGGTAGACCAACCATCCATCTCAAACATAAACAAAACAAAAGGATCCGTTGAAAGAAAGGATTGCATAAATAGATCCACAAATGTTGAAGAGTCCTCCAGGGTAGTAGGATCCACAAGAAAGGAAAGAAGGCAATGCTTCTCAAAATTGGAAAATTCCCTCCAACCCACAACAACCAATCTCTAGCCCATAAGGAAAGCATGGAGACCACCGCATGAACCAGAAACTACATCATCGTCATCTTTACCATCATCCTCTCCATTGCTCTCACTTCCAACTCTCCCTCCCACTTGTGGCATCTCTAATTTGTGATCTCTAGCACTCTCGCCTGCAACTCTCCCTCCCGCTCGCGATGTCTCTAGTGATTTATATTGTGTTAAAGACAACAATAATAATATTTAAATGAAATCAATGATTATTATTCAAGATATAGTGCAACTGCATTGGATATATACTCAAGATGACAGACTTTACCTTAAGGTGGTGATAAAAAAGATAAAATTCGACACTTGTAGTAGGAAGTAGTTAAGACAAATATGAAGATTATAAAATATGCAACAACTAAGTCAAAAGAAGTCAACTTTTTTATTACCAAGGAATAAATCATATTAAAGCAAGTTAATAGCAATATCATCAAGAAAAAATATGTTTTGTGGTGTGATCAAAGAGTAAGGTGGTGATTCCACCTAAAAAAAAGCAACAATTAAAGATATAAACATGCAATGGTTAATAAAATACATCAATTCATACAGATAGTAGTTAATTATATAAGACAACAACTTATATTTATGAAGATATTATGATTTATGAAAGATAGAAAATGATAAAAATAAGCGATTACCTTGTCAAGGATACAATGATTCATAAAGATGGCAATCCATATACATAGCGCCCAAATATGTAATAGAAAATAACTAAAAGGGAAATAACCTATGTTGTGTGTGATTAGTTAAAGGAAATTAATTTTTAAGAGTTACAATTTATGTAAAGGTGTGACCTTATAAAGGCTATCTCTATTAAGGGACACATCCATTCATTAAATACATATCCCTTGAGTGCATATAAATTATAGAAGATTGAGTGAATAAAAAATAACTCAATGAATAATATGTGAATAGATGACCATAATTAAAAAGAGAAAAGGAAGAAAAAATGATGTGTCAGATTCATTTTGAAGAATTCTAATGTTATTAATGAAGAATATGTGTAGCTCTTGATTAAGAAAGTGCACAAGTGTAGATGAAGAATCAAATCAAATCTTTATGAAGGATATGTGAAAAAATATATAGGAAGACATTGATCTATATTTTGTGATTAGATTTGAAGGAACACATTGTCATAGATTGGATTAGATTGAGTTTGAATTAGAATTAAGTTTAGATCAGATTTGGTGAAGGAATTAATTATATCAACATTGAAGAATTGAATGGGTTGAAGCCTATCAAAAGGAGGTTGAAGCCTCTTGTTGGGTTGGAGCTCAGTTTGTGTGTGGGGGTTGGAGCCTCCAATAGGTTGGAGCCTTTTGTTGAGTTAGAGCTCAATTTGTATAGATATTGAAGACTTTGATAGTAGATTAAATCTTAGAAGAAGAAAATGATTTTTTTTTCTTTTTATATATATTTATATATTTTGCCATGGTTTTCTCCTGAAAGGGTTTCCACGTAAATCATGTGTTCTCATTGTGTTCCAAATTGCTAGATCTTACTTGAATGGTTTTAATTGTGATTGGTTAATTTTTAAAAAGTAAAGGATTCTTAGATACTGATTCATCCCCCTCTCAGTATCACTATGTGCTCAATAATTGGTATCAAAGTAGATTCCTTCAAAAATAGCCTAATTGCTAGGTAGATCATAAGAACACATATGGGAAAAAGAAAAGGAAATAAGGGAAAATGAAATACTAAGCAAAATGTTGATAAAAATGCACCAAAAAGATCTCAAGAAAATGATGTGGTGGCACTTGGAATATATATGGAAACAAAGCCAAAGAATGACATCATTACAAATGTAGACAATTGTACCATAGAAAAAAGGAAACTTGCTTGATTTGGGAATAATTGATGACAAACTAGACTTAATAAGGCCTTGATTTGGTGTTGTGAGGTTTTTTTCACATCCACACTAGGTCTTGGACCCTTTCAAATGCATTTAACGATGTCTTGTAAAGGTGTTGAAAAAGACTTTCACGCTTTTCTAGACTTAATGAACCCATTTTCCCTTAATTCAACATTATAAAATATATTTAATTGCATTTCACATCAATCTAGAAGGCTTGTAAAATAAAATTAATGTTAATTTAGTGTTGTAATATGTCTTGCACATTCACATTGGATGTTGTGCCTTCCTAGGCTATGTGGACCTCATTTTAGTGTTGTAAAGTGTATTTAATCACACTTTCACATTGAATTCTATGTCCCGAGCCCTAATTGACCTTTACATCATCACTAATAGGCCCCTATTATCCCATATTGTGCATCCCGAGGCAATATTTGATGAAATAACTAATATAGACATCATGTAAACCTTATTTTCCTATCTCCTAAGAACCTAGTTGGAAAATGGACCCCACTGGGACTAATTCGCCATCTATGGTGAATGAGTCCCTACTAGGTGGGACTGATTCGCCCAAGGTGGCGAATAGTCCCATTTGGGCCATTTTTGACTTTTGAGTGGGTAATTTTGGGATTTAAGTTTTGTTTTTCTTCATGTCAGCCTTGGGGATCCAATTTATGGGATAATAAAGTGATTTCCTATAAAATAGATTCTCTAAATCCTAAATCATAACCATTATTCATTATCCATCCATCATTCTTCCATCTCAAGTCAAGCAAGTTAGTGTTTCATCATTTCGAGTCATTAAGATAGCAATTTTCAGACATTCAAGGGAAAATTCTTCATGTTTTGTTGCAGACAGTCAAGATCAATCATCATGGCAAGGTAATAACTCCATTATTTTATGATTCATTACATTCTCTCTATTTTGGTTTAATTACCTAAAAGGGGTTTGACCAAGGAAAATCCCCATGCCTTAGCATTCACCATTTCTCTCTTGTCTTGTGTGTTTGCAGATTTAGGCATCTTGGAGGCTTAGAAATCATTGAAGATTGCATTGCAAAGTTGTTCAAGTAATCTCTTAATTGGATAAGTCAAAATACCCACAAAAAAGTCACTTTCAGGCCCGAATTTAATAGTTTTAGAACCAGACACCTGGAGAAGCAGAAATTGCAGACCAAAAGCTCCAGTTTCCACCTTTGAATATTTAGAAATTCAAAAGTGGACTCATTCACCATGGGTGGTGAATGAGTCCCACTATCAGGCCTATTTTTGGTTTTTTGTATTTTTGGATACCAATTTGTTTGAAATGGGCTTTAGAATAGTTTTCCAAAACTGGGACCAATTCGCCCAGAATGGCGAATGAGTCCCACCGGGCCTAAAAATTAGGATCAACAACATTCTAGATGTCATTTCAAGTCTCCAACAAGTTTACAGGTGCACTTCTTTAGTTTCATTCAATTATGTTGTAGTTTACTTTCATTTCTAGGTGCTTTTGCATTACACAACACGTTTTTCAACAAGTTGCATTTCAATAGTTTCCATTTGATAATCAATACCTTTCATTAGTTTTTTGCATTTAAATCAATTTATTTAGACATATTGAATCCATATCACATTAATCTTTGAATGTGAACATTGCATTTTGGTCCATCTTTCTCCTTTTAGATGGAAAACCCTAGAAGTGCTAGAAAGACCTTTGGAAGCCAAAATATTTGTCTACAATAACTAAAGAAAAGAAGAAATGGTGTTAAAAAAAGAGAAATCATCTAAAGAAGAACCAAAATTCAAATCATTAAAAGGGATGAACATTTTAAATCATGAATCAAGCAATAGCTCAAGCAATGAATCAAACACAAAGGAAACTCATATTGACAGAAAGCTCAAAGAAGAATCCAACATAGACAAAGGTAGGTATAAATTTTTTAGTTGTGATAAAATTGATCATTGTGATTTTGAATGTGTGCGGCCAAAGGTGATGAAAAAATAAAATGAGAGAAAGATTCAAGAGAAGAAATGATTTTCATGGCTATGATAGCAAAAGGAGATAAAAATGAAAGAAATGAAGAACATGTTGAAGATAAGAAGAATGAGGTTGACGAAGAATTTGATTTTGAGGAAGATATTTATCTTGTGTAGGTTCATTCACTTAAAAGAAGAAATGCATGTCTAAAGTCAAAAGTTCAAGAAGAAAGTGAATACAAGGCAAAAGTGACAGAAGCCCTTGAAGAAGCGGAAAGGATGATCAAAGATCTAAAAATCAAAATAAAATTAGAAGCAAAAAAGAATGAGGAAGAAGTAAGAAGTTAGTTGAAGATAAAAGAGGAAGATTGTGAGAAGTATAAGTCTGAACTTGGTTATTTAAGAATATAATTAGAGAAAATAACTACCAAGCAAGGCATGAATCATAAAGTTGATAATAGTACCAAAACTATGGATGATATTATAGATGGAAAAAAGGAATCATGCATGAAGATAAGTCTTGGTCATGAAGCAAAGGAAGATCAACCTTCAAATGAGCAAAAAAAGAAAGGAAATGAGGAAAAACCAAAAGGCTATGTAAATATTCTCAAGAGTTCCTTCAATAATGAGAACAACAAAAGGAAGGAAAATAATTTCCCACAAAAAAATAATATTCCTCATAGAAACAACAATGAGAAATTCACAAGATCAGTTCCTCCAAGGAAAGTGCAAATGAAAAAGTCTCAACATTCATTTTATGGTTATTGCTATTCATGTAACAACTTTGGTCACAAAGTAGTAGATTGTTGGACACATAAATAAACAATGGTTGGGTCAAGAATAGATATTATGTGTTGCCAAATAGAAAGTATGACATGTATCATATGCTATAAATTCAACCATTTTGGTCATAAGGCGAGAAATTGTAAAACATGTAATCAAGAAATGATGAATGGAGCAAATATGGTTATGAGCTTTCAAATAGAGGCTATAACTCCTTTGATCATTGGGTAGATTAAATGTTACATGCTACAAGTACAACAATTATGGGCATATGAAATGCTTCTGTAGAAGTGGCTTTGTGGAACACACTAAGCAAAACAAGAAAGTGGAAGCCATGAATAAGAAAAAGGAAGAATTTACAAAGGTATGGAGAACGAAACAAGAGCAAGATAATGAGAAAGAAGAATTTATGCTTGTATCTCATGCACAAGGGATATCACTAAGTCCTTAAAGATCTATATATGTATTCAAGGGGAACCAACCATTGCTTTATTTTAGCTCCATGAAGAAGAAAACAAGATGGATCAACTAAGGCATATTCTATACAAGCATTCCATTGTCATTTGTCTAAAGGGAAAAATTAGTAGACAAAGAGAAGATATGATTGGGAAAAGAAAGAGAGACTACAAAATGATTAAGCATACAACAAGATTATTTAGCTATGGTCTTGGGATGATGGAGGTTAAAATCATGAAATATAAAAAATAAACACTCCAACAAAGTATAGTTCAAAGCATGTATAAAAAGACGGTTGACAAATGATATAGGGCAACATTTTGAAATATAAGGTATAGTTGGAATGATGATAATGTAGGCATCACATAAATGACACATTGAAAATAATGATTGTCTTCAAGTCAAGAGATACCAACCTATAGTAATAATGAGGTATTGAACTTCTCATAGAAGAGGAAGGTTATAACAAGATAATGTTTCGAGTTGCAACAGTGGAAATCAAATAAGAAATTTCATGTATAGAATGTTACAAATCAGTTGACGATAATGTGAAGAATGAAAAGAGGTTATAGAAAGATGGAAAACATTCTTGCATAAAAGACTTGAGATAATGAGAAAAGTAAGAGATGGACAATAGTAAGTTATTGTATTCCTATTGATATAATAATATCATAGGAAACAAAAGATAGAGGTATAATGAATATCCCTCTATCATTAATGAAAAAGAGGGAGAATTATAGAAAGATGTAGAGCTACATCAAGATGAAGAGTTAGAGAAAGAGGAATATTAGAGCAAGGGGGAGTGGTAGAAAATATTCAAAAGGGGGAGAAATAAAGGGAGATCTTTTGTGAAGCATTGAAGACACTTTCCATCTTGTAAGATGGATCGTAAATGATGAATAACAAAAAAAATCTTGATGTGTCAAACTTGAGAAAATCATCCAAATTGTGGAAAGCTATAGAGAAAGCATACCATCTGTTGATGGTGTTTTCTGCACAACAACAACTCAGACAAAATACAATATTCTATCTCTCTTGAAAGGTAATTTTCAACAACAAGTTACTAAAAATCACCCCAAGGTCTCTCGGGTGTTAGGTCATGACAATGCATAAACAACTTAGATAATATGTGAAAATGCTAGTAATCACAATTGGACCTTGCTACAAGCAAACTGTGTCATTCCAATTTATCAAATTTTGCAATATTATGATCTTAAATCTTAGATCTAACCAAATAATAAAGAAACAACAAAAGATGAGGGTGCAAGAGATGTAATGAAATATAAACCATTTCTAGGATGAACAATGCAAATAATGAATTCCTGGAATGGACCAATCTCAAATAACCAATTCTTGCTTAACCCACGATGCAATATCACAAGAAAGGTGCAATCTTCTAAGGCATACAAATTTTCAAATCATAGACATTCATCTACAATCGAACTAAGCACAAATAGATGTATGGTCCAGGTTGACTTCACCAGCCTACTACAATCAGATAGTTACTGGGAGTATAGACCGGAGATTGCTACAAACATTCCAAGCATGAAACCATAAACATTATTCACCAAACTAATCTAGTTCTAAATTTAACATCAAATCTTATGTCTTCAAGCAATTTCAAAAGATAGAACAACAGGAACCATGCAAGATAAACTAACACAAAGAATTCACCAAAGAAACCACAATGCCTTCAATTGTATTAGATCACAAAAATGTAGCAACAATTCCACTGTTTTGTGTTACAATATTTGCTCAAACGAACTAACTACTATCAAAATACTCTATCTCTTTCTCAATCTAACTTGTCTCTATTATCTATCTAACTAACTCCTTACAAATAAGGCACAAATACCATTTATAGAGAATCCTCAAAACATGTCGGCCCAGCCAAGCATTTACAAAATCAAATAGCCAAAACAAGTCAGCCTCAGGAATTTCAAAATAAGGCACACATTAAATGCCGATACATCATAAAGGTCGGCCAAAACGCATTCCTCAATGCAGCCCGAATCAACACATGCCCTATAATAATAGGGAAGCACAAATCTCCAAGTCGACATTAATTACAACTTCCCTTATCTTTATTCTGATCCAATGATTCATGAACTTTCAAAAACACTTTATCCAACTTAGCAACAGGTGGAAAGGGTTGGATTTTGAGCCGACATTCAATTGATTCAATTTCTTTCTTTGATTGCTTAACTATTGTATCCCAATCACCCTTATATGCTAAGTACTTATCCACCACAGCCAGATAAGTAGCCGCATCATCCAATTGGTGTCCTGTCATAGAATTTTCAATATCAGGGGCATAGACATCATGCCACCATTCCCTCAATTGTTCCAAACTCAAGTATTTAGCGGCAATCTTCCTCCTGCCAGTCATTATCTCAAAAAAGGCAATACATCCATCATAAACATTAGTTAAATTACCATCCATCTATTTACTTTGTTTGTAGATCTTCTTGATGGCCTTTTGTCAGATTTGCATGGCCTCGAACCACTCCCAAGGCTCATTAACCCTAGATGAAGAAAGAATTCCATCAGTAACCAGCTGATTCTTACTATACTCCATGATTGCTCTGGTTTTCTGCAATAAAAAATCAGTGTCTTCCTTATCTTGAGATAAAACATGCTCTAATAAATCCTTAGCCCTTATTGCATCTTTTCCAGTTGAAAGGATCTCCTTTATTGCATCATCTCCCTTAATCTGCACCTCCTTAAACCAATCTATTGTAGCTGTGGTAGAAGCCTTCATCTTTTCTATTTCAGAAATGGTCTCCTTTGGCAAGAAACCAGCGGTAGCAAAAAAGGATGGGTGAAAAGATTGCAAAGGATTCATTAAATCTTCTAGACATTTCCTAATCAGCTTTCATTTTCCTTCTTTAGCTCATGCTTAGACTGTGTTTCCTTCCTCAATCTCCCAATAATTATTGCACTGGATCCCTCATATTCCTCAATATCCTGCTCCATAGAAGTTGGCCCTAGATTAATAGTCTGTACATCATAATCCTTCCCGGTGACCTCATCTCTACCTTTATCAGCAGCAGGGGTAGCAACATGGATGACCCGGTTACTAGCTTCATCTCTTTCAATCTTGGAAATCACCTTAGCTGTCTTCTTCCTCTTACCCTTTCCAATCTTGACCAACATCTCATCCCAGTTGAGAGGAGTATCCTCAACAATGACCTGTTTCCTCCTGATTTCTTTGTCTAGCCAATCTGGAACAGCAGGATCTACCCGGATTTCATCCTTCTTGACCTCTTCAGGAGATTGACCTACCATCTCATCCCTCTCCTTTTAAGGAGATTGGCCACCTTTGCTTCCCAACTCTGGCTCTTCTTCTTGCAGGGGTGATGGAGTCTTAACAAGGACATCTTCCTTCTCAGGGGATCTGTTTTCTTTGCTACTGGCAGGAGAATCTTCAAACTGTACTAATGGAGAAGGATGCACTTCCACATCTCCCACCTCAATCTCAGTAGCTGCACCATAAAGTTCTCCATCCTTAAACGGTTTTTCCTCCTCACTGGTCTCATGCTCTTCATGAGTCATCTGCTCAGGTATACCCAATGAAGGAGAAGTATCTTTCTGTTGCTGTGCAGTGGATACCATTAGAGGAGGATCTGTCTTTTGCATTGTCTGTTTGGGGGATGGAGTTCTTGACCTTCTTGAATAAACCCTGATTTTCTCCCCTGAGCTGTCCACATCAATCACATGAGAGTCTGTCTTATCCCCAGAAGTTTCTTGCTCTTTCTTCTTTGAAGGCCTAGTTATCCTTGTCTTTTTTTGGCTCTAGAGGGGTATCTTCTTTCTCGGCTTTCTCAAGTTCTTCCTCTTCGGCAGACTTACCTATTTTCACAGTACGACTCCTCTTCTTTCCTCTAGGTTTTCTTTTCTTTTCAGGCTTACACTCCTTAGGGCCTCTGATTTTAATCTTGAAAGGTGAGCTTACCTTAGTTTTTCTTGTAGAATCACCCTCACCGGATTCCTCTGAGGTGGAATGAGCATTCAAATTTCCCGTCAGATTGAAAGTACAGGGTACCTTCTCGCTCTCCAATTCCCACACTTTATGTTTCAACCATGACTTGGTAAATTTTAGAATGGGAGCCATCAGTTTCTTTAGCTCAGTTATTTCCTTTTCTGACCAGTTTATTTCTCCAATGGGCCTGTCTTTGACTAATTCAAATGCATGATCTTGGACTAAATTTCCATCATCTTCCAACTGATCAGGGATCAACTTGACATTGTACATTCTGATTACATCAACTGGAAGCCTGGAATATCTTTTCTTTCTCACCTCAAAGTCATCCTTGTTGTTGGCCCAGTAGTCCTCTAGATCATCTCTATGGTGATATTCTTTGGTGGCCTTCTTCTGTGCTTCACCAGTGATGTCAAAGCTCGCCCTCTTAGAATGGAAAGAGAACCCATAAGTACTCAGCTCCTCCCCTGATGCATGAGCTGATTGGATTGAAGGGCAAACCTCAGCTATACCAATTTTCAAAGGAAAATCCCCACCAAACCTTGTTTTGTGCTTTTCTCTTTTAACAATGGCATCAAAATCACATATCTGTCAGGTAACCTCCAAAAGTACGACATGGTCGGTAGGATATCTTGGCAATCTATATGGAGCAGTCGGACATCCATCAATCCTGATATAGGAGAAGGTAGGGAATTGTATAAACCAAGCTCCATATTTTTTGATCAGCTCCTTGGCTCCATAAAAAATTCTCACATGCTCTGCATTTTGAAGCAACCTAGTAATATGCATAGTGAATGCATCATTTTCTCTTCTATAATTTGGATTCCCTAGGTGCAACTCAGGGTACACCTCATAGATGACATGCTTCCCAAATGTTACTTTTGGATTCAATCCCCTGTATGGATAAAACCTAGCAAGTACATACACCACATAAGATGACATAGTAAATTTCCTTGTTTCCAGCACATCTTTCATCTGTCTGTCAATCATTGCACTGATAATCCTTGCCTAATGATAATGGATGCCTTGCTCAATCTTATTAATAACATGCACCATCCAATTCTCCAACACCCCGACACTCTTCAAGCCAACTACCTTGCTCAACAATGTGATTGCATCATATATATTTTGTCAGAACTTGACCCTGTGTAACTGTTTGGGTATCTTGGAGAAATGAGATTTTGGATTTTCAAGCCAAGAATTGATCATCTGCTGGGCTTTGGTGGGTTCATCTTCATAGTAAGTTCTGGTCAAATCCATGTCCAAGGCACACACACATGGCAAGTCATGCATATCAAATGCCTGGGCAATGGAAACTGAGTTAAAGTTTTCCAACACTCTCCCATCAGTGCTAACAATCCTTTGTGTGTCAAAGTCATAGTGCCGGGCACATTCTAATATCAATTCATAGCATTGAACTGTGGGAGGAAATCCTGCCACAAGAGCCAGTCCGTACTTCACCATCCCCTTGGTCAAGACTAATAAATCTTTCTGAGCTGTCCTTTCTTTAAATTCTTCATATCTCCAGGCTCCTACATTAGTATCCGAGACTTCTAACCAAACCGAAGCCACCTTACTATCTGACAATTGACTCTTCACATCCAGCCTGACTCCTGCGTCTGTAACTGAAGATCCCTCTATATCTCCCTTGGCCTTTCCTACTGCTACTTTGCTCGATTTAGCCTGCATTCATAAAAGAGCCTCATGAGAATTCAATTATCATCCATATTTCAATCAAAGGTTAGCCTTGAAACCACATGAAATCATTAGGATAAATCATTAATCATCAATCTTGAAAATATGGGAAAATGAAGTAATCCGGGAAAACAAAGTAATCCAGGAAAATCCAGTCAAGGCGGAATTCAGAGAAATCTGACCCAGACGGACTCCTGTTGCCAAAACACCATTCATCAAATAAATCATCAATACAGACAAAAGAGATGCATGATTATCATGAAATTCACCCATTTAGCAACAAGAAATCATCATCCAACATTTAATTCATTACTTCAATTTCGAAAATCAAAATCAAGTGAACCCAGGCAGAAAGTTAGAAAAATCCGGACAGTTCGGATTTCTACGGGCAGCTTGAATTTTCGGGAACTCGTCATATTCCGGGGAAGTGGTAAAATCTGGGAAAATCCGGGTGCATAGAAATTCTGCGGACACCTCAAAAACCTGATGATTGTTCGACGCGCAGACCATTAATCGAATGATCATACAAATTCCCCTATTTGAATCCCACGAGTATAAACTCAACCCCCATAGGCTAAATCTCGATTGCACTTGAATTTAAACTCCCAAAAACTCTCAAATGGTAGATCCCTGCGGTGAAATAATGATGCCCTAAACTTAACAGCCAAACCTCCGCCATGAAAGCTAAAGCGAGCTAGAAATTCAGACACTACCCCTCAGAATGATGAAACTAGGGCACACCAGGGTCTCACATGTTGCAAACAAGGTCGAGCAAGATGCAAGACAAGAGGATCATGATGACTCCACCGAATTTAACAACCGGGCAAACATATCGAAACCCTAATCTTTGCAAAATATAGCAGATTATGCGCCAACAAGGCAAGGCCCTAATAGAAACACCTAATCAGAGGGGAGTACTCGACATTCAATAGATAAATGAAGGGATGCACAATGCAGGCGCTAAAACATGTGGAAAAGGTGGGTTCAAACCCTAATTCGATAAATACGTGATCATGAAACAAACAACGGCCGACCCGAATAATCATCAATAATAACTCGAAGATTCAATCACAAAGCGCAAAACAATAGGAGAAGTCACAATGACTTATGATGAATTAAATCTGAATGAAACTCGAGCCGAAGGAAGTCACTGCAAATCAGGGTGCCCTAGCGATGAAAATATCAACATAGATGTCCAAGGAATCCACGCTCGAACAAACCAAATCCACCGACCAAAGCTCAAAATGAACAAACTCAAGCGCTAGAGCATATGGCAAATGAATAATGAAATCATAAAGAGCCCTAAAAGCCTTTAAATTCGCTTACATTCATGCCAGAGCATACGTACCCAAAGCATTAATGGCCGATAAGACATATCGAGGAAATACAGAAACCCAATTTCAAAATGGAATTCTGGAAGAATCTGAGCCAACCAGACTATCCGGGTGAACACGAGTTCCACGGACAACGCACCCTTCCGCAACTTTGACGCAATCTAGGAAAATCCGAGTGATCCAAAAAATCCTAGATTCATCCAAAAACCTGAACTCCGGAGAAATCCGATAGCGACAGACGATGGACCAAGACCCGGGAAAATCCAGGTGAACCAGAAAATCCCGGACCCCATTCAAAACCCGGACCTCCATTAAAACCAAGTTTGATCAATTCAACCTTTAGGGCAAGATCAAGGCAAGCAAGACCAACATCCCAAGACCTTAAAAGGACAAATCCAATAAAAACCAAAGGTCTGAGAGACATCCAAAATCAGAAAAGAGGGTCCCCACTCCAAGTGGGGCGTGTGTGCAAGATTGCACAACACCATCCAAGTGACAAAGAAACAAATGTAGAGAATTAAAGCTAGGGGAAGCCCAAGAAAGGGGGAGCCTTACAAACAGTTCGAATTTCTGCGGGTAGCTTGAAATTTTGGGAACTCGTCATATTCCTTGGAAGTGGTAAAATTTGGGAAAATCTGAGTGCACAGAAGTTCCTCGGACACCTCGAAAACCCAACGATCGTTCGACGCGCATACCATTAATCGAATGATCATACAAATTCCCCTATCTAAATCCAACGAGCATAAACTCAACCCCCATAGGCCAAATCTCAATTGCACTTGAATTTAAACTCCCAAAAACTCTCAAATGGTAGATCCCTGCGGTGAAATAATGATGCCCTAAACTTAACAGCCAAACCTCCACCATGAAAGCTAAAGTGAGCTAGAAATTCAAACACTACCCCTCAGAATGATGAAACTAGGGGACACCAGGGTCTCACATGTTGTGAACAAGGTCGAGCAAGACGCAAGAGAAGAGGATCATAACGATTCCACCAAATTTAACAACTGGGCAAACATACCGAAACCCTAATCTTCGCAAAATATAGCAAATTACACGCCAACAAGGCAAGGCCCTAACAAAAACACCTAATCAGAGGGGAGTACCCGACATTCAATAGATAAATGAAGGGATGCACAACGCAGGTGCTAAAACACGCGGAAAAGGTGGGTTCAAACCCTAATTTGATAAATACGTGATCATGAAACAAACAAGGGTCGACCTGAATAATCATCAATTATAACTCGAAGATTCAATCACAAAGCGTAAAACAATAGGAGAAGTCAACAACGACTTACCATGAATTAAATCTGAATGAAACTTGAGCCCAAGGAAGTCACTACGAATCAGGGTGCCCTAGCGATGAAAATATCAACACAGATGTCCAAGGAATCCACGCTTGAACAAACCAAATCCACCGACCAAAGCTCAAAATGAACAAACTCAAACGCTAGAGCAGATGGAAAATGAATAATGAAATCATGAAGAGCCTTAAAAGCCTTTAAATTCGCTTACATTCGTGCCAAAGCAGATGTACCCAAAGCATTAATGGCCGATAAGACATATCGAGGAAATCTAGAAACCCGAGTTCAAAACAGAATTCTGGAAGAATCCGAGCCAGTCGGACTATCCGTGCGAACACAAATTTTGCGAATAACGCACCCTTCCGGGACTCTGACGCAATCCGAGAAAATCTGAGTGATCTGAAAAATCCCGGATTCATCCAAAAACCTGAACTCTGGAGAAATCCGATAGCGACAGACGATGGACCAGGACCTAGGAAAATCCAGGTGAACCAAAAAATCCCAGACCCCATTCAAAACCCAAACCTCCATTAAAACCAAGTTTGATCAATTCAACCTTCAAGGCAAGATCAAGGCAAGCAAGACCAACATCCCAGGACCTTAAAATGACAAATCCAATAAAAACCAAAGGTCCGAGGAACATCTGAAATCAGAAAAGAGGGTCCCCATGGTTAAACCAAAGAACCCACAAGTCACCCAAACTTTCCTACACTAGGGTCGAAGTGTGTGCATATGCATTCATTACCCTCCTTTAGCTGCAAAAGAGACCAAACTTGATCTGAACAAGCTACATAAAGATTCATACTCTAAAAGCAACCTGGATAGAGCCTTGCTTCCAGTCAGGTGTCCATAGCCCCGATGAGGTTATCGTTGTGATTCTCCTGAACATAGCTCTACTGCCAGTCAGGCATTCATAGCCCCGGTAGAGATATTCAGATTCCCCTGATGAGTTGAATTCAGTCTTTTGATTTTCCATATTGCCTCTTTCTTTTTTTTTTACTTCAACTTGTGAACAATGAAGTTCACACTCAGGGATGAGAACCACAGTGGCACTAGAGCAGAAAAAGGATTTTTCACCTGTGCAAACTTCATAGGGCCCTCCTGCAACCTCAGACATTTTTAATATTCAAAATTTGAGACCCTAATGTATTCCTGTTCAAACTGACTAAAGGACTCTTCATCTTAGACACAAGGATATGTGACATTGGGTAGAGAATTCATACCATGATATTCTGGAAAGATGATTAGAGTTTGAAAAGGAAACACTAAGAGCACCACACCTACTTTGTCACCACTGTCATACAAACACAACAAGAGACCCCAGAAGGAGCAAGAACCAAGAGAAAGAGAAACACAAAACAAGGAAAAACAAGCCAAAGCAAACCTACCATAACCAAAAAAAAGCGAGAAAAACTGAGAAGAGACCTACTCTAACCAAAGGAGAAACAAGAAACGAAAGGCAACCTAATCTAACAAAGCGGACAACAGAAAGCAACCTAAACTAACTATATACAAAATAGGGAGCTAAAAACAACTCAAGATTGGAAATAATGTTTCAAATACTGCCCATTAATAGGCAATGGAATATCCTCCCCTGTGAGAGTCTTCAAACATAAGGCATTATCTCCAAGTATTTCAGCAATCTGGTATGGACCGAGCCACAGTTTATGAAACTTCCCATGGTCCCCTTTTTGATCATGAGGTTTATCCTAGTACAACATGAGGTCAGAAATCCTAAAAGCTTTGACTTTAGCTCTTCTGTCAAACCACCTCTTAACTACCCCCTGATGTTTGGCAAAGTTTTCAAGGGCAATGTCTCGTTTCTCCTCAAGGTGCAGTAACTCTGTCAACATGGCCTCCCTTCTATCCCCCTTATCATAGAACTCATTAATAAATTGCAAAGTTGGGATCTTGAGTTGAATAGGGAATACTGGCTCCAGACCATATACTAAGTGATAGGGAGATGTTTTGATGGACGACTTAAGCCTTGTATGATCTGCCCAAAGGGCAAATTGAAGCTAGGTGTGCCAGTCTTTTGGGTTCCTCTCCAGCAGCTTATGGATAATAGTCAATAAGTTCTTATTGGAAGATTCTATCAGACCGTTACCCTGGGGGTAATAATTAGATGCAAACTTTATAATAATTCCATGATCAAAATCCCACTTTGAAAATTTTAAAGATGCAAAAGTAGGACCATTATTACAGACCATAGAAATTGGACACCCAAATGGGTTAATAATGGCAGATTCTAGAAAATCAATCACTACCTCAGATGTACATTACCTACAAGCAAAAGTCTCAGTCCATCTTGTAAAATAATCAGTAATGGTTAGAATGTACCTGTGTCCCGCAGAAGATGGTGGGTTGATAGGACCTATAAAATCCATGCCCCATTGAGCAAAAGGCCTTACCTTAGTAACCGGTTGAAGTGGGAGTGCTGCATACCTCTCCTTCGTTGCTGCAGTCTGGAAAGTGTGACAGGTCCTGACATGATGGTGAACGTTTTTGAACAATGTGGGCCAATAATACCCAACCCTCAAAATGTGATTCACTGTGGCAATAGCAGAACCATGGCCAGTGCCATACTTTTCATGAAATTCATTCATCACCCTTTCAGCTTCTTGTCTCCCAAGACAACTCAAATAAATTCCTTCATGATTTCTCTTATACAAAACAACTCCCTTTAGCATGAAACCATTGCTCTTTAGTCACAGATCTCTCCTCTGAACAACATTAAGATGGCCTGGGGATCGCTGGTTCAGCAAATAATAAACTATACCATCATACCAGCTACCTGGGTAAACCTCCTCAAGATTATAATTCTGAATAGTCAGCTCAGGCCCCATTTCTGCCATAGTCTGAGTAAGTCCCTACCCTATTACCAACTTCATGGGTTGGATCTCAATGTCATATTCTTGTAGCATTGTTACCCATTTAGCTCTACACTCACTCAATTCATTCTGCATCAATAGTAACTTAACTGAAGGATTTGGGACAATTGCATAAACCTTATTCCTGAGGATATAATGTCTGAATTTCTTCATTGCTCTGACCAGGGCATATGCCTGCTTTTCTACACTCGGATATTTCAGCTCAGCATCTTTTAATGGTGCACTCATAAAAGCAATAGGATGCTCATTTCCCTCATTAGACTTCTGAGTCAACATTCCTGCACACGAATGATCCGAAGCAAACAAATAGATGTAAAAAGACTTACTGTAATTAGAACTTACCAATACTGGAGCATCAACAATGGCTCTTTTGATTTCTGCAAATGCTTCCTTTACTTCTATAGTCCATTCAACTTTAGCATCTTGCTTCAACATTGCATTCAGCGGTTTAACAATTTCAGCAAATCCAGTAATGAATTTTCTGACGAAGTTGATCTTGCCAAAGAAAGACTTCATCTCTTTTTTGCTAGTAGGTGGCTGAATCTTCAGTATGGCCTCCACTCTTTCTGGATCAATAGCGATTCCCTTTTCAGATATGACATGTCCCAGCAATTTCCTTTCTGTCACTCCAAAAATGCACTTTTTAGGATTTAGGGATATGCCAGATTCCCTGCACCTTTGAAACACTTTGTGCAAGTTGGAGATGTGATCCCCTCTGTTTTTGGAAAAGACAGTTAGGTCATCCATATAAATAATAATGCACTTGCCTATGATATCTTTAAAGGCAATATCCATGGCCCTTTGAAATGTAGCCCCAGCGTTAATGAGACCAAAAGGAATCCTCCTATAAGCAAAGGTACCGCATTTAGTTGTGAAAGCAGTTTTGTGCCTATCTTCATACTGAACCATTACTTGGTTGTACCCTGAATGGCCATCCAGAAAAGACATCATCTGAGAACCATTTACTACTTGAAGTACTTCATCCAATGAAGAGACTGGGTAATTATCCTTTTCTAATGATCTGTTTAGATTTCTGAAGTCAATGCAAAGTCTGATCTCCCCATTCTTTTTCCTTACTGGGACTAGGTTTGCCACCCATATTGAATGCCTGACAGGAAATATAATTCTGGTAGACAGTAATTTCTGAACTTCTTTCTGTATAACCAGTTCCAGTAATGTGTTAATTGGTCTCTGTCTCTGCCTGAAAGGCTTAGCATCTGGCTTCAGAGGTATAGTATGAGCTATGATTGATGTATTGTAAGTTTTCAGGTCTTCATAACTCCAGGCTACTATATTCGGAAAGCTACGCAATGCTTCAATTATTCCTTGTCTTTATTTTGGAGTGCATATCTGACCAATAAAAATGTTATTAGCATCTTCTTCAGTTCCCATATTGTAAGTATCACATTGTCCACTGATAGACTTCTTTTTAGACTCTTGCTCCTGATCTCTAATCTTGTCCAGATCAAAAATCCGCTCTAACTGTACCATTCCCTTTGGAATAGTATTAGACTTCAAATTTATCACTCCTTCCAAATCCAGTTCTGCTTCTTAGAGTTCTATCTCATCAATGATTTGGGAAGCAAAAACATCTGTATTTTTAATGAAGTCCAGGATATGCTTGTCATCCTCAAATACCTGAAAGTTAGTAATGTTGTCCGGAACTGATGGAACATGAGTCAATTCTACAGTAAACTTTTTCAAACCTGACCAAGATAGAGGCTGCAGAGTACTCACTGCCTGGGCTAGAGAATCTGCAGTTTGATTCTTCTGTCGTGGTATTAATTGAATATTGAAGGCATCAAATCCCTCAATGAGGTCCCATACTCTATGCCTATAATTAGTCATTCTCCTATCATGACATGAATATTGTTTCCTTACTTGTAGAACCTTAACTTTTTTCTTGAGTGCCATAAGAAGTCCATGAATCAATGCCTCATATTCCACTACATTATTAGTCCAGTGAAATTGAAGTCTATGGACTGCAAAGAAGGTCTTACCTTTTGGGCTAATCAATTTGAAACCTGCTCCAGCTTCATGCTTGGATTTAGATCCATCAAACCTTAGGGTCCAGCACTCAGTGGTTGCATTCCTCTTCATCATACCCTTCAGGTTATTACTATTGGAAGGTTCCTCAGATGACATTACTTTCTTTCCTTTATAATCTTCTGGAGGGCTTTGCATGTCTGTCTTGAGTACTAGGGTTGGATTTATGCATTTCTATACTCGTTCTATCGCTGTTTGGCATAAACAACATTCTAGCTCTAAATGGGAAGCATTGTGAACTCTACACCAGTTAGGTAAGAGTAACTCTTCGAGGTTTGTCCTCCTGCCAAGGTGAACTTGGTTTTCAATACACTGTCTAATGAATTCCTGAAAGTTGTCCAGCAGCCTAATCTGATTATCCTCGAATTCATCCTCTTTCTTAATTGATCCTGTCAGAACAGTAGCATTGCTGGATTCTATTTCTGTATCAAGAGACATCGAATGTAGCATCAATACCCCCTCTGAATCTAACTCCTCATAAGGAGTTGATAGCATATAATTTCCTATTCCTACTTCTGATATCAGAACTTCATTTGAAGTATTTTGATATTCCGTAATCATGTATTTCATTCTTGGTTCTCTCTCAATTTTGATCTGATTTGGCACCCCTTTCCAGGGAAGCCACATGTGGGAGTGATTGGTAGATATATATCCATTCAGGGCCTTTGTAAAATATCTTCCTAGAATTAAGCCATACGCATCAGGGATATCAGCTACCTGAATATTAATAACCTGTTGGATTCTTGGGTCAGAAGCTACTTGCATGTGAATCATGTTTAATTCTCCCACTATATTTACTTCAGTTCTATCCAACTGAGTTACTTTCTTCTGGGAGTCAGTAGGTGTAATCCCTAAATCTCTACATACTCCAAATGGCATTACATTAGTAGAAGCACCAGAATCCAGTAAACAGTTATGTAAATTCTTACCGAATATGCGCATAGAGATAAAAAATGGTGGGGTATCCGTCTTCCCTTCAAACAAAGTTGGCTGAGTATCTACCTAGGCTACTTGAGTCTTGTCTTTCTCCTTGCCTTTATCTCCAGAGGGCAAGTTTTTCTGATAGGCCTAGTTTTGTGTCTTCACAGGTTGAGAACTAGTAACCTTGTTGACACTCTCACTAGAAGATTTATCCAAAGACACTAGATGTGCTTCATAGGCACCTAAAACTGCATTCCTAATTGCTGGGGACCTTAGTAACTCGAATACTGAAAGATTTACCTTTATTTTCTTGAACTCCTCAGCGACATACAAAGCCATTTTCTCCTCACTTAGATTAGTGGGAACATCCCTAGAAGATTCCTCTACCTTATCTTTACCTATTTGAACAGTTTTTTCCTTCTGTGAATTAGTTTGAGCTTGTCTTTCCTTTGAAAGGTATTGCCTGGAAACATGTGGAAAGGGCGGATTATTGCTAGCATTTGGGTCTGGAGGGATATTAAAATTGTTAGGAGGAATGGAGTTGGTGAAAGGACCCCCAGCTTGCGGGCATCGATGGGGCCTGTCTCTTAAATCATATCCTTTACCCTGCCTCTGGAACATTTGCACTTCTTCAACATAAGCCTCTTCTTGATCCAGGGGGCCATTATCATTTGTTGCCTCTTCATTGAATAACTGAGCCATCTCATCTCCATTGCAGATTTGATCTGTTTTACCCCCCTAGGAATCAGATTCTTTTTTTGGCATATTTTCTTCACTTGCTGGAAAAGGGGCATGGTTTAGCACCAACACAGGAGAATCATAGGGGATGGAGGGAACAATCTCCTGACCATTTGCATTATTCTCCACTTCATACTGGAAAATAGAGGTTGCGGCTTGGAATTCTGGACACTCTAACTCAGAATGCTGGCTTGTCTTATGGAGCCTACACCACCCTAATAGAGCAGCCTCAACCAGATATACACCACTGGAAGGCTTGTCTTGACTGACTGGCTGATTAGTAGATTGGTTGACAGATTGATCCAATGGAGTAGGGACTCCTCCATTATTAGGTCCTGTATTCTACGCCCTATTCTGTCCTTGTGGTTGCCTTATCAAATCTTGGCCCACTACCTTTTCCTCTATCAAAATTTTGTCTTCTATCATTGTTGTATCTTCTATCATTATTAAATCCTCTCTCATTGTTGTAACCTCTATCCGGATTATATCCCCTTTCATTACGTTGTCCTCTATCAAAATTTTGTCCCTATGGATGTTCTCTGTTCTGATTGGATTGTAAACTTCTCTGAGTAGCTTGAAATTGGCTATTTTGATTCCTTAGGTAGGTCACTTCCAAGTTTAACTTTTTAATATGCTCAGCCATTTCATCAACCCTATCTTTATTTAGATCTCCATAAGGGGTTTGGCTTGAATTACTCTGAGGAGGAACCGACATTGTAGCAGATCCCATAGACTGATGCAACACTTCAGAATTCTACAAGTAGGTAGGGAAACCAGTTGGCTGCTGCTGATACAAGGGCTGGTTAACTTGCTGCTGTGGGAAGTTCATTATAGGGGAGACCTGACTCATGGGAGGACCAGGATGTGGCACCAAAGGAAATTGAGGTATTGGGTTCATGATTGGCATATGATTGGCAAGTGCCTGATTCACTGCTTGAACCTGGTTTGGATGTGCAACTGGTCCTAAAGAAGGCAATGATCTAGCCAAATGTTGTCTTAAATTTGTGCTAATCTTGATTGCTTCTGTATAAGCATCAACCAGGTGGGCTGGAGGATTGGGTCTCCATTTCAAAAAGGTTGTTGTAAGGCTGTCCAATGCTTCATAATAAACTCCTAGGGCTGTAGCATCGTCCAGGACATAAGGGTCTTGAAGTCTGGTATACACACGATGGAACCTATTATTGAAGCTGGATATGGGTTCATTAACCTCCCTCTTAACTCTAGTGAATTGCAGATACAATTCATTGGCACTAATAGGTATTCTGAACTTCTGTAAAAAAATAGTCTCAAGATCATTCCAGTTAAGAATTGACCCAAATGGGAGGTGATTGTACCAGTAAAAGGCCTCCTCTCCCAACGAATAAGGGAATAACCTACAGGTGACATCCTCATGAGCGATTCCTCTATCTTTGAGACTGGTTTGAAAAATCCTAATATGCTCTTCTGCAGTCCTATTTGGGTCATTAACATGAAATTTTGAACAAAAATGCTCAGGGTTCTTGGGCATAACATTGTAAGCATTGAAAAACAAGGGAGATGGATTATTAGCAAAGAAAGCCATTGGTATGAGTGGTGGTGGTGGTTGATTAATGATTGGTCGGGGTTGCTGAATGGGAACTTCCTCAGGGATGGGTATGGACTCAACTTCTAGAAGAGAAGATGCAGATGATACTAGTGAAGGGCTGGGTGATGATGATTCTCCCCTTTCTTGAGTCCTTGACCTAGTGGGAAACTGTAATTCCTGTAAATCCTCCTCTCCTGGGGTAGATCTAGTACTTCTTCTATATCTCTCAGGAGAGATGGCGTTTAAGAAATGATCTAGTGATCTCATTCAGGCCCTCCTTCTAGCGCCAATCTGTTGATGGTGTTTTCTACACAACAACAACTCAGATAGAATACAATATTCTATCTCTCTTGAAAGGTAATTTTCAACAAGTTACTAAAAATCACCCCAAGGTCTCTCGGGTGTTAGGTCATGAAAATGCATAAACAACTCAGATAATATGTGAAAATGCTGGTAATCACAATTGGACCTTACTACAAGCAAACTGTGTCATTCCAATTTATCAGATTTTGCAATATTATGATCTTAAATCTTAGATCTAACCAAATAATAAAGAAACAACAAAAGATGAGGGTGCAAGAGATGTAATGAAATATAAACCATTTCTAGGATGAACAATGCAAATGATGAATTCCTGGAATGGACCAATCTCAAATAACCAATTCTTGCTTAACCCACGATGCAATATCACAAGAAAGGTGCAATCTTCTAAGGCATACAAATTTTCAAATCATAGACATTCATCTACAATCAAACTAAGCACAAATAGATGTATGGTCTAGGTTGACTTCACCAGCCTACTACAATCAGATAGTTACTGGGAGTATAGACCGAAGATTGCTACAAACATTCCAAGCATGAAACCATAAACATTATTCACCAAACTAATCTAGTTCTAAATTTAACATCAAATCTTATGTCTTCAAGCAATTTCAAAAGATAGAACAACAGGAACCATGCAAGATAAACTAACACAAAGAATTCACCAAAGAAACCACAATGCCTTCAATTGTATTAGATCACAAAAATGTAGCAACAATTCCACTATTCTGTATTACAATATTTGCTCAAAAGAACTAACTACTATCAAAATACTCTAGCTCTTTCTCAATCTAACTTGTCTCTATTATCTATCTAACTAGCTCCTTACAAATAAGGCACAAATGCCATTTATAGAGAATCCTCAAAACATGTCGGCCCAGCCAAACATTTACAAAATCAAATAGCCAAAACAAGTCAGCCTCAGGAATTTCAAAATAAGGCACACATTAAATGCCGATACATCATCAAGGTCGGCCAAAATGCATTCCTCAATGCAGCCCGCATCAACACATGCCCTATAATAATAGGGAAGCACAAATCTCCAAGTCGACATTAATTATAGCTTACCTTATCTTTATTCTGATCCAACGATTCATGAACTTTCAAAAACACTTTATCCAACTCAGCAATAGGTGGCAAGGGTAGGATTTTGAGCCGACATTCAATTGATTCAATTTATTCCTTTGACTACTTAACCATTGCATCCCAATCACCCTTATATGCCAAGTACTTATCCACCACAACTAGATATCAGCGGCATAGACATCATGCCACCATTCCCTCAATTGTTCCAAGCTCAAGTATTTAGGGGCAATCTTCCTCCTGCTAGTCATTATCTCAAAAAAGGCAATACATCCATTTGTTTCCTTTGTTTGTAGATCTTCTTGATGGCCTTCTGTCGGATTTGCAGGGCCTCAAACCACTCCCAAGGCTCATTAACCCTAGATGAAGAAAGAATTCCATCAATAACCAGCTGATTCTTACTATACTCCATGATTGCTCTGGTTTTCTACAATAAAAGATCAGTGTCTTCCTTATCTTGAGATAAAATATTCTCTAATAAATCCTTAGCCCTTATTGCATCTTTTCCAGTTGAAAGGATCTACTTTATTGCATCATCTCCCTTAATCTGCACCTCCTTTAACCAATCTATTGTAGCCATGGTAGAAGCCTTCATCTTTTCTATTTCAGAAATGGTCTCGTTCGGCAAGAAACCAACGGCAACAGAAGAGGATGGTTGAAAATATTGGAAAGGTTTCATTAAATCTTCTAGACATTTCCTAAGCCTTTCATTTTCCTTCTTTAGCTCATGCTTAGACTGTGTTTCCTTCCTCAATCTCCCAACGATTACTGCACTGGATCCCTCATATTCCTGAATATCCTGCTCCATAGAAGTTGGCCCTAGATTAATAGTCTGTACATCATAATCCTTCCCGGTGACCTCATCTCTACCTTTATCAGTAGAAGGGTTAGAAACATGGATGACCTGGTTACTAGCTTCATCTCTTTCAATCTTGGAAATCACCTTAGCTACCTTCTTCCTCTTACCCTTTCCAATCTTGACCAACATCTCATCCCAGTTGAGAGGTGTATCCTCAAAAATGACCTATTTCCTCCTGATTTCTTTGTTTAGCCAATCTGGAATAGCAGGATCTACCCGAATTTCATCCTTCTTGACCTCTTCAGAAGATTGACCTGCCATCTCATCCCTCTCCTTTTCAAGAGATTGGCCACCTTTGCTTCCCAACTCTGGCTCTTCTTCTTGCAGGGGTGATGGAATCTTAACAAGGACATCTTCCTTCTCAGGGGATCTATTTTCTTTGCTACTGGCAAGAGAATCTTCATACTGTACTAATGGAGAAGGATGCACTACCACATCTCCCACCTCAATCTCAGTAGCTGCACCATAAAGTTCTCCATCCTTAAACGGTTTTGCCTCCTCACTGGTCTCATGCTCTTCATGAGTCATCTGCTCAGGTACACCCAATGAAGGAGAAGTATCTTTCTGTTGTTGTGCAGCGGATACCATTAGAGGAGGATCTGTCTTTTGCATTGTCTGTTTGGGGGATGGAGTTCTTGACCTTCTTGAATAAACCCGGGTTTTCTCCTCTGAGCTGTCCACATCAATCACATGAGATTCCGTCTTATCCGCAGAAGATTCTTGCTCTTTCTTCTTTGAAGCCCTGGTTATCCTTGTCTTTTTTGGCTCTGGAGGGGTATCTTCTTTCTCTGCTTTCTCAAGTTCTTCCTCTTCGGCAGACTTACCTATTTTCACAATACGACTCCTCTTCTTTCCTCTAGGTTTTCTTTTCTTTTCAGGCTCACACTCCTTAGGGCCTCTAATTTTAATCTTGAAAGGTGAGCTTAACTTAGTTTTTCCTGTAGAATCACCCTCACTGGATTCCTCTAAGGTGGAATGAGCATTCAAATTTCCCATCAAATTGAAATTACAGGGTACCTTCTCGCTCTCCAATTCCCATACTTTATGTTTCAACCATGACTTGGTAGATTTCAGAATGGGAGCCATCAGTTCCTCTAGCTCAGTTATTTCCTTTTTTGACCAGTTTATTTCTTCAATGGGCCTGTCTTTGACTGATTCAAATGCATGATCTTGGACTAAATTTCCATCATCTTCCAACTGATCAGGGATCAACTTGACATTGTACATTCTGATTACATCAATTGGAAGCTTGGAATATCTTTTCTTTCTCACCTCAAAGTCATCCTTGTTGTTGGCCTAGTAGTCCTCTAGATAATCTCTGTGGTGATATTCTTTGGTGGCCTTCTTCTGTGCTTCACCCGTGATGTCAAAGCTCGCCCTCTTAGAATGGAAAGAGAACCCATAACTACTCAACTCCTTGCCTGATGCATGAGGTGATTGGACTGAAGGGAAAACCTCAGCTATACCAATTTTCAAAGGAAAATCCCCACCAAACCCTATTTTGTGCTTTTCTCTTTTAACAACGACATCAAAATCACATATCTGTTGGGTAACCTCCAAAAGTATGACATGGTCAGTAGGATATCTTGGCAATCCGTATGGAGCAGTCAGACATCCATCAATCATTATATAGGAGAAGGTAGGGAATTGTATAAACCAAGCTCCATATTTTTTGATCAGCTCCTTGGCTCCATCAGAAATTCTCACATGCTCTGCATTCTGAAGCAACCTAGTAATATGCATAGTGAATGCATCATTTGCTCTTCTATAATTTGGATTCCCTAGGTGCAACTTAGGGTACAACTCATAGATGACATCTTTCCCAAATGTTCCTTTTGGATTCAATCCCCTGTATGGATAAAACTTGGCAAGTACATACACCACATAAGATGACATAGTAAATTTCTTCGTTTCTAGCACATCTCTCATCTGTCTGTTAATCATTGCACTAATAATCCCTGCCCAATGATAATTGATGCCTTGCTCAATCTTATTAATAACATGCACCATCCAATTCTCCAACACCCCGACACTCTTCAAGCCAACTACCCTACTCAATAGTGTGATTGCATCATATATATCTTGTCGGAACTTGACCCTGTGTAACTGTTTGGGTAACTTGGACAAATGAGATTTTGGATTTTCAAGCTAGGAATTGATCATCTGCTGGGCTTTGGTGGGTTCATCTTCATAGTAAGTTCTAGCCAAATCCATGTCTAGGGCACACACACATGGTAAGTCTGGCATATCAAATGCCTGGGCAATGGAAACTGGGTTAAAGTTTGCCAACACTCTTCCATCAGTGCTAACAATCCTCTGCATGTCAAAGTTATAGTGTTGGGCACATTCTAATATCAATTCATAGCATTGAACTGTAGGAGGAAATCCTGCCACATGAGCCAGTTCGGACTTCACCATCCCCTTGGTCAAGATTGATAAATCTTTTTGAGCTGTCCTTTCTTTAAATTCTTCATATCTCCAGGCTCCTACATGAGTATATGATATTTCTGACCAAACTGAAGCCACCTTACTATCCAACAATTGACTATTCACATCTAGCCTGACTCGTTCTACGTCTATAACCGAAGATACCTCTGTATCTCCCTTGGCCTTTCCTGCCACTGCTTTGCTCGATTCAGCCTGCATTCATAAAAGAGCATCATGAGAATCCAATTATCATCCATATTTCAATCAAAGGTTACCCTTGAAACCACATGAAATCATTAAGATAAATCATTAATCATCAATCTTGAAAATATGGGAAAATGAAGTAATCCGGGAAAACAAAGTAATTCGGGAAAATCTAGTTAAGGCAAAATTTAGAGAAATCTGACCCAAACGGACTCCTGCTGCCAAGACACCATTCATCAAATAAATCATCAATACAGACAAAAGAGATGCATGATTATCATGAAGTTCACCCATTTAGCAACAAGAAATCATCATCCAACATTTAATTCATTACTTCAATTTCGAAAATCAAAATCAAGTGAACCCAGGCAGAAAACTAGAAAAATCCGGACAGTTCGGATTTCTACGGGTAGCTTGAATTTCCGGGAACTCGTCATATTCCGGGGAAGTGGTAAAATCTGGGAAAATCCGGGTGCATAGAAATTCTGCGGACACCTCGAAAACCTGATGATTGTTCGACGCGCAGACCATTAATCGAATGATCATACAAATTCCCCTATTTGAATCCCATGAGTATAAACTCAACCCCCATAGGCTAAATCTCGATTGCACTTGAATTTAAACTCCCAAAAACTCTCAAATGGTAGATCCCTGCGGTGAAATAATGATGCCCTAAACTTAACAGCCAAACCTCCGCCATGAAAGCTAAAGCGAGCTAGAAATTCAGACACTACCCCTCAGAATGATGAAACTAGGGCACACCAGGGTCTCACATGTTGCAAACAAGGTCGAGCAAGATGCAAGACAAGAGGATCATGATGACTCCACCGAATTTAACAACCGGGCAAACATATCGAAACCCTAATATTTGCAAAATATAGCAGATTATGCGCCAACAAGGCAAGGCCCTAACAGAAACACCTAATCAGAGGGGAGTACCCGACATTCAATAGATAAATGAAGGGATGCACAATGCAGGCGCTAAAACATGTGGAAAAGGTGGGTTCAAACCCTAATTCGATAAATACGTGATCATGAAACAAACAACGGCCGACCCGAATAATCATCAATAATAACTCGAAGATTCAATCACAAAGCGCAAAACAATAGGAGAAGTCACAACGACTTATGATGAATTAAATCTGAATGAAACTCGAGCCGAAGGAAGTCACTGTAAATCAGGGTGCCCTAGCGATGAAAATATCAACATAGATGTCCAAGGAATCCACACTCGAACAAACCAAATCCACCGACCAAAGCTCAAAATGAACAAACTCAAGCGCTAGAGCATATGGCAAATGAATAATGAAATCATAAAGAGCCCTAAAAGCCTTTAAATTCGCTTACATTCGTGCCAGAGCATACGTACCCAAAGCATTAATGGCCGATAAGACATATCGAGGAAATCCAGAAACCCAATTTCAAAATGGAATTCTGGAAGAATCTGAGCCAACCAGACTATCCGGGTGAACACGAGTTCCACGGACAACGCACCCTTCCGCAACTTTGACGCAATCTAGGAAAATCCGAGTGATCCAAAAAATCCTAGATTCATCCAAAAACCTGAACTCCGGAGAAATCCGACAGCGACAGACGATGGACCAGGACCCGGGAAAATCCAGGTGAACCAGAAAATCCCGGACCCCATTCAAAACCCGGACCTCCATTAAAACCAAGTTTGATCAATTCAACCTTTAGGGCAAGATCAAGGCAAGCAAGACCAACATCCCAAGACCTTAAAAGGGAAAATCCAATAAAAACCAAAGGTCTGAGAGACATCCAAAATCAGAAAAGAGGGTCCCCACTCCAAGTGGGGCGTGTGTGCAAGATTGCACAACACCATCCAAGTGACAAAGAAACAAATGTAGAGAATTAAAGCTAGGGGAAGCCCAAGAAAGGGGGAGCCTTACAAACAAGGGGATCATCACAAAAAAGAGGAAGAATCCTATTATGAAGGAAATAAGTATACTAAGTGTCCCATTGCCATTGATGTCAAAGGGGGAGAGATAGAATAGGAGGGAGCAAAGAAAAAGGAGAGGATTATGATTGTGTTGCAATCAATGACAAAGGGGGAGATTCTTGGAATGTTTTTCATTGATGTCAAAGGCATGAGGTCATTAAGTGATTTCATTGAGGTCAAGGTAAAGAATGGACTGTTATAATAAGAAATTCCCATTATATATGCCCATTGGAGAGCAAAGTAAAATACATCTATTACACATTACCATTGGGAGATTGCATGTTTAAATTAAAGATTTAAATATTTGAGATATAAGTATTTTGGGTTGACATAGAATGAAGTTTAATTATACATCCAAGGTGGTTGACTATAAGGAGGATACTACGATTGGAGTAACTAAAGAAAATTTATCAAGTGACAAAGTGATTTTATGAATAAGGGAAATGATGCAATTTATATTGTGTTAAAGATATTAGTAATAATTTACAACGAAGACATATCCTGTTTGAAGTGAACGAAGCTAATTTTGGCAATCGACGTTGTGCGATGTTGGAGAGGGGATTGGAGATGAATAGAGCAATATGATCCATTCATCAGCGAAATAAAAATTTATTGCTTTCTAGCTAATTTGTTGTTTGTCCTTGCAATGTGAATGTTGTATCAAAAATCTATGGAACAAGGTACTTGCCACTCGTATTAACAACATTGGTCTGTAATCTAAACTCCCAAGTTTTCCTGTGATACTGACGAGTAACTGCCATTCGAATTATCAATGTCTGCAATGTCTTTTACTTCATAGACTACAAGCTGATCTAGGGAGGATGCAAGATGATTGCTTTCATCCCGACCATTGAATGAATCTTTGTTGACTTTGCTTTTTTCTTGTCAGTGTGCTCTTGTCGTCTCCAACCCTATTGCTACTACTTGTGGCTTGGCCACTATGCAAGGCTCGACCTTCTCATCCACGTGGTTCTCACCAATTTTCTACTAGCCAAAGCTTTAGAAACTTTCAAGCAAATACAATTGGCAGGTGTAAATCCACACTCCAAAACGTTTGCTACCATTCTCCTTGCCTATGCAAAAATGGGGGCTTTGGAATGGGGTATGAACATCCATCAAAGCATAAACGATAGAGGAATTTTTTTAGCTGTTGTAGTTGCAACTACCCGGGTAGACATGTATACAAAATGTGGAAACATAGACAAGGCACGTGAAGTGTTTGACAAGGTGCCTCAAAGAGATGTGGTCTCAGATATGCACAAAATGGATTTGTTGAAAAGGCTTTAGAAATTCCCTAGCAAATGCAATTGTCAAGTTTGAAGCCAAATTTTGAAACCTTTGCTAGAATCCTCCCTGCCCATGACAAAATGGGAGCTTTGGAATAGCATGTACATCCATCGAATTATAGTTGCAACTTCCCTAGTAGACATGCATGCAAAAAGTGGAAGCATTAACAAGGCACGTGAACTATTTGATAGAATACGTCAAAGGATGTCATCTCATGGACTGCAACAATTGCAAGATATGTACAAAATGGATTTGTTGAAAAGGCTTCTACATATTTAGAGGCATAACTCATAATCAGAATGCTCATGGGCGTCATTTGGAGACACACCGCCCCAACTCGTTGATTCCAAAAACCATAAACCAAATCTACTTACGTATCAGAATTATTAGTTGCTAAAAATACAATCCACATTTGATTATTAGTGATCAGAAGTATTGCCTCAGCAGTCTTATCAACCTCAGTAGTAGGTTTACCAGGCTCTACAGATTCAGCCGCTAATATGTGTTATAGGTTTTCAATTTAGTAACTTCTATTTGCTCCAGATGTGCACTCTTCTACCCGCAATAACATGATAGGTTAGTTTGCAATCAAACGAGTAAGTTGTTTATTATCAAGTACAAACTAGCATAATATTTTAAAGAAAGCACAAAATAGATATGGAAAAACGAAGGATAAATTGTAAGCACCTTGTCCATAATAAACTAATGATCAATTATAAATATCTTGTCAGTATAAATGGCGTTCAAGCGTGCCTCAATTACATAAATTACTTCGTCAAGGTTGCTCAGGTCTTTCACTTCAAGAAGTGTTGCATTTAAGATAAAGGGACTACTCATTTTCATAAAAAAATGTCAATCTGATAATGAGTGGAAAGTGAAAACTCCATAACTATGACAAAATTCGTTGCCACTAAACTCTTCCAAATATGCATAGACGGTGACTGATTGTGGGCAACACATGCTCCATTCCATGTTCAGAAAACTAATCAATTTTGAAAAGCAATATCAGCATAAAATTACAAAAAAAAAATCTGATTTTATGCCTACCTCGATCTATGAAACCAAAATAATAGTACTAATTCTCTTATCATTATCAGAGCCTGATTTATGATATGAGATTTTGCTTCCATGATTCCCTGAAAGAGCCTCGGGCAACACCGTCCGTTGAAATAAAAATCATTGATTGTACGAGGTACCCATTATGCGAATAACCTGAGATCAAATTATTCCACAAAGCTTAATTTTGGTTATCAAATTTGTAGACACATCCCATGCATCATCCACACACCTGCATTTGGCATACATGTCTATTACAGAATTCTCAATAAAAACATCACTCTAAAACCCACTTCTAACTATCTCTTCATGAATGCCCCTACCTCGTTCCATGGCTCCCAATTTAGAACAGGCTAGTAGAATGCTCACCTGAATTCTGTAAAAAAATCCCAAGGCCTCCTACCCACTCCAACATCTAGCATAACCGCCAATCATTGTAGTCCACGAGACCAAATTTCGTTCAGGCTCTATATGTGTTCGCTGAGTCTTTCCATATGCCTGCCTTTGGACTGCATTAGATGTACATTTACTGCTCTCGAATATGGGGAAATGCTACTATGTCTACTATTTTACCTTCCTCCTTAGCAACCACATGAGACTTGGATGATTCGTTTGTCGAAAAGAATAAAAAACAAACCCCTTCCTTGCAAGTTTATATTTGTGTTATTGCGCACGTGAGGTGATGGTTGTTTAAGACTCAAATTACCAAAGCCAGACACGAATAGTGCATGGATTGTAGTGCAACTCAAAAGTGGCAAGCATGCGGCTTGAAATCCAAAACCGCGCTCGACACTTGGAAGGAAAATACAACTGTTTATAAAAGTTCCTTTTATATTTTGTTTTTCTTTATAAAATATCACTGTTCTTTATATTTTAGAAGTTGTTTACAATATAATTAGTATTAATTTTTAAGTTGATTACAATAGTAATGCTTAATATGAATATCAAAAAATTAATTTGCATTTTTTAATTAATTTGATATATTTTTAGAATATTAATAATAGACAAAATTAATACAATTATTTGTATATAAAAATTATGTCATATTTATCATTTCTTATGTTCAATTTTATCAAATTTTGACTCTTGTTGCTGCATTGTTGTTACATAGTTAAAAATAAGCAATACCAATTACCTAAAGCTACTAAAACTTCATCATAGCAGAGGGTGAGTAGCACAAAAAAGCAGTCATGGACACTAGGCAAGTCCATTTGAATTGGTGGATGGCAACACTTAAATAAGGAAAAACATTTATTCTGCTATTTCATATAAATCCGGAATCAAACCCTTTTCGTTTTAATATAATCTTTTGCAAAACCAAATGAAATGATTATTGCTAATGATTTTGGTGATTAATTTATTTTTTAGTATCAAGATTATTACAACATTCAACAATTTATTACAAACTTATATAAATAGTACGGAGTACACTTCCTAGCATTCCTCTCTCTCCCTCTCTCTCTCTCTCTCTCTCTCTCTCTCTTCCCCCTATATATCCCTCTCTATCTCAATATCTTTCTCACTCACACACACACTCCCTATTTCTCCCTCTCTATATGTATCTCTATATATTTCTTTCACTCTCTCACACACAAACTCCCTATTTTTCCCTCCCTATATCTAATTCTCCCCCCTCTATCTCTCTCTCCCCCTCCCCCTCTCTATTACTTATCTATATCACCTCTTGTATCTCTCACTCTCCCCCCTCTATCTCTATCTTTCCATCTCTCTCTCTCCCTCACTCTTTATATCTCATTATCTCTATCTCTCTCACTTATTCACTCAATCTCTCCCTTCATCTCTTCTACTCTCTCTATATCCCTCTCTACCTCTCTATATATCACTTCCTATATCTTTATCTTACTCTCTCCAACTCCCCCTCTTTCACTGTCTCCTTCTTTGTCTCTCCTTTCCTCTATCCCTCTATATATTTATCTCTATATCTTTGTCTTTAACTCTCTATATCTAACCCCCTCTATCTTTCCCAAGTTGTATCTATATCTCCATCTATCCTTTCTATCCCTATCTCTCCCTCTTTCTATCTCTATCTCTGCCTCTCTCCCTATCACTCCTTTATATATCTTTATACTTATCCTCTCTCCTATATCCTCTATTTTTCTCCTTCCTCTCCTTCCCTCTCTATATATTTATACATAACTATTTCCCGCTCTCTCTCTCTCTCTCTCTCTTATACTTACACACATCTCTATCTCTCCATATTTCTTCTTTCATCACTCCCTCTATCTCTATCTTATTATCTCTCCATGTCTTTCTACCCCGATATCTTTCCATCTCTACCTCTTATATATCACTCACTATATCTTTGTCTTTCTATCTCTCCCTCTCTCATTCTCTCCATCTCCCTCCCTTTCTCTCCATATCTATATACTTGCTTCTTCCATCTCTATCTATTCCTCTATCCTCTCTATTTATCTCCCTCTCCTCTCCATATCCCTCTCCTCCATCTCCATCTCCATCTCCATTTTCATTTCCATCTCCATCTCTATCTCCTTACCCCTTTGTCTCTCTCTTGCTCCCCCCTATATCTCTCCATCTTTCCATCCCTACCTCTCTCTCTCTCTCCCTCTCTCCCTATTTTAAGCATAACATGAGCCTATTGGTAATGGAGTTTGATTATCTTCCTGATTTAGAGATTTTATTGTAGTTGTGTGTAGATCCTTGTAAGTGTATGCATAATTGATTTGAAGTTGTCACTTTTCCATTGAAATTTGAGACCTTTGTTCCACAAACAGCATAACTTTCTAAATGGACTACCAATTGACCTCATTTATACTGCACAAATGTATGCAAAAAATAGAACAAAATTTTCCCTAATTTACCTTCCACACATCTTCAGCATACCTATTGCACACCAAAGTGCAATTGCTAGTAATTAAATGAAACCAACAATTATTGTTCAAGATATAGTATCAATGGATCTATACTCAAGATGGTAGACTTTACCTTAAGGAAATGATAAAAAAGATAACATTCAATTCTTGCAGGAGGAAGTAGTTAAGACAAATATCAAGATCATAAAATATTCAATGACTAATTCAAAAGAAGTTGAATTTTTATTACCAAGACATAAATCATATTAAAGCAAGTTAAAAGCAACAATCAATCTACAAAATATGTTATGTGGTGCAATCAAAGAATAAGGTGGTGATTCCATGTTAACAAAGAAACAAACAAAGATATAAACATGCAGTGGTTAATAAAAGCCACCAATTCATAAAGATAGCAATTAATTATATAAGACAACTTATATTTATGAAGACATTATGATTTATGAAAAGTAAAAAATGATAAAAAAGAAGTGATTGCCTTGTCAAGCATACAATGATTCATAAAGATGGCAATCCATATACATAGTGCCTAAATGTGTACTATAAAATAACTAAAAGGGTAGTAACCTACATGGGGTGCATTTAGTTAAAGAATTGATTTTGAAGGCCTACAATTTATGTAAAGGTATGACCTTATAAAGGCCATATTATTTATGGGACACATCCATTCATTAAAGACATATCCCTTGAGTGGATATAAAGTATAGAAGATTGAGTGAATACAAAGAAAAAATTCAATGAATAATATGTGAATAGAAGAGTAGAATTAAAAAGAGAAAAGGTAGAAAAAATGAAGCGTCAATCATATTTATTTTGAAGAATTGTTAATGTTATTAATGAAGAATGTGTAGCTCTTGATTAAGAAAGTGCGCAAGTGTATATGAAGAACTAAATCAAATCTTTATGAAGGATATATGAAAAAATATATAGGAAGACATTGATATATTTTGTGATCAAATTTGAAGGAATACATTGTAATAGATTGGATTAGTTTTGATTTTGAATAAGAATTGAGTTTAGATCAGATTTGGTGAAGGAATTAATTATATCAACATTGAAGAATTGAAAGGGTTGAAGCCTATCAAAAGGGGGTTGGAGCCTATCAAGTAGAGGTTGGACCCTCTTGTTGAGGGTGATCCCACAATACTGGTTTACAATTTTTTGTCAAACTGGACATTGAATTGATTTTTTCTAACTAAATCTTCACTTTTGGGCACCTATAGCGTTTAAACCATGAGGAATTTGAAGATGATGCAAACTAGTGATTTATGAAATTTTATCTGTAGATTCTAAATATATTTTTTTCAAAAATTTTGGAATTAGATTGCACTTCTTTTTCCATCTCCTTCAAAAACTAGTTTTTTTAGTAAACACCATTTTTAAGGAGTGATGCTCACTGTATAACACATAACTCTTTTTCCATGAAAAATAAAATTCTATTTTTTTTGAATTTAGATTTGTGACTGTGATATCTAGTGCTTCCCATTGGTTTCATAGTGTTTTATTGAATATTTTTTCCTTAATCAAGTTTCAAAGTCAAACCAATTACAATTCAAAAATAGGCGAACTGTGTAACACAACTTTTTTTGTATGTATTGAAATTATTATTTTTTTTGTTGGATCAAGGGCTTAAATATCTAGTGCACTCATATTTTTCAAATTTTTTGATAATCTTCTATTTTTCCAGAAATAGGAGCTTGATTTTTCAATTGAAAAACCTACATTCACAAAAATAAAAATAAATATAATAATAAAATTAAATTTATTTAAAATTATACTTTTTGGGAAGCTTATAATAAGGACTACATACTTACAAAAAATAAATTTTAAATGAATTCATTTGATCCCCCAAAAGGTAAATCAAAATTGGTTATTTTTATCAACATTTTGATAGGTGTAAAGGAGACTTCGTTATAGGTATGGTTTAAAACTAGCAGGGTTCTATCCAAGGGGGTTTGATCTAAGGTATTTTGATCAAACCCTCTTCAATTAGAATGATTTAAATAAAAATTTTTAAGGCTTAAATCATTATATTTTCTAAAATCTCTGATTTCAGCAAAAAATAGAATCTCCCAAAAATTGTAAACCAACTTTGTGGGACCACCCTTGAGTTGGAGCTTAGTTTGTATAGACATTTGAGATTTTGATAGTAGGTTGGAGCCTATAAGAAGAAGAAGATTAAACTATAATATATAAGCAATATTGTAGCATGGTTTTTTTTTATCATCAAAGCTTGCGCCTCTCTGATAGTCTTATAGGAAATTCAGTGAGTGGGGGACTGATTTGTGCCTCACTAAATACCTTAGTGATTTTTATAGTCGAAAGCCAGCTCTTCTTTGGGTTTTGGAAAAAAGGGTAGAAGGAAATATAAACATAAAACATAAAAATGGTGATGTGCCAAAGCTTTTACAACATTTCAAACCCAATCATTCCTATGAGTGATATAATTAGACACATAACGCCACAACCCTTCATTGTTGGAAAGAGAATGAACAGTAAAGGCTAACAACAAGCACAATGTAGAATTTCAAATCTTTCTGTAAGTAGTGTTCATTAAGGACTGATCAAACATAAATATTTCTAAGGGTAACAAAAAAAGTTCAAAAATTGCATAAACTCTCCTAATACAACACAATATAACAAAACAACAACCCTTAAAAAAATAGAGAAGTCCACTGACATAATCCAATTTTCACAAGTTATTATTCTACCATACAAGCATACAAGATGGAAATCAACCACTTAAACTATCCAAATTCTACTTACTAGACACAGTGTTTCATTCAGAACGAAAGCATAAAGAAAGAAAGCTTGATAAAGGCCATACATGGATAGTCTCAAAGATTTCTCCTCAATAATTCATTCTTTAAATATCAAATGAACTTTGAAATAGAGGTCGGATGCCAATCCGATAATAATTTGATCTTTAGAAGATATATGATCTATGTAGGATCTAGACTAGATTGCAGTCTAAATGCTTAAACTTTTACAATGCTTTTACAATGATTATTTCAAGTTAATTAAATCAAAATTAACTTAAGGAAATAACAAAATGAAAATAACAAGGTGATTATAACAGAAAGGAAGGAAATGAGAGACAGAAAGAGAGAGAAGAAGAGAAATGCAAACAACGCTTGATAACGGAGTTCGTCACGAAAGTGACTACGTCTCCGGGTCCACTCCAATAGAGAGACCGATCCGATTAACTCCAAAATCGATTACAAAGCACCAAAATCATTCTCCAAGCACTTCGGCAGCATAACAGCGCTCTGACGTGCGAGAATGACTCAAAGAATCTCCACAAGACCTCTCTTTCGATTATCTCCACAACTTCAAAACTTCGTCACCTGAAAAAAACTTGAATTCCAACTCTCACCTTACACCCCTTTTTATACAAAGAATTTGCTCAAATTGGTCTTTAACCAATTGATTTACAAAATATTTCCCAAATCCACCTTATCTCTCCAAAATACATAAGAATCTGCAAAAATCTCCCTTTTACATAAAAAAATCTTCAAAATATCCCTTTTAATTATTCCAAATCTCACATAATACCCCATTTTACATAATAATCTTTGATAAATCCCAAAGAAAATAAATTTAATCCCTTGGTTATTTCATTCTCGGGCTTTGTTATCTTAATAGATTTTAGTTAATCCTTAAAAAGGATTGTGATTTTAAATATTGGAGGGAGTTTGTTTTAATTTTTGGAGGCATTCAGTTTTGAAACATTCATCAAAACGGTCCGATACCATTTTTAAGCCATATCCATCCGCTGGCTCGTCAGTTATAAGTCTTTTTGGGGAACCCGCGGTTCCGGGTTCCACTCCCGGCCGCAACAGTTTTAAAAAAAAATTTCAAACCGAAAGCATAACACACAAAACCGGTAGTCATGTATGGTTAAACGCCGTGTGCGCGGTCTAACGGTGTAGCGGAATCCTCGCGTAGGAGAGGTAGGGGGTTCAAATCCCCCTATCCTCATCCTTTTATTAAAACAACCACAACTGTCCGCGGTGAAAGAAGACAAGTCCACGTGCCGCACCAGGAGGGTGCCACGTGGCAGGCCTTGACTAGATGAACTCGACGACATAACTGCTGATTCGGATGCCGTCGTGTCTGCCAACTAGCTGAAGACGTGGCCGATGACGTGGATGGCTGACTGTGTGCCAACGAAGCGCTGGCGTGGAGGCCAACATGCACTGGCTGGACGCCGACGTATTGCTGACGTGTGTACGGACGACACGTGTCGCGACCCGATTGGTCCATACAATGATGACGTGGAAGCCACATGTCAGATTCCGGTTCGGCCATTTAACAGTCCGTACAGTACGGAATGCTGACGTCAACATCCGTACGGTCCACCTCAACAAGTCAACTGCAAAATTTGACCGCTGATAAGTTGAGCCTCCGATGTCGGATTTCGACGAAACGAACGTTGCCAGAATCGTCTCGACGAGCTCTTCGACTTGACATTGCTTTCATTGATTTCTGAAACAATCATTTTTTTCACTTCCTGGATGCCCCTGATTCCAGTTTGACCGAAGGTTTGACTGGCCATAACTCATGCAAACGGACTCCTTTTCGCTCCGTTTGAGTTGCGTTGGAACCAGGACACTGAGCTCTTTCTGATGGTGCTAATTTTGGAGAAAAATAAGACACTTCAATTTTCACTGAAAAATGTCCACCGGATCAGGCCTCCCCACTGAAGACCTTTTGGACCTCCAAAAGTGGTATTTAATCTGACAATAAGTGAGGACTTGGCCTCCCCACTTGCCCTGTATCCTCTGTACATCTGAAAACCTGGCTCAGAAGCACAATAAAGACTGCAGAAATATTGTTGATCATAAACATAACTTTATCACTTCCATAAGCTTCTACATCAAATGTCGTAGCCACTAACCAACAAAAATTGACTAGCATCAAGCTGAACATCAATGCAGAAATGAAAGAAAATAAGTCAACAACAATTCGATCCCTTACAACAGGAACATTTTTACCCAAGGATCCATCAATGCTTTCAATCATCTTTTTCTCATGTTGTACTGCAAGTGCATCCTGCAACATCTGACCTTGGTTAGCTACTCCAAGTTCATGTTTAGAACCACCTGTACTGACAGACATAAGAGTTAACTCTTTACTTGCATTAATTACCCTCTTTAATTGTCCTGTGTTTGAAAAAGAACGATCAGTCTTAACCCTGTGAGAATGTACAATATACTGGATGCCATCTTTAAACAAGTGATAATGATTCTTTTCCCTGTAGAAGATTGCTTTTCTGTCATAAAGATAAGGGCTACCAAGCACTATCCCACAAATATCCAGTGGAACTACATCAAATTGTACTTCATCCACAAACTTACTAGTAATTGTGAACCTTAAGGTGCATTGTTTTGTTACTTGCAGCTTATCATTTTCACAAATCCAGCCTAGTGGATAAGGTTTCTTATGTTGTGTAGTTTTTAACCCCAAGTTCTTTACAACACTTTCTGAAATTAAATTCACTTGAGAACCACTATCTATGAGTGCATCAATTTTACTGTTCTTAGCACCAACCCTTAAATGAAAAAGCTCATTCCTTTTTACATCTTCAGAGAAATCATTAACTGTAGAAGTAGAAGCACAACTAGCAACAGAAACACCAGAAATAGGAGCTTTACCTTTTAGACCCATAGCTGTTATCTTAGTCTCATCATCTGAATCTGAACCAAGATCCATAACAACATTCATGGCTTTCTCCTTACCCTTCTATTTCTGATTACGTCTTTGAGCCCACTTAGGCCTCAGTTCAGGATGTAACTTCCAGCAGTGATCTTCATCATGACCTTCCTTGTCATAATGAGTGCAAGAAATTTTTTCATCCTTCTTGACTATAGCTGCCTTCTTTCCTTTCCCTATCTCTGCATTCTTAGAATATTTCTTTACATCATTATCAATAAAAGATCCTTTACCCCTTGACTCTAAGTGTGTAGCTTGAACAGACACTTCATCCAAATTACAAGGGTTCAATACCAAAATGGAATGCCTAAGGTAGGAATGTAGACCTCTTATGTACTTCAACAACGTGTTCTGGGTATACAAAGGAACATTCAAAGCAATAGCCCTTTTCCTAAATTCATGGGTGTACTCTTGGACAGTTTGACCTTTCCCTTGCCTAAACATTTGCCAATCCATCATTAATTGCTGCATATGTCCTAGGGGATAAAACTGCTTCTTAAGAGCATTAATAAATTCTGCCCAAGTTAAACTAACTCTACCATGTTGTGAAACTTCTGCCTTAGACTTACTCTCCCACCAAGTTAAGGCTGTACCTCCTAAATGAAGAGTAGCTAATTGGATTCTATCAACATCATCTAATAGGTTCTGGACTCTACAGTAGACCTCTATTTGTTGAATCCAATCATCCAATTTTTCAGCATTAAGTTCACCACAATATTTAGGCAAGTCAAATTTTACATCCAATTTTATTTTAGGATTATACCCACTCTTGAAAGGATTAGAAGAAATAGAATGAGGAGAAGAGGGAGAAGAAGGAGAAGGAGAAGAGGGAGGAGAAGAAGAAAAGGGGTGATTTGGTTGCTTGCCACCATCTTCAGGATGTTTCCCTTTCTTGTCTTCACGAGCATCTTGCTTCGACGAACCTTCTTCATGTTCCTTCCATTCTTGTCTCTCCTGAAAAAGTATATCCACCTTTGCCTTCATCTCGAGGAATGCTTTGCGAAACTCTTGCTCACTAATTTCTTCAGGAACCTCCATTCCAGAAAGAGACATCTTTGGAAATGTTCTACGCTTTCCGATCTCAGGATTAAAGTCTTCAAGCTTGCCTTCACCCTTTTGAATCCTGGATCTCGTTAGCATTCAAAAAACAAATAACTGCAATAAAAGTCACCCTAAAGCTCTGATACCAACTTGATCTATGTAGGATCTAGACTAGATTGCAGTTTAAATGCTTAAACTTTTACAATGCTTTTACAATGATTATTTCAAGTTAATTAAATCAAAATTAACTTAAGGAAATAACAAAATGAAAATAACAAGGTGATTATAACAGAAAGGAAGGAAATGAGAGACAAAAAGAGAGAGAAGAAGAGAAATGCAAACAACGCTTGATAACGAAGTTCGTCACGAAAGTGACTACGTCTCCGGGTCCACTCCAATAGAGAGACCGATCCGATTAACTCCAAAATCGATTACAAAGCACCAAAATCATTCTCCAAGCACTTCGGCAGCATAACAGCGCTCTGACGTGCGAGAATGACTCAAAGAATCTCCACAAGACCTCTCTTTCGATTATCTCCACAACTTCAAAACTTCGTCACCTGAAAAAAACTTGAATTCCAACTCTCACCTTACACCCCTTTTTATACAAAGAATTTGCTCAAATTGGTCTTTAACCAATTGATTTACAAAATATTTCCCAAATCCACCTTATCTCTCCAAAATACATAAGAATCTGCAAAAATCTCCCTTTTACATAAAAAAATCTTCAAAATATCCCTTTTAATTATTCCAAATCTCACATAATACCCCATTTTACATAATAATCTTTGATAAATCCCAAAGAAAATAAATTTAATCCCTTGGTTATTTCATTCTCGGGCTTTGTTATCTTAATAGATTTTAGTTAATCCTTAAAAAGGATTGTGATTTTAAATATTGGAGGGAGTTTGTTTTAATTTTTGGAGGCATTCAGTTTTGAAACATTCATCAAAACGGTCCGATACCATTTTTAAGCCATATCCATCCACTGGCTCGTTAGTTATAAGTCTTTTTGGGGAACCCGCGGTTCCGGGTTCCACTCCCGGCTGCAACAGTTTTAAAAACAAATTTCAAACCGAAAGCATAACAAACAAAACCGGTAGTCATGTATGGTTAAGCGCCGTGTGCGCGGTCTAACGGTGTAGCGGAATCCTCGCGTAGGAGAGGTAGGGGGTTCAAATCCCCCTATCCTCATCCTTTTATTAAAACAACCACAACTGTCCGCGGTGAAAGAAGACAAGTCCACGTGCCGCACCAGGAGGGTGCCACGTGGCAGGCCTTGACTAGATGAACTCGACGACGTAACTGCTGATTCGGATGCCATCGTGTCTGCCAACTAGCTGAAGATGTGGCCGATGACGTGGACGGCTGACTGTGTGCCAACGAAGCGCTGGCGTGGAGGCCAACATGCACTGGCTGGACGCCGACGTATTGCTGACGTGTGTACAGACGACACGTGTCGCGACCCGATTGGTCCGTACAATGATGACGTGGAAGCCACATGTCAGATTTCGGTTCGGCCATTTAACAGTCCGTACAGTACGGAATGCTGACGTCAACATCCGTACGGTCCACCTCAACAAGTCAACTGCAAACTTTGACCGCTGATAAGTTGAGCCTCCGATGTCGGATTTCGACGAAACGAACGTTGCCAGAATCGTCTCGATGAGATCTTCGACTTGACATTGCTTTCATTGATTTCCGAAACAATCATTTTTTTCACTTCCTGGATGCCCCTGATTCCAGTTTGACCGAAGGTTTGACTGGCCATAAATCATGCAAACGGACTCCTTTTCGCTCCATTTGAGTTGCGTTGGAACCAGGACACTGAGCTCTTTCTGATGGTGCTGATTTTGGAGAAAAATAAGACACTTCAATTTTCACTGAAAAATGTCCACCGGATCAATATAACATGCTAGAGAAAAGAAGTTCTACTACTTTTACTCCTGAAAATAGTTCTATAATATAAGAAAAGTAAAGAAACTTTTCCTTAGCAAAGGAAATTGAAACTTGGAATCCAACCCTTTCATTTGTCGCCACCTCTCATTTATAGCTACATAAAGAGGAAATTTCTGCCACAACACAAAATTAATTGTTGCTAGTTGTTGGAATTTGATAACACATGATCTGATTGTAGATCTTTAGTTAGGTCACAACAATCTTTGCTCATCAATTCTCAATTGTCGCATTAATGCTTTTTAGTTATTTAGCAAAGATAGTTGTCTGTAAATGATCAAATCCTAGAAATAGCTTGGAAAAAGGTCCGGTTGACCAGTCACGTCATCCAGTGACACCGAATCAAAGCTTCCATTTGAAAAACCAAGAAAAGAAAAAGGCTAGCAAGCTCTGAGAAACTCCCAAAAGATATCACTTCATAAGAATCACAATTTTCCCGCAACAAAGAGATGATGTGTTGAACAGACAAAAAATATCAAGCTCATGAATATAGCTCCTTGAGAAAATATCTGATGAGTTGACATGTGTCTCGACTCTCACCCAAAAAGGTGAAAAATGAAAGCTGCATAGGCACCACATGGCGCATTGCACACCTTTTTGATAACTTTACTCGAGCGCGGGAACATTCAAAGTGGAAAACATATACAATCCAAAAATCAAAATGATTAAGGTAAAAATGCTTCATAGTTCTGGTGACTCACAAGGGGTCTTCACTTGTGGAGGCATGAACCTAGGCCTCTAGTAATTCTTGGAGTTTGAGGAAAGCAGAATGTTGCACCTACCAATTTGCATTAGTCAATCAGACGAGAGCATAGATGTTCTTGTATGCTTGCTCTAGCTTGAAAACTTCTTTGAAAGAAACAAATCCCCATCTAGAAGAAACCTTTCCAAGGTGATAGTAGAGTCAAGAAAGAGGAAAAATATCATGCTCAATATCATTATCCATGGGCTTTGCACTTGAACCCGAGAGTTTTATAGAAGTTTGGAACTTGTGTCAGATTGTGTCTGTGACCTGCTCAACTATCAACACATCTCCATATGGTGAAAGAAGAGGGGGAAGCCTGAAGTAAACTAGGATGCTAAAATTCTTCTTGATTTCATTGACTAGCTTGTTCAGCACCGTTTGACATTCCTTGCACTTTATTGCAATCTTGTGGTAATCGATGATCTTGTTTTCTTTGATGGAGGTAGCCCTCTGATCAGGAATCCCTGCACTTTTGAGGGCCTTATTAGTGGCTACACACAACTTAGAAATAAATATTTGCAACTCCACCAGTTAGGGTGAACATGTTTGTATAAAATGATCGGGCATTGGGCCAACCTTAACATTCAATTCCCGGACATCTCTTAAAAATTGTAAAGCAAGCCCGAGAATGACAACAACAACTATGATCCATTTCCAATATGTAGATATCAAATTCTTCATTATCAGGAGGGTTTCAAATCCTTGTGCAACAACTAGCTCATAGTTAAAATGAGTCTCTCTTGCTTTGGCACTTTCCTCCATTTGATTTCTTTCTCTGAGGGCATTTGTCAGTTCTTAGCTCATCCTTCCAATATCCTTTTTTTCCTATTTTACTTCTGTGTGGGCCTTTTGAAGATCATCAGAAGTTTGAGATCAGACACCATCCAACTCTCTTTCATACTTTCTTGAGCGTGCCAGTGCTTTGCATTCATTTGGTGCTTAGTAGCCAACTCACCTTTCAATTTTTCAATTTCAGCACAAAGATGAATCTGTTCTCTTTGAGCCTCTGCAAGCAACTTAGATGTTTCCCCTTGTTGACCTTGTATTTTCCTTACATGGGCCATCTCGACATCTCTGGCTCAGATCTCATTCTGTAGCCTGTTCATCGTTTCCTTCACATTTATCATCTCTACCTCGTGCTTCTTTAATTTTTTCCTAGCTTCTCGTAGTCTGCATATACCACCTTTTGAGTGGCCTTAGCAAGGACCACTTTGTTGCACAAGTGAGTTTCACTCAAATCCAAGCCCATGGCTCTGATGTCGTAGTCCTCCATTTGCATTTTCCTTTAGGCTTGTGTACGAGTGACTTCATGGTAGTGATTAGCAGAGAGTTCCACTCTTCATTGAAGCAAGCTTCAATCTTCTTGGTGGTAGGCAACTTGGCATTCTTTAACAATAGTTTTTTCTTTCTGGCCTGTCGGGATTGATTGGTCGCATCAAAATGGTCTTGGAGACTCTGAGGGACATTGATGCTCTGTGCTACAATGGAAGCACCAGGAGGGAGTCTGAAAAGGGTGACAGAAGGAGAAATTTTTGGTGTATGAGCATGTGGGGATGAAAAAGGGAGAATTATCATGGAAAAATGTGGGATACCAAATTGATATTGGTCAGGGGAAATATCGATTAGGGTGAATAGGGAAAGGGGTTGAAGGAGAGGTTCCTTCCCAGAAGCGAATGGATCGGGAGTGACAGGTAACATGAAAATTTCTTCTCTTTCAATGGGGGCCTTTGATAGGGTGATTAAAGCATTAATAGCAGTTGAAGTGGATGATGCTCGTTTGGCATGCTAGGTAGCTTCAAAATATTTGTTAAAAGTGGTAGGGGGTGTATTCAAGACTATTAACTTAGGGTCTAAGGATAAGGATTATTTTCCATGGGAGGGGGGAAAGGAGTAACCAAAGATGCAAAGACAGGAAGAAGAGAGGGAGCAAAACTTACATGGGCCGTAGTGGTTGGAAAATTTTGTAGGTAGACTCCACTTCTTATTCTCCTCGGGCTGACACATCAGGTGCACCTAGATCTAGGACCTTCCTTCTCTTTGCATGACTAGAACTAGTACATTCTGATCCTTTGGCAACTGATCCCTTTGAAACTTAGCCTTCAACGACCACAACAGCCCCTGTTGGGGACCGTTGGGTCCTTTTTTCTTTACCTCAGGCACTAGGGGAGGATGTGGCTTGTGAGTCCCTTCACCTTGAGTCTCTCTGACTATTAGATTCCCAAGGATGAGAAGCATGATGTGGAATATGCTCTTTTTCAATTTCATGGCTGGCTCTGGATTGCTATTGTCAGATTCAACCTCTCAATCATAAATGTCCTTGAACTCCTCGTCGTGTGAATGAAAGTTACCAAATGGGGCACTAGAGCATCTCATCTCTTGTTAGAATCTCCAAAAGTATTCCTTTTTTCTTTCTGACCATCCCCTATTCTTCAAATCCGTGTTGAAGGATTTTCCCATCGAGACATTCCTCTGATACTCTTCTTGCAATTCATAGAAACTCGTCCATTTTGGTTGATTGAATAGAATGTGAGCCAAGTCAATGTATACCTTTTATTTTTCTTGAGTTGGATTCCTCCTTCTCTCAAAATATTCCCAACTCTCATGTTTCAAATTGAAGTGCTTTGTCTGGTTATAGTCCCACTTGTCACATATGAGAACCAAGCCTAAGGCCACCAATAAATTTGTGAGCTCATCCTCAGCCTTCTGCTTCTTATGTATTACTTGACTATTATCAATTGCGAGCAAAAGTGGATATATATTTGTTTTGTTTCTTCTGATGCCATAGACGTTGTCAACAATGGTTGCTTGACGACATGCCTCCAACGTGAAAACTCTATCTGTTACAAATTTGGGGAGTCAAAAAGGCTCCCTAGAAAAATCATGAAATTTGATAAATGCAAAATCCTTTCCCAGGAAATAATCCATCAGGGTCGGCGGATTTTCCATCCACTGTATGAACTCAACAAAGAAATGACCAATAGGGCATGGCAACAAATCTTGAAGTATTGTCCTTAGAAAATGATCTACAAACTAGTAATAATCCCCTATTTTTGAAAGCACATGGGTCCATATAGAAATTGGCTAAAGACAGCCCCTTACATCCAACCTAGACACTGGTATATTTCTCTCCAACCACTTAAATTTTAGTGTAAAATTAAATGAGCCAAGAAAGAGGAATACCTAAATTTAGACTCAGTGCCATAATTCTTCAGTTGTTCTATCATGTTTCTATCTATCATGTCAGAAAAATCATAGTACCTTTGATTCTTTTCCCTTTTGAGTGCGAAATTCAGGTCCAACTAAAAAGGATTGACTTCCTCATTGTTGTCAAGGCCGAAAACCTAGGATAACATCGAGAATACATATTGTGTGTCCTTGAATTTCCTATGTGAAAGAGGAAAGAAAAGATGACCTCTCTCTGGTCATTCCTCTATTTCATCCTCATAAAACTTTGTTTCCTTGGCCATTTCTTCCCCAAAGATGTCCATCTTTTCTTCATCAAAATGCTTAGCACCCCAGGTTGTAGGAATACACAACATATCTCGTACGACTTTGGCATAAATTGTAACTTTGATCCTGCTACCCTCAATGGCTATTGTCCTTTTGTTGAATCTTTTGGCACATGTGTCAACTAGCTCTGGGCATGGATGTACAAAAGGAAGTATGGATTGCGATAGACCATAATCCCAGAGCCAAAACGCAAAAAAAATTGATGGTTCATGCTCCACCATTCTTTGAAATGCACCCTCCCTAAAAATTTTAGGGTTAGTTGATAACCTGGGTTCAAAAAAATTGTCGGCGACATCCTGCACTGCCTCTCTTGGGATGCATTTATCTAACAAAACCTTTTTACAGAATTTGAATGGCCACTCCTCAAGTGCTGGGGCATCGGCGAATGAGTTCCACCCAAAAATATCAGTGTAACCAGGCCTTTTGTTTGAAGCTATAGCTTTTCTACTAGAGGTTGATAGTTCCTCCATGGCTGTATCAGGAAGTTGCAGTGTTTCCTTAATGAAAATAACCACTTGCCTTTTGCTTCTTTAGAAAAAATTACGTTTGAGTGCAATTAATTTCCTCACTCGTACATGTAGTTAAGGCCACGCCATTACTGCTAGTCCATTAAGTGTTGCCACTGAGGCGATACATGTGGATTGGAGATCTGCATCCCTTGGGAATGCCAAAAACACCATGAGGATGGAATTAGTACATTCTCCTCGTTGTCTCTTTTACAAATAAACTTATTGCATTGGAACATGTGCTTTTTTCTATGTGAAACATGCTGAAGTGATGCAAGGTGCCTTTGAAAAGACGTGACCATTAATTTTTCAAAACTTAGCACATTAATCCATGTCTTTTCACATTAGTAAGCTGGTTGGTGTTGATGATGGCAAAGGACACATGTCAACAATCAACATACAAGAGCATTTAATCCCAACACCCAAATTTATTTCTTAAGGCCTTCTATCAGATTCTCCATAGGATTTATCTACCTTTCTCCATTTTTCTTTGATATTTTTCCATTTCTGTCTAGTCAAAAATGGACCTTCCATTGGTTGGGTTTTTTGACTCATCTTTTCTATATATAGCTATGCCACCCTATGCAATATTCATTTGAAAATATATCCTTTTAAGTTTAGCAAGCTTTTCCCTGTCCCCCATTCTACCATAATTTGGTGCTCTCTCAGAATGTCTATTGGCTTAGGCACTCCTATTAGGCTTCTCCCACAGAGGCCACAATATTGCTTTGTGGGAGAGGTCACTATTGACCGAATTAAGCACCCGGTGAAGAAATGTGACCACCTTGACTTGGTTGTGTTAAGGTTGGTAGTTGGCCAAGACTTCATTAATGATGAGAACTAGCTTCAGAGCAACTATAACGTTCTTTCCCGCTTCATGGCCTCACTGCTTGACCTGAACGTGGCCAAACCCATGATAATTGAATTGTAACACCAGATGTTTGACGCTGCACTGATGGAAGGGCTTGGTGAGATAGTGCAAGTGGCTATCCCTGGCATTCGTATCCCAAGTGCCATGGACCTTCATAAGCACATAGATTATGGGATAGACGTACCCTACTTTCCCTTTTTGAATTTTGCACCATGGACCTTGAGATGCACCACTGCTCTTCTCAACCAGTGGCTACCTATCTGCTGTAGGAGTATGGCATGGTGCATGTTTTGAGGCTCGCTTGGATGAAGCACTTTGAGTTTCTAGTGTAGAGCCGTGGCAAGTAGACCTTTGGTTTGCATCATGTAGATCCCGAATGTGTTGTGTGTTCAGCCCCTTTTTGCATCTTGACAGCTAAGAAGAAGAAGAAGAAGTAGGAGGAGAAGAAGAACCCGATAATGAGCCCTTTTAGCTTCCTCAACAATGACTAGAGGATTTTCTTTACTATTTTTTGCATGTTGCCTCCATTTTTCATCTTTTGCTCCATAACTCTTTTTGGGTTTGCTTGAGAGAGCCTCATGTTTAAATATGAGCCTTGGGCTTTGTATTACATTGTAAATTTTTGATGAATATAATATAATACTAACTTTTTGCTTCTTCTGTGTTATTCTCAATGGCTTATTCTCAAAATTTAGAATATATTTACAATTTTTTTTTACATATGGTACATAACTATTAAATATTTTAAAGAACTACATATTTTAATGGAATAACTTCAGATAAATATCGTTCACTAATATATCTAAAGAATTTCCTTCCATATCTTCAAGTTCATATGCATTCTTTTCCTTGCATGCGTTGATTCAGAAGGGTCCCTTCCATAGCGCTTGAAATTTTGTGTGTTGCCCTGGTTTTGCAGTACGTTCATCATACTTTAGCACTAGGCTTCCCTCTCTGAATTATGGGTTAGAGGTCTTTTTGTCAAACCATCACTTTACTGTTTGTTAAGAGTTGATCATGGCTCCATAAGCTTTTTCTCTATCTTCCTCTAGTTTGAGGAGTTTTTCCAATCGTACTTCCATTCCACTGCTTTCTTCAATTTCTAGGGCTTTCAGTAATTGTAAGGTAGGAATTTCTATGGAAATAGGTAATGCTACCTCTTTTTTGTACACTAGTTCATAAGGGGATTTCTTCAAAATTTTCTTGTGAGTAATCTAGTCTTGCCCACAGAGCAGCTCGTAGGTGCTTGTGCCAATCCCTTTGTCATTCAGACCCAATAAGCTTGATTAAACTAATTAGGTTTTTGTTGGTCAACAATGCTAACCAATTTCCTTGTGGGTAGTAAGTTGATGAATTTTTAAGAAAAATCCCATGTCTAATAGAAAAATATGACATCCCCGAACCTACAAAAGCTTGAGCATTGTTGGATATGATGGTCTTAGGGGGGCCAAATCTGGCTACTAGCTCTTTAAGGAAATTGACAATTTCCCCCCTATGTGGCATTTTTTAGGGCTACAGCCTTCATCCACCTTGTGAAGTAGTCAGTCTCAATGAGGATCCACTTATATCCAATGATGGAGATAGGATTTATCATTCTGATAAAATAAAAAACCCATTGAGAAAAGGGTTCCTTGATTACAATCAGGCTTAGGGGAAAAGCAATATTCTTTCTTTTTCCAACAAAGAATTGGAACTGGGTACACTTTTGCACTAGATGATGTGCTTCAGAAAACACAAAGGGACAATAATATCCCACTTGCATTATCTTTAAAGTGGTAGTCTTGGTGAAGAAATGTGCACCCTCAGGACTGCGATGGAATTCATTGAGGACTCTTTCCGCTTGCAACTTGTCTAAACATCAGAGAAAGACACCATCATAATTTCTTTTGAATAATACACCTTCAATTAATATATACCTAGTTCCTTGAAATCAGTAGTATCATCTTTTATGGGATAGAAGGTTGGTTGGGTAGTGCCCCTTTTGCATATAATGTGTTTGATCAACCACCCAAGATTCATCAGACTTGAATTGGTTCAAGTAGACCAATTTGAGTCTACATAACTTGATTCCTATGTAATGTATTCACATTGATCTCTTCCCCGAACTAGCTTTGTTGGTCTAATGTCCACATCATACTCTAGGATCTTGGTGATCCAATTTTCCCTCTTTTCTATTATCTCACCTTCTGTGATATATTCTTGCACATTGGGATGTGCAATGAGAATAGTAATCTTATTGGCTGACACCAGTGTTGGAACTTCTCTAAGCTTTTACCAATGGACAAAGCCTACTTTTATACAAAATTATACTTCACTTTGTAACCTGTAAGGGTCCTTGAGTGGAATGCAATAGGATTCTCTACATTATGTCCCTCACACTTCTGAGTGAGCATCGAAGCTATGCTATGTTGACCATTGTACACATAGAGTAGAAAGTCTTTAGAAAATTCGGGGTTAGCCAATACTGGGGCAGCAAAGATGGATGCCTTTATTTTCTCAAAATCTGCTTTGCCTTTAGGGGTCCATTTGAAAATTAGGTTCTTCTTAAGCATCAACATGATCGGTCTCACAATGCCTACGAAATATGATATGAACCTACTGACAAAGTTGATCTTTCCTAGAAAAGATTGCAGTCCCTTTTGATTTACTGGTAGAGGTAATTCCATTATAGATGTAACCCTTTTAGGGTCTATTGCTATTCCCTCCTTAGATACCATGAAACCAAGTAATTTACCTTGAGCTACTCTAAAAACAATTTTTTGGGAATCAAAGAAATCCCAAACTATTGACATTCTAGAAAACCTTCTCTAGATGAGTGAAGTGATCATCTTTCTACTTTGAAAATAATGTTAGGTCATCTAGATATATTAAGATAATTAGGTTGATCAATCCCTTGAAATAAATATCCATTGTTCATTGAAAAGTCACACCAGCATTTGAAAGTACGAATGGCATTTTTGAGTATGCAAATTTTCCCCACTTAGTGGTAAATTTTTTCTTATGTTGGTGAATTCCTTCACATATATTTGGTTATAGCCAGAGAAACCATCCAGTACTAATTTTTTTTCTGATCCAACCACATTTTGCAATATTTTCTCCATCAATGGCAAGGGGTAATGGTCTTTTAGCAATGCTTTATTTGAATCTCAAAAATCAACATAAAGCCTAATATCACCATTCTTTGTTTAGACTGGTACTAGATTTGACACCCAGGTGGAATGCTTGATCAGATATATGATTCTTGACTCAACCAATTTGGTGAGATCCTATACCATCAACGCCTCGACCATCAGATTGAATGGCCTTTGCTTTTTTTAGATAGGTTTAGATCCTTTTTCCATGTCAATGGTATGCTGAATTATACCTATGTCATACCCTCTAAGATCATCATAGGTCCAGGAAATAACTTTGTCATATTTGAGACATAAATCTTTTAGTCTCTTCTTATCCTTGTGGGGAACCTCCCTTCTGACCTTTAAATTTTTGTCGCTTCTGACATCAAGCTCTTCATATCCCCTAGCATCTGCAATGAACCTTTTCTTACCATTTCTTACGTATTCACAATCTAAAAGATTTTCAAGGGAAATTAATCCTTGAGGAAGCTTGTTTCCTTTTAACTGGATGACCTGTTCTTCGGGAAATTCTACTCCTGGTGATGAATAGTCAGAAGCCATTCTTGATTTCTGTATGAAGGTAACAATCTGAATGTCATCATAAAAAAACTTCCAGTTTTGATCGTTGTCGGGAACTGAGGGTCATATAATGACTTGCACCACATTCTACTTGGTTGAATCAGAAACTAGTTCAAATTGTGAACTGACAAAATCCATCCGATCGATGCACTGTTTTGAGATTGGGGAATAACTTGTATGTTGAAGGCTTCAAAGCTCTCAATCAGGTCCAAAATTTGATATTTGTATGACTTCATCCTCATGTTTTTTGCAATCGCTTGCCCTCAGACTTGGCTCATCACTAACTCTGAATCTCTAAAAGCTTGTACTCTCTTTACACCCATATGTTCTACAAGGATCAGACCATGGACTAAGACCTCATATTCCGCATCATTGTTCAAGCATGTGAATTGAAAATGGTAAGCTTTGAGAGTCTCTGATCTTGTTAGAGACACTAGTTGGATGCTCGATCTAGAGCCAACTTTACACTTGGTGCCATCAAAATACAGGGTCCATAGAAAATTATCACTTGGATCATCATGCTCCTCCCTATCCTTCATTAATTTTAGAAAGACTTGATCATCATCAAAAATCACATAGATGCCCAGCCCTGTTGCATGAAAGTTGCTGAATGGGTCAAAATCAATGAATTGATTGAGTAGCACCTCTTCTTTGGGAGTCCGATCACTTGTGTCTTATTCATCTTCCAACATCTCTACACAATATCTCTCCTACTGAGAGATGGAGGTATGCGCCACTTCAAAGCATAGGCCTGCATTATTTGCTATGTGTTTGAGATTCAAAGATTAAGATAAAATATTCATCTTTGCCTCGTGCTTGGTTCTCAATATCAGGTGGGACCAGTCGAGTGCTAAGTATCCGCCAAGCTTCACAGTGAAATATCTTGAAAGATACATCCTGAAGATTGGAGGAATGTCTATCACTACTATTTCTTGTGTGACTATTTGGCTTGGACATGAGAAGAGGGTTAGAGATAGATCTTTTATCCAAACAACGGTCGAAACCTTCTTCCCATCAAGTTGCATGATTCCTTTCTTAAGGGGCTCATACTTAAGTTTCAAGGCATCAACCACTTGTTTTGGCATGATAGTTGTGCTAGCCCTCGAATCAATCATGTTATTATGTAAAAGCTTATCTCCCACAATAAGTGTTAAAAAGAAAGGTGTGGTATTTTTCTTGCTTACCTCTTTCTCTTTTGCATTCCCCACATCGTTTGCATAAGCTGCTGCTTTCAGAACTTGAGGGTTTGACACAGATCCTTTGTCTCCACTTTGATCACAAGATGGAGTTGTATCTGTTTGTGACATTTGTTCTTTCTTTAATGCTTCCTAAATCAATGTATTTTTTTTGGGGATAGATATGACAACCCATAGAGATACATTGGCAGGAACCTTCTTCAATTGTTCCACCACATTAAGCATTCTGACTGGTTGGGTCTTGGGCTTCAACAACCTAGTGTTTCTCTCTTTTTCGAAATAAAATGTTTTGTCGTGTCTAGGTTTGGTGCCTTGTTCATTTCCTTCTCTAGAAACAAAAAATTATGTGGCTATGGAGTAGGTCAGATGTTGCACATTTGAGCCTAATTTTCTTACAGTGGCGGTTGTCGTGGTTGGGACATGACAAAGCTTGTTGCACGTATTCTCAGCTAAGCCTTCTTTTGGATCTTGTGTTGTAACCTGGCTATACTTGTGGAGTGCTAGTCATCATAGCTTCATTCATGAACACCACATATTCTTCCATCCATGAGAATAGTGCTTCTTCGGGTGCAATATCTAGCTCTTGCTCCAAAGAAATTCCTTGCACTTGTGCTTAGAAATGGGCATGTTCCATTTCAAAGGACTGCTATTCATCTGCATTCAAGAGCATGCTCCTACTTCTTTGTTCCACTATCTTTTTTTGCCTATTCCCCCTTGGAAAATTTTGGGGCATATGACTATCACTGCATGGGAAGCACCATACATTCTCTTCCTCCGCCAAATTGTTCTAGCTTGGAATTAACTCTTTACTTGGTTGTCTTTGACTATCTGTAGCTGCATGGTGATCAAAACTATCTAGTTCATAGATGCCATATATTGACCTCCTCCTCTGGGGGGTCCTTGGTATGTATTCTATTGGTAAGATGACCTTCCTTCATCATAAGCATGTTTGGTCTGCTTTAGAGGTGTTTCTTGCTGTCATTTGATAATGACCAACTCATTAGCAAAAGTACGCATGAGACTCTTCATGTCGTTGATGTTCGCTGCAATAGAGGAAGAACCCGATGTGCTTGTTTGGGCGGTGGGGTACACGTATATAGACTACAGTGTAGCTGACATTGGTTGTACAAAAGGAGTTCTTGGAGTAGCTTCTTCCTGAAGACCACCGAATATTTCTACAAATACAGGCATCAGAGGTCATGGAGGAAGCTTCTTGACTTGAATTAGACTATTTTCCTCATGCATAACCAACTCATATGCATTGAGAAAGATATCCCCTCCCTTAGATGTTATCATTACTACGATGTTTGAATTGAGAGATTTCAAATAGAACATGAATGCCATCATAGTTGGGGGTAGAGCAATCACAAGGATCCTTTGCCAGGTCTTGTGGAACCTGGTGTTGAAATTGCTCATGACCTCTTTTGAAGCTCTCTTGATGGTGATTAGTTGTTGTAGCAATGAAGAACGATCTCCTTTCTCTGAGAAGCATTCAAAAAACCTTTCTACAAGTTGATTCCAGGATATGATAGAACCCAAGAGCAAAGATCAATACCAATCTTGAGCCTTTCCATTAAAAGAGGTAGCTAACAGCCTCAAGGCAATGTTTTCCTCCACTATATCTTGAAGGTGTTCAAAGTGGGTTTTGAAATCTTCTCCAGAGAATTTTGGGATAGCTTTAAGGGTGTTAACAGGTATGGCAGGCCAAAAATTTGGGGGTGTAGGTGGTTGTAGTGGACTACTGCTATCCTAGGTTACAAAATTTCTAGGAGTAGGGGTAGCTACGTGAGCCATAGAGAAAATATTTCTATGGATCAGGTATACAGGTATTCTGATTTGGAAGGTTGAGGCTCTGGGTGGAGTAGATAAGGCTCTAGATATTGGGCTCTTAATTCTTACTCTATTGCTCCTTATAGCTGATACGGAGCCTTTAAGTCTCCTCCTCCTAGGTACTGAGGAAGGTAATTGGGAGTACTGGAAATTTCCTCTTGAAGATGCTCTTGTTTGGATTATGGGAATGAAACTTCAAATTTCTTTCCTTAACCTGATTTAACAAATATTTCTAACTTCTAATTAGGCATTCAAGGAACTTCGTGTCCCATTGGGAATGCCAGAAAAAGAACTATTGATGATCAAAGCTTGTGCCTCTAAGACAGTCTTATGGGAAATTCAGTGAGTGGGGGACTAATTTGCACTTCACTGAATACCTCCAGGTTTTTATAGAAAGCTGACTCTTCTTTGGGTTTTGGAGAAAAGGGTAGAACGAAATGCAAACATAAAACATAAAAAAGGAGATGCACCAAAATTTTTACAACATTTCAAACCCAATCATTCCTATGAGTGATATAATTAGACACAAAACACCACAACCCTTCATTGTTGGAAAGAGAATGAACAACAAAGGCTAACAACAAGAAGAGTGTAGACTTTCAAATATTTCCACAGGTAGTGTTCATTAAGGTCTGATCAAACATAAATATTTCTAAGGGTAACAGGAAAACATTTATAAATGACATAAACTCTCTCCAAATACAACACAATATAACAAAACAACGACCCTTCAGAAAAATAGAGAAGTCGACTGATGTAATCCAATTTTCACAAGATATGATTCTACCATACAAGCATACAACATGGAAATCAACCACTTAAACTATCCAAATTCAACTTGCTAGACATAGTGTTTCATTCAGAGCAAAAGAATAAAGAAAGAAAGCTTGATAAAGGCCATATATACATAGTCTCAAAGATTTCTCCTCAATAATTCATGATTTAAATATCAAATGAACTTTGAAAGAAAGGTCGGATGCTAATATGAAAATAGTTTGAGCTTTTAAAGATATAACATGCTAGAGAAAAGTAGTTCTACAACTTGTACTCCTGAAAATAGTTCTATAATCTAAGAAAACTAAAGAAACTTTTCCTCAACAAAGGAAACTCAAACATGGAATCCAACCCTTTCATCTCTCGCCGCCTCTCATTTATAGTTGTAGAAAGATGAAATCGCCACCACAACACAAAAGTAATTTCTGCCAGATGTTGGCATTTGATAGCACACAATTTGATCGTAGATCTTTTGTTAGGTCACAACAATCTTTGCTCATCAACTCTCAATTGTTGCATTAATGATTTTTAGATATTTAGCAAAGATAGTTGTCTGTAAATGATCAAGTTCTAGAAAATAGTCTAGAAAAAGGTCCAGTTGACCAATCACATCATCGAACAGAACCAACTCAAAGCTTCCATTTGAAAAACCAAGAAAAGGAAAAGGCCAAAAAGCTTCGATAAACTCCCAAAAGATATCGCTTCATAAGAAGCACAATCTGCCTACAACAAAGAGATGATGTTTTGAACATGCGGAAACTCTCAAAATCATGAATATAGCTCCTTAAGAAAATATCTGATGAGTTGACACATGTCCTGACTCTCACCCAAAAGGAAGACAAAAATGAAAGCTGTGCAACCACGACATGGCATATTGCGCACCTTTCCAATAACTTTACTCTAGCATGGGAACATCCAAAGCCGAAAAAATATACAAGTCAAAAATCAAAATGATCAAAGGCAAAAACACTTCATAGTTCTCTCTCGTAAGGGTTTCCACACAAATTGTGTTGCAAAACATGGAATTCATGTTAGGATGCGTACAATTTTTCATAATTTGAATAAAGCATCTTTAAAAGATGACTTTCCCCTTCCTAATATTGACACAATAATAGACTTGACTGTGGGACATGCTTTGTTGTCATTCATGGATGGATTTTATGGATACAATCAAATCTTTATCAACCTTCAAGATTAGTACAAGAAAAAATTTACAACTGTTTTGGGAATGTTTTGTTGGGAAATGATGCCCTTTGGGTTGAAGAATGTAGGTGCTACATATCAGTGAGCAATGAAATTGATATTTGATGATTACATACATAAGATTTTGGAAGACTATGTTGATGATATTCTAGCCAAATCTTTAACAAAATAGGACAATGTGAAAGTCCTCATGAAAACATTTGAGCAAATGCAAAAATACAACATGAGATTTTGGAAGACTATGTTGATGATATTCTAGCCAAATCTTTAACAAAATAGGACAATGTGAAGGTCCTCATGAAAATATTTAAGCAAATGCAAAAATACAACATGAGATTGAATCTGAAAAAGTGTCTTTGGTGTAGATAGTAGAAAACTCCTAGGGTTTATTGTATCTCACAAAGGCATTGAGGTGGACATGAAGAAAATTGATCCTATTATTGACATGCCACCTCCTAGAAACATATCTCAATTACGAATGTTACAAGGAGGAATTCAGACCATTCATCATTTTGTTGCACCTTTAGCTGATCAAACGTTACCATTTACACATCTCCTCAAGAAGGATGTCCACTTTAATTGGAACAAGGATTGTAAATAGTATTTTGAGAGTTTGAAGGACTACCTTGCAACTCGACCTATTTTACTACTCGCTATGCAAAACAAACCATTCATCCTTTACATGGTAGCATCAGCCCATGCTCTTGTAGCATTGTTGGCTCAACAAGATGAAAATGGTAAGGATAGATTATGAGAAGTGATACACAATAATAGAGAAACAATGTTTGGCTCTTGTATTTGCTACTAGTAAGTTGTGACATTACTTATTGAATGCAGAAATATAGGTGATAACAAAATTTGAACCTCTCAAACATCATTTCAGTAAAATAGATTTATTAGGATGATAAGCTAAATGGTTTATGTTGTTGATTGAGTTTGACCTTATGTTTTTTTCACAAAAAGCAATCAAAGGCCAAGCTTTGACCGACCAATTAGCTGACACTCCTTCTCCCCTACCATTACCTAATCAAGAAACATTCCCTGATGAGAATGTGTTGACTATTCAAAAAGATGAAGATGCATGGGAATTATACTTTGATGGATCTAAGTGTAGAACATGCTCCAATATGGGAATTATAGTTGCTCTGCTTAGAGGAAAACCTATTCCCTTATCGTATCGATTGAATTTACTATGCACAAATAACACCGTGGAATATGAAGTGTTAATTTTGGGATTATGTGTTGCATTAACTTTGGGAGCACGAGACATCAAAATATTCGGCGATTCGTAGCTAATCATTAAAAAAATTAATGGAATATATCAAGCGAAGCATGCCAAGCTATTGAAATACAAGGAACTTACAATGGCTCTATTAGAAAATTTGATTTGTTTACCATTGATAACATCCCACGGAAAGATAATAGACATGCAGACACAATGGCAAGCACAACTTCTCTAATATCCCCTCATGATCCTTTAAAATATTTTACATTTTTCATTCATACAATTATGAAACCTTCAATCAAGCATAAAAAAATGAAATATTAGCAATCACCATAGAACACTCTAGAGAATGGTATGCGATGATATATGATTATCTAAAAATTGGTACCTACCCTGAAGATATCACTGCAAATACTAGACGACACCTTCAGAGACTTGCATCCAAGTACATAATTCTTGTTGATGTCTTGTATCAAAGGTCATTTGATGGTATCCTTCTTAGTTCCTTAAAAAATCTAAATTCCTTTTAGCTCTAGAAGAAGCTCACTCAAGTGCTTGTGGAGGACATTTTGGAGGACAATCTCTAGTATAAAGCTAATCCATATATGCTACTATTGGAGAAACATGGAACAAGATTGACTTGCATATGTTAAGAAGTGCCACAAATGCCAAGAACATAGTAGATTGATTCACGCTCCCACTTCTAAGCTTCGTACACAAGTTCCAATTTTTCCTTTTTTGGTATGGGCCCTTGATATCATCAAAAAAATTCCCCCTTCCTCTATTGAATATACATTCATAATCACCACAACGGATTATTTCAAAAAATGGGTAGAAGCTATTCCTCTCCGATCAACAACTGCTGATGTAATATGTCATTTCATATTAGAACACATTATTGTTCACTTTAGACTTCCTTCCACCTTAATTTCAGACAATGGGACACCATTTAATAATAAGGATGTGAAGAAGTTCTTAGAAATGTTCAACATACAACATCGATTTTCAATACCTTATTACCCACAATATAATGGTCAAGCAGAGTCAACTAATCAGACACTTGAGCAAATCTTAAGGAAAATAGTAAGAAAAATTAATAAATCTTTGCACAAACAACTAACATATGCATTATGGGCTTATCGTACGAGTGTTAGATCATCAACTAGACATACTCCTTATAACCTTGTCTATGGAACTGAGGCGATAATTCCCTTAGATTTAGAGATTCCTTCACCGAGAATCGCTCAAGGGATTATTGATGAAAACACTTGTAAAGAACAATGATTGCATCATCTTGTAATTCTTGATGAACAATGCATTAACGCTCTTGAGCATCTCCAAGCTTACTCTAAAAGAATGCAACGTAGTTACAATGGTAATGTAATCCCTTGTTCCTTTAATAAAGGTGATTTGGTGTTATTCGAAAATCAACATAATGTCAATGCTAACATGAATGAAAGAGGAAAGTTCAGCCCTAATTTGTTAGGCCCTTACATAATAAATGAAAATTATGACTTTGGAGCTTATACATTAAGATAAATGGATGGTACACCTCTCAAAGAACCTATTAATGTCGCACATCTATGCCGATATTATGTCTAACCCCCTTGAATAGTGTGAATGGTAAAGCAGTGGTGTTAGAGTTACTATAAGCACATAGAATATTATCTAGGAACTCTAACACCACTATTCAAGGGGCTTATAGTTACTTTATGTTTCATACTATTCAAGTTCGTTTTTCTATGTTGTGTTAGATTAGATCCTTATATGCATTTAATGTTCTTCAATTAGATCATAGGTGCATTTAATTTAGCATAACATAATCACAAATGTCGTATCTAAGAGAAACTAAAATTAGTTTTAGTTAAATCAAATAAAACATGTTAAATCATGGAGATATTCAATAAAAATAGTCTTAAATAGATTATTTAATAAATCACATTTCCATTTAACATTCAACACATAAAGAAAAGTAATAAAACATCAAAAGCTCATATAGATATATAAAAATTTTGTGTACATGTCATCAATATATACAATGCCACTGAGGTCTATGATTGCTAGATCCCTCAGGACTTGGTGCTCACATCTATCTAGTAGCAGTCTTCTAGGAGATGGTGGTGTGCGATCATGATCACGATCCACTGAGTAGCCTAAGAGAAAATTGTAAGCCCCAAACCTGTCCAAGGGCCTTTAGACACTCCCATGCTATCTGATCCTTCTCCATCTGTAGTCTAGCTACCTATGATTGGAATCTCTTGACCCCTACTAGGGCTCGAGTTGACTGATCCTCCTAATAGGCAACCTCAGCTCGATGGGTGTGCCTCTTGACACTCTCATAAGCTGCCCATAGTGTGATGTAAGGCCTGAACAACTTTGGATCCCACTCCACAATGGGCGGGGGTACATATTCTGAATCTATGGCCTCCTCGTGCACTAATGGTGGCACTATCTCTATAGCCACCTAATGGTAGAGATCCTGAAGGTCCCTCACAGCTCCTACAAGATAGAAAACATAAACACAATTAGTACACATCATGATATATATATACATTAAATGAAAGCATAAGTATAAAAGCATAAAAATAACTAAAATATCATCACCTAGCTCTCTGGAAGGCTATGAGACATTAGCCTCATTGTGTGTAGGGGGCATGGAGGATGTGCGAGCACCTCCATAGCTATGGGTACTAGTTCCTATTGCAGTTGCTTCATGTGATCTAGTAACCCAACAAGGAGATGCCTCTCCCCACTCGTGGTCCACTGGGTCCTCATATACTACATCTCACCACCCTCAGTCATGGACTGATCCTCCTCCTCATCCTCCTCCTCAACCTCATCCTCATCCTCCTTATCCTAGCCATCATAGTCGGGATCTGCATCCTCATCATAATCCTCATCAATGACATCTATAAATATGTCTGCAACCTTGTAGCATGTCTCCATGGCCCTGTCCTCCATCTCATCTCCCTCATAAAGGAGTGGTCTTGCATCGCCTATCATCTTGTCCATCAGGAATGTGGGAACCGATCATGCTACTGACCACCACTCCTCATAGTCATCTATGGAATTGATGTCATCAACGTCAGAGATTGGAGGCATTCCATGATATGAGTACTCAATGTCACTCTAGAGAACATAATCACTAGTGAACCATCTCGAATCCCTAGGTCTTCGAGAACTTTGCACTAACCTCTTGAAAAAGGATCATTCCTTAGGTTCTATCTGAATCTGCCCAAACAGGTGCATGACACGATTATAATAGAAGGGTTGTACAATGTAGTCATGTCTGCCAATCAAGAATCTATCCATCTGTAACCATATCATTTGTAGGGTCTCATCCCACCACTGTAGGACAAGCTAATAAGGTCTCCAAAGGATCTCATCCTCCTCCAATCGGTCGAAGAAAACTCTCCAAAAGTGTAAATAACCATATTGCCAAAATCTCCACAAAGGATAGCTAAAATCCCGAGGATACCCCAAGGCTTTCGGACATGGAAATCCCACCGGCCTAGTACAAGTGATATGCTCCAAGCACCACACTTGTAGAAGCGTATAGTGTACCATGTTGTCCACCTCTCAATATATAAATTTCCCGAGATCATAGTAGATATGTGCTAGGATACTACACCACAGGCATATACTGTCATCTGCTCTGCCATCTCACAAATTATATGTACTAGTCCTCCTGCTAGGTGTGCTCCCTGGCCATGAAGGACAAGTATTAGTGCAATTGTCATCATCATAATCCTCACCACCAGTGGTGCCCACGAGTATAACAACATCAATAAGTCTATCTGCTGTCTCACCCGCTCATCATGTACTAGTCCACTAAGGAAAAATTGCATGTCATATTCCATCTCATGGAAGGATTGCTCTACTAGAAAGTATACTCGCTCACCCAAAATAGGAATTCAAAGTATGTGGTGTACATCCTCTAATGCGATAGTCATCTCTCCAGTTGGTAGATGAAAGGTGCATGTATTGGCATTCCACCTCTCTCCTAAGGCCATCAACATCAGATCATGGTACCTCATCAGGGGAATTAGGTATGCCTAGTATATTCCTATAGCTTGAAAATGCTCTGTATCCTCCACTGAAAGAGTGGAGGATAGATCTTGGAGAAGGTTGATGTACCTACCACCTAGATGTTGGTGCGAATGGGTGGGAGTGTAAAAAAAAAGAAAAAATATGTCTTATAAGTAGTCTAAAATCTAAAATCTTTACATCAACAATCATAAAAGTGTACTAAAGTTGTTCTAGTGTACTTTCCTAAAGGTACTAGACAATTTAGACCCCTTTTGAGACACTTCGTGAAGAAATGGGACACTTTGCGAAAAAGTGGGACACTTCATGAACATAAGAGACACTTTGAAAAAAAAGGGGACACTTTGTGAATTTTTTTCCAAGGCCCTAATTAACCTATAAATGCATAAAAATCATCAAATAAATATGTAAGGAAAAAGCTAAGGAAGAAAAATCAACTCACCTCATGCTGATGCTTGTCGCGCTCAATTTGGTCTCACAAGACGTCCAGTCTCGGAGGCTTGTAATCTTGTCGCCTTGGAATTATCAGTCACTCTTCAATCAATTTCAAACTACAACAAGGTAAATGAAAAAATGGTTAGAATTCATTTTTCTTTTTACTCTTATATAAGTTAAAACTAGGGTTTTTACTATATCAGGGCTAAAAAGTGCTTTTTATTCAAATCAACATAACGGGTGCTAGAGAGCTCTGTTTTCAACGCTGTTTGTTGCATTGGAATCGTGATTCTGCTCCTAAAATCATCAATTGTATATCATTATGTGGTATAGTACATGGAAATTCCCTATAATACGACTTACCCTATTCAATGAGGCTAGATTGCTACTTTGATTCCACCTCTGTAAAGCAAGCAGAATCAAGGGGGGAATACATCTACCCTCGAATGTGATTTCTATAAAGAAGTTAGATAAGAGGATTTTTGGACAAAAAACAAATTCGTGTTGTAGGATGCCATTCCTAACATTGTGGTTTTGTAGATAGCTACAATGGGGGCTCCATTCTCCCATATAAGTATCATTTTATGAAATAAAGTGCACTGTTTGGATTCCTTTAGCTTACATATGCACATAGAGTCATATGGGTCCTAAAGTTGGGGCTAGATGTAATGACAAAAATTGACCCTCTTCTTGGAGATAGGCCAATTTATCATTTAATTTGGACCTATTTTATTGCCTTTGCATTAACTACCCCTTTAAATAATCATTTATAGGCCCCTAAGACCCATTATTTCAGATCTTAAGGCTCATTTCACTTAAAAATCCCATAAAATCACTTAAAACTCTGAAATTCCTAAAACCCACCTCAAAAACCTTAGGCGGGACCCATTTTCCACCTTGGGAAAATGAGTTCCCTTAGGCGGGACCCATTCACCAAGGGTGGCGAATGAGTCCCATTTGCGGCATTTTTCAATTTTGAATGGGAAATTCACCAATTTAATTCAAAGTTTTGGTAGATGTTGACCTTTGAGATCTAAATAACGGTTAATTAGGTGTTAATTCCTATAAAACTAAGTTTTCAAGTCATTTTTATCATCTCTATGCCATTTGAGCAAGCATTTTCAAGAGAAAATTCAAGAATCAAGTGTTGAGAATCTTTCACAAGAGCATTCAAGTTTCAAGAGCAAGTAAATTTGAAGCTTTGGAGTAGAATTAAAGTATTTTTTCAGGTCTTCAAGCTCACTTTCATTCAATATCTAGGATTTTCAAGGGTTGATCATGGTTGTGTATGGTGAATCATGAAGAATTCTAGGTTGGGGAGATGCAACTAGCCATCAACCCAAGCCTAAGGACTAGTTTCTAAGTGATTCCATATTCCATTGTCACTCTAATTTTAGCCTAAGGAAGGTTTAATACACATCATTGAGATTCATTTGAGGTGATTAGAGATCTCCTAAAGCGAGTCTTGCATCATTCATGTTTCATTCATGCATCTTGTTCTTGCATATTAGAATAGGATTGCATCATGCTTTATATCTCTTAGTCTTAGATACACTTAAGGCTAAGACTTTCATGCACTTCCATTATTTCCATCAAGGTTTAATTACCAAACTAGGGGTTTTATCGAGAAAACCCCCCATAAGAAAATGAGGTTTATATTATGTTTTGTAGGTGTTTTCACAGATTCAGATCTAAAACTCAATTTGGAAGGAAAGAGCAGGGGTTGGAGTGCATATCAGAGTTTAATTTCTGAAAAAGTAGAACAAGATTGATTCACCACAAGTGGAAAATGAGACCCACTGAAGGTGTCTTTCATATTTTTTTATAGATTCTAGTACCCTTTTTCTCGAAACAACTTCCAGGGCAGAAACCCTAATCTAGGACTGATTCGCCCAGGTTGGTGAATGAGTCCCAATTGGTCAAAAAGTCAATTTTTTTAGTGTTTCATAGCTGCTTTCAGTCACTTTCAGATTTCCAAGTGCACATTAGTCATTCTACTGTTGTTCTATTATGTTTTGTTTGTATTTCTAAAGCATTTTCTAGGTCATTCCACTCAATTAGGGTTTTGGTATTATACTTTGCATTTCATTTTCTTTTCCAAGTCTAAACTTGGTGGTGAACCCCTTAATAGATCATCTCCATCCCTTAGGATAGACCTTAGCAAGATCTCTTTCTCCTTTTGCAAAGAGATCTCAAGAGTTACCCTTGAATGAAATTGGAAAAGTGTGTGGGTATGCTCTATGTCTAAAACCATATGCTAGCATTCCTAACCACTTTTTCAATATTTTAGTTGCGGTAGAAGTTCATACCAGTAGAAGATTGTATAGCTCAGAGGATCTTCCTCATGCTCCCATTTTGATGGTCTATCTATAGTATTAGTGTCTGGTAAGAATAAGGCTATTGCAAACATGGTCTCTACATGTAACGAAAAGGGTCTAAAGTGTAACAAGTGTTGTACAAATCTATCATATTCTTACATTGATATGTTGAAAAGATTATTAAAAGACAAAATCCTAGCATTAATAGACACTTGACCTCTTATCGAACCTTATCCTAATTGGTATGATGAGCAACAATTCTGGAAGTACTACTGAGTATATCCAGACATGATACTGAAAGATGTGTACCTCTATGTCACAAGATCTAGAAAAGCATTGATGATGGTACTATTCGTCTCAATGAGAAAAAGAAGAATTTTAATAAGTATATGGAAAAGGCTAACACTGAATTGCAAATCTATACTGACTCATTTCCATCCCATTCTGCAAACTCTATTGTTTAACCTTTTACTTCCACTGATTCAGTGCCATCAAAATATGTGAACATGGTCTCATTCACATGTATTCCTCCTATCTAGTCCACAAGTGCATCACCTGACATAACATTTACCTTGCAAGAATTTCCTCTAAGAGAAAACCATATTTACATGGAAAACCCAATGATGGAAAAACCATGGTGAGGATTAGCTCCCAATATAAGTAATTGCAAAACTAGTACAAGGGATCACTGCCAAAATAAGAAACACTATTCAAAAGGGCTCACAATCACAATAAGAAATAAAAGAAGATAGAAGAAGAAAGTTACATAGAGAAAACTTCTTATTGATGCAACAAGGAAATCCACCACAATGCTCTAACAATCTCGCAACCTTTCTTGAATGATTTCAGATGCCTTTAACTCACTAGCTTCAAGAATCCTAACACTGAAATTCACACTGCTCTGCTCAAATTTGCATTACACATTTCACTCACATTGATATTACATCGACCTTTCTTCAATTTTCGTGCATAGCCAACTTACAACAACACCACACTTGTTTATATCAACCTTAACCTCAAAAACCTTCTCCAATGTCAGAAACTAGCCGTTATACATAATATTCAAAATAGGTCGGCACCTAAACATTCTTGTGGTGGATAGGAATGAAGGTGACCTACAAAAATCCTTAATTATGACCCAAATAGATCCCAACACACCTCAACATGCTTCTACAAGCCTCACAAGTAGTTCTAACATAAGGTCGACCAATACCTATGTTAAACACCATAATCATTAGGTACACACTTCCTTAAGTCAATCCAAAACTTTCAAACAACAAAATTCACTTGAACATGATCTAGAATAATTCACAAACTACTTGAGATTCATCAAAAATTTCTTCAACTTTGAATCATTCAAATACTTCAACTCAAAACAACTGGTAACCCTTACTTGCATATTGATAAATGAAGCTCTCTCTGTATTGCATCAAATCAAGTAAAACCTTGAATACATAAAGATACAAGTATTATAAACAACTTCCCAAGTGTGTACAACCTAAATCCAAACATCGAAGAAATGCAGAGAAAATACATTTCTCCCAAGCCACAAAAAATATCATTGAACAACTAGTTCACATACTGGTGAAAATATTGTTGCACTATACAATGATCCAGAAACCCAAATTTGGAATCTAACAACGTATGACTACCGTGAACAACATGTTATATCTGCACAAGAATATGGTTAATACAAAAGAAACACGAAGAAAAATATCGGAGCACACAATTGACCACTTGCACAACACAGTTTTCTCTATTTATCAAATTTCCTCAAAAGCACTTGGAAACCAAGCACTAGAGACAACATCTTAGCTCATTTCATCATTCCAACTCATCTCCAGACATTGCAACAAAAATATAGCTCCATGTGTACTCACAACACTTCCTCAATATCTCAATTATACATGCACAACCTATTTTCCTCTTTTTCAAAATTTTCTGAATATCCTCAACATCTTCATTCCATAGTTGACATCAATGACAAAACCATTCAGTAGACTCCTTATTGAAATCAATGAAAACACCTTCATACTTACAACTTCCTTTCCTCAACAATTTGCAATGCTTTACATGCTTATGAATAGTCAACAAGAACTGGAGAAATGCCAAAAATTTGATCAATTGCTGCAACAAAGCTTGGAGAATAAAAACAAGTCCACCTATGGGTATGTGCAGGATCTTCATGGAAAAAAATAGGCCCTTAAGTGGCAAAAAATAAAGAAAAATCAGACTTAGACAACTTGACATAAAAATTTGAATAAGTTATCTATATTATTTAAAAAATATGTAAGAACATAATTTGTAGCAAATTGAATGTAGTTTCTAAACTACTAGGTTTATTTAAAAAAAAAATCTATTTGGTGAAAATTTGAAATTTCAATGCAAGAGTACTTTAAATTTTAGGAAAAAAAGAAGTAGGTGTTTTTCACCACCTAACCATAATAAAATGATAATATTTTTTATAAGATTTTAGATATAAGTAGAGGACTCATGTCTCAATGTGATGCATATTTTTGTTTTTTTTTAAGTAAATAATTAATTATGAATTTTTATTACAACTTTGAAAATATAAAAACTTGTATGTATGACCACCTTGACTTGGTCAAAACTTCATGAAATTCATTTTTTAATCCTATAATATGCGAAGCATAGAATGTGACACATGTTTGAGATTCAAAAAATTTGATACCATTTGAAAGCTATAGATGTTTTTCAATCAACTTATCAATCAAGACTTTAGTTGTAATTCAAATAGAAAATGAATAATAATTATTTATTAAATTGAACGTAAAGCATAATTTATATTGGTGGAAAGCTGAGAATCTCCTTTAAAAACCCTTTTCGTTTCATCAATTTTGGGTAAAAAAATGTCGTCAGCCACATATCCTACACATACCCATCATATCGCCACTTTTTGGCCCATCATGATCCTGCACATACCCCTATCTCATCATATAGACCATACATGCTACTGTTTCAAGGTATATAGGGGTAAGTGCACCAAGATGGTTCCCAAGAAGGGGGCTTAAATGGCCACTTTTTTTTTTTTTTTTTTTTTCTGAAATAAGGAAATACTGACATTAGACGTGAAATTGAGGATAGTTACACTCAAAATTTTGAGATGAAACAAAAACAAGGATCAAAGTGCTCCGAGTCTACTTTCTAAACTACTAATTTATTTTGAAAATGGTTGAGATTAAGGGGTTCAAAAGAGGGAAGTACACAAATTGGTGTTTTTTTTGTCAGAAAAACATAACATAGCAACTCTTGTATGACCCTAGCATGGTGAACGTTTTTGTAGTATTTTAAAAATCGCTATGGTCAGAAGTTAGTTAACAATATTTAGTTGATGCACAATTTTTTTGATAATTTTTTAATGAATATTTGATTTTTTACTAATTTTCTAAGTGGGCATTTCCTGAAAAGCAGAATTTTGGCCGTGCTCCCCCTACAAATTTTTGAAAGTAATTGATTTTTTTTAATTTTAAATTTGTAGAATGGAGTCTAGTTTCTAAAAATGTAATTTATTTGAAATTTCGATGAACGGGTAATTTATAATGAAAAAAACACCAAACACTGCTTTTAGGGAAAAAAGAGACATACAATCAAAATAAATTGTGGATGAAAGGCTTAACATTCTCAAAAAGTGAAAAAAATTACATCGTTGGATAGGTAAGAGAGAACCTAATATTACCCATGAATTCAATTTTGTCGATATAGAACTAGATGCAACCTTGACGGTGAGCACGAACCCGATTATGTGAAAAAATTGTAGAATTTGCAAAAATGCGTCTTTGGTCATTGGGAATTCCCTCCAAGCCTCTGGGTTGGTATTCCAAGGAAAATACCAATGCTAAGGCTCGTGGATTCCCAATGTAAAATATAACGCGAGCGTGTTATAACGCACTTGTGTTATGTCTTAGTTTTGACATTTTTTTTTGCTTATATGAGATACATATCAAGCAAGGCATAACACAAGCGCATTATAATGCGCTTGCGTTATGGATTCCTTAATACTAAATGCCACTCTATTGAATGTTTTTTGATATATTTTTATGTTTGTATGTACATGTATGCTGGTGTGTCATGTATGTATGTATGTATATATGCTTGTATGTATGTATGTATGCCTATATGTATCAGTACATGTATATTGTATGGATGTAAGATTGTATGTACATATGTATTATGCTTGTATGTATTTATGTATGTCTTTAGAGGGAGGGAGAATTTTAAGAGAGAGGAGAGGGGGTGGAAGTGAGAGTTTAAGAGAGAGGGAGTGAGAGAGAAGGGGTTAGAGTGAGGGGGACTTAGCTAGGCAGGTGAGAGGGAGAGACTTGAGAGATAGGTAGGGAGGAAGAGAGAAAGGGAGAGGTTGGGAGGAGTGGGAGAGAGCGGGAGAGAGTGGGAGATGGTGGGAGAGGAGGGAGAAGGTGGGAGAGGGGTGGGCAGAGGTGGGGGAGAGGGGAGAGGGTGAGAGAGGAGGAGGAGGAAGAGAGTGAGAGGTTGGGAGATTGGGAGAGAATGGGAGAGAGTGAGAGAGTGTGGGAGAGGAGGGAGAGAGTTGGAGAGAGTGGGGAGAGGGGAGTGATAGGAGAGAGGAGAGGGGTGAGGGTGGAATGGAGTGGGGAGAGTGGGAGAGAGGGGAGGGAGGAAGAGAGGGTAGAGAGGGAGAGTGGGAGAGGTGAGAGGGAGGAGGGAGGGAAGAGAGTGGGAGATTGGGAGAGTGGGAGAGAGTGGGAGAGGGTTGAGATTGGGAGAGAGTGGGAGAGGGGGGAGAGGAGGGTGGGAGGAAGAGAGTGGGAGAGAGTGGGAGAGGGTGCGAGGGAGTGGGGGAGTGTGGGAGAGAGTGGGAGAGGGTGGGGGAGAGTGGGAGAGAGGTATAAAGTGGGAGAAGTTGGGAGAGAGTGGGAGAGGGTGGGAGAGGGGTGTGAGAGAGTGGGAGGAGGGAAGAGAGTGAGAGAGGAGAGGTTGGGAGAAAGGGAGAGAGTGGGGAGAATTGGGGAGGTGAGAGAGTGGGGAGAGTGAGAGAGTGAGAGAGGGTGGGAGAGATCAGGAAAGAGGGGTGTGAGAGGAGGGGAGGAGGAAGAGGACTGGACGGGAGAGTGCAGGAGGAAGAGAGTGGGAGAGGAGGGGAGAGGTTGTGAGAGTGGGAGAGAGTGGGAGAGGGTGTGAGATAGTGGGAGAGAGAAGGAGGGAGGGAGGTAGAGAGTGGGAGAGAGTGGGAGAGAGTGTGGGAAAGTGGGAGATAGAGAGGGAGAGATTTGGAGAGGGTGGGAGAGAGTGGGAGAGGGTGGGAGAGAGTGGGAGAGGAGTGGGAGATAGTGAGAGAGAGTGGGAGAGGTGAGAGGGTGGGAGAGAGGGGGAGTGGGAGGGAGTGGGAGAGGGTGGGAGGGAGTGGGAGAGTGGGTGAGAGGGTGGGAGAGAGGGTGTGAGAGGGAGAGATTATATAGACAAAGAGAAAATTCTATTATAGACAAAGATAAAATAAATCTATTAAAAAAACCACTTTATGATAACGCAAGCACATTTGTAAGAAGTAGAGACATGGCCATTCTAGCAAGAAATAACGCGCTCGCATTATAACACGAGCACATTTTATCTTGCACTAAAAACATTAAAAAAACTCAATATACCTATGATGTCGGCCCACATTCTGCATATTCTCCTGGCTCTATGCGTGGTCCAACAAAAAGTATCTTTTTTATGATCGAGTGAAGTGTCCATGCATGATTTTTAGATTCCACCACCTTTTTCATGATATTTCCACCACCTTTGCATGAAATAGCAGAGTTTTCACATTGAAAGGCATATAATATCAATTCAATTTTGAATTCTAGTGATAACTGATATAGAATTGAAGTTTGGAGGGGAACAAGCTTTTGAAAAAGTCAAATTGTTGAGGAGTTTGAGGAAAGAAGAAGAAAAGGCTACATAATTGGGTAGAACTCCTCCATTTGAAACTTTGGTTTTTTAGGTATGTGAGGTCTTTGTACATTTTATTTCATTCTATTATGGCTTGCTTTCATTTTTGTTGTTTTGAATATTCCATGTTGATCATTTTTTGTTTGTCATGTTACAACCTTAGGTTGTCAATGGACATTTTAAATTACACAAGTCTATACACTTTCGAATTATTTTTTTAAACCACATCTCTTTGAGGCATTTTGTTATTTAATAATTGACTTACTTTGTGTATGATTCCAAAGTTTTCATTGAGGTATTTTGTTAAGGAAAACTCGACATTTCCTCAATTGGTTTGACGCCCAATCCAAGGATCATCCTCCATTCAGTTTTCTCATGGCCTTTTATAATGTTTCCCTCCTAAAACAAGAAAACTTCAACTTCCAAAACTAACATTTGAAAGAGGTGACCGTTGGTCTCCCTCTTTAATCTTGTTAGATTCCTCTTAAAGGAATGTTGTCAAATTGGTTGTGATTGAGCCTCCCAGGTCTACATCAAACCCTTCACTATTTGTTAATTTCACAACTTAGCACTTTTTGCACATTTTAAGAATTCTACTACCTAGACTCCTAAATACTATTGAAAATGCTTCAAAACTTCAAAAATGCTAACAACAGCCCAGTCTCGACCAAAGGGAGGATTTTTAAACATTTTCCCACCTTCCCCAATGGCCCTCAACTGAATTTTTAAAAGAGGGAACTGTTGGTTAGTGAAATTACATCATTATGGTGAAATTACACCAACTTACAACATGGCAACTTTGCAAATTTGGAGCAACTTTCAATCCTAAAGACCTATGACCTCAAAAACCATTCAAATAACCTTGAAACAACCTTATTACATTTTCAAGACTTGAAACCTTGCACACTTACAGAAAAATTCATTTTTTTTCCTTCAAAGGCTACAAAAGCAACTTTTAGTGCAAGATTGCATTGTTGCACATTTTGACTCAAAACTCAAAAATTCAACCTAGAACCTATCCAATGGTCTTATTAGACCTTATTGAAAATGAAAAACACTCAAAAGACTCAAAAATACTCTTTCTAAACTATTTAAACTATTTTAGTTTTCATCTCTATTTCTAAATTACCTCATCTGTAAAGCTACCTCATCACCTATGTTTTCTATTTATGAAGCCTTGAATGACATATATATTTCATTTATTTTAATGGATACATTTTTGAGGAACTAATATTCATCTAATTACCGTGCTATAGGTAAAATCATCCACCATGCTGAATAAATGAATAAGGAAGAAATTAATAGATGAAGAGTATGAAACCTTCAAAGAATAGGAGAGAGAATGGGTGGTGACATATCGTGAAAAGAAGAAATTGGAAATGATTGATGAAAACAAACAAATTGAAGAGGAACCTCAACCGTCAAAAAGAGAAAAGAAATTGATAGCACAAAGGGCACAAATGCAAAAGAGTCATGCTAGGATAGATGCAAATACCATAGTTGGAGACACACCCTCTACCGCAAGTGAATACGAAAGGACATCATTAAGCACAAGCAAATATGGAGGGACACCATCTACCACAAGTGAGTATGGTTGGAAACCATCCACCACATCTCAAGTTGATAGTACATCATCACTTGGATTTGATGAAGAAGGTACGCCATCATTCCCACATGAACCTAAAGGTATGTATTCTACTCCACCCTTGATCGAAGGTACACAATCTAGCCCACCTCAATTAAATATTGATGAAATTGCTAATGTTGAGATGTATGTACCTAGAAGAACACCACCTAGAATTTTGCATAGAAAGCCAAAGTTTTTGATTAATATTGATGAGAATATTTAGCACATGGAAGGTAAGATTCCAGAACACACTTGTAGAAGATATGTTGATAAGATTTGGAAAATATTCTTTGAAAGGCTAAATGAGACCGCAAGATGTCAACTATTTGTTCAAATGATGTGGGGTTTAAAGTACATAAACATCATGAACACTCTTGGGTTGAGAACATCAAATGCATCAAGTGAAAAACTATTGTGAAGAATCTAATGGATGCTTATGAGAGTGTGGGTAGGACCTCATGCTCAAAGGATAGTAATGTCACCCGATGTGTCATTACATCAAATTTGGTAAGCTATCAAACAAAGAGATCTTGTCTCATTAAAAAGACAAGTGAACAAATGGGAATTAGTAGAAAAATTATATCAAAAGCCATTCAAAGGCGGCAAAGAATTGAGGGCACTGATTCAAATGAATTATGGGAATTCTCAGGGAGATTTCCACATAAAGATAAAAAAGATGTTGAAGCATTGAGAACACTAATTGAAGAGTATTGGAAGAATAATACAAGGCCATCTCCAAATCAAAGGGATGTCATAAGAAGGAGAATCGGTAGTCGGAACCGTGAGCCACATCCAAAGCATTTTTTGGATACGGCTCAAACCCAATTTTTTCATAAATTTCAAAATAATTATCCTTAAATTAGTATTTCTCAAAGATTTTTTGAAATGCTTAAACCTTTTTATGTCAAGATAAATCACACACGTACTACTTGTTGCTGTAGAATACATGTTGAATTCTATAGCCATTATGATGTTTATCATTCTATATGTTTATATTTGCATACTAATGATGTTTTGCAGGATTTTGGAATAGATTCCCCACCAAAATATTCAAGAGAGTTCTTATCAAATTTTTTTTATGTGAAATAGAGGATGGAAAAATATTCTACAGGAAAAAATGCTTGGATGGTTCATGCGAGCATTGCGGTGGCTTGCAACAAATTCCTGTATGTCAACATATGCAAAGAACAAATGAGGTGGGACAAAAACTAGTAGAGTTCAGGAAGTATAAAATAGTGGCATACACTACAAAAGATGGGTCTCAAGCAAAAAGGCATGATTTGGTTATTTAAAAGATTTCAGTGTATCATTTTATGTCCATGTTTCATGAGAATCTAGTGTATGAGTATGCAAGGCATACCCATAGAGCTTGGTAGCTGGACACATAATTCAAGCTATGCAAGGATACCTTTCCAGTTGGCAGCATAGTATCAGTGGTTGAATTTGTAGAGAACTACACTCTATAGCCATAGTGTGAGGTGCAGTCACAATATTACAACTCCACATAGGTTTTTATATTTGTGCACATAGCATTCATTCATGCAACTGATAGTACAGAGGAACAAAGGAAGTTATTGATGGAGTATCACTTTTATATTAGTGATGATCACACACATTCTCCAGAGCTCATGCAAGGTTGCTTCCAGATGTTCTACAATGATTTGGCTCAGAGGGGCATGCATATGGTTAGCATATAATATGGTCGGATAACTGTGCAACATAGTTCAAGAACGCACACATGTTCTATTGGTTGTGCATGATGCGTCTCACTACAGGTGTTCAACATATGTGGAAATTTTTTGAGGTCATTCATGGAAAGGGGGAGCATGCTGGTGCAGGAGCATGCATGAAAGAGCATTAACATGAGAAGAGTTAAAGTACAAAGATAGTGCAAAGTTGATAGATGCAGGATCAATTGTCGAGTGGCGTAATGCTTTGATGGGTCTAGGTGATGAAGGTACATCTTCAGTTCATATATTTTTTTGGTTGATGGATGATACTAACATTGCACCATATGAAGATTGTTGTACACTAACAGGATCGAGTGAGCTAGACTCTTTCCTTATCTCAAATGCAGGTTCATGGAGTATCGATACACGTAAGATGGCATGCTTTTGTTCTTCATGTACAATGCAAGCTTGGAATGATTGTGAGTCAGGGGAGTGGGTTGACAAATGGTTAACAAGTTATCTTAGCCCACTTCATAGGTATCACCCTCCAATGACATTGGAACTAACACAGATGGAATCATCGGTCGACTTTGACCACATATCGGATCTAGTTCAACCAGGTAATATATCTACTTGCTTAGTTTTTAAAATTCCATATTGTTATAGATTACTTTGTACTATATTTTTAATGTTGACTAGTTTCAAGTGATTTGTTGCACATATCAATGCAGGGCATGTTTATTGGTCTGAATAGCAGTGTGGAAAAATATAAGGCAAGATTGGTTGCAAAGGGTTATTCCCAGGTAGAGGGAATTGATTATGGGGAAATATTTTCTCATGTAGCTAAGCTGACATCTATCAAATTTATTTTGTCACTTGCAACAACATATGACTTAGAGGTTGAACAGATGGATGTGAAGACAACATTTCTTCATGGTGATCTTGAAGAAGAAATCTATATGTCCCAGCCTGAGCACTTTGTTGAGGAAGGTAAAGAAAAACTGGTATGTAAATTAAAGAAGTCTCTGTATGGGTTAAAGTAGTCACCTAGAATGTGGTACCAGAAATTTGATACTTTTGTATTATGTTTGGGATTTGTGAGATCAAAATCTGATCACCGTGTTTATTATAAAGCTGAAAGTGATCAAGTACTTGTTATTGCTCTCTATGTTGATGATATGCTGTTCATAGGCAATAGTAAACCAATGATTTATGATCTTAAGTCTCAGTTGTCTGCTAAACTCGAAATGAAAGATCTTGGTGCAGCAAGGTATATTCTGGGGATGGAGATAACCAGGGACATGAATAGTAGAAAGCTTTGGCTCATTCAGAGTAAGTATATTAGGACTTTTCTAGAGAGATTTTGTATAATGATTGCAAACAACTAGTGGTTCCAGTCTTGCAAGGAACAAAGCTATCTGTTGAAGATTGTCCAAAATCTCCTACTAAGATGGAGGACATGACCAGTGTACCCTATGCTAGTGCAGTAGGCAGTCTTATGTATGCAATGGTCTGTACAAGGCCAGACATTGCCCAAGTAGTTGGAGTTCTTAGTCATTTTATGGCTAATCCAGGAAGAACACAATGGGATGTTGTGAAGAGAGTGTTTAGATATTTGAAGGGAACTTCAGATTTCGATTTGTGCTACCATGGGAACTTGGTTGAATCACAGAGGACTCTCAACATTCTAGGCTATGTTGATTCTTGGGCAGGGGACATTGACAGTAGGAGGTCCACCAGTGGATACATTTTCATGTTGAATGGTGGTGCAATGAGTTGGATGAGCAAGGCGGTAGGTTGTAGTCACTTTGTCCACTATGGAGGCTGAATATATGGCAGCTACACATGCTTGTAAAGAAGTAGTTTGGTTGAAATGTTTGTGTTCTAACATTGGTTTTGATGCAAGGAAAATAACAATTTTCTGTGACAGTCAGAGTGCAATTTGTCTGGCAAAGAATCCTACTTTCCATGCCGGATGAAACATATAGACGTACAGTACCACTTTGTACGAGATATGGTGGAGGATGGAAAGGTCAGTTTGGAAAAGGTTGATACTCTGGAGAATGTTGCAGATGCATTGACAAAGCCAGTGAGCATAGACAAGTTTAGGTGGTGTGCTAATTCAATGGGCCTTAGTACCCATGATTTTTAGTAAGTTTTGTTGTGCTCTGGAGGTGCCTATGTGATCTTCATCAAGTGGGAGATTGTTGGAAATATGTGCCTCAATCATCACAGGCTGAAACCTCTCCTAGAGCCAAGTCAGTGTGACAGCTCTTATGTCTAGCCGACTAGCAGTTTGGAACATCTGTTTTGTACAGGTCATTGTGACCTAGGTTCTATCTCACCGAACATTCCTATCACTGTGACATATTATATTCGCTATGACCTCTTACCGCATGGAGTTCTCTAGCCGACAAGCCATTCAATTGGGAGTCGGGGAGAGTCTTGGATGTTCTCTATGAGTTCCAGCGATAGCTGAAGTCTTGTCGACAATGTTTGGTTTGAGGTCTTTGGGGTAACTCAAATGGCTTTAGGAAGAAGTCCAAGTGAATGGAGAATGTCTCACTAATAGGAATACATATGATGTCTTCATGATAACATAAAGATCCCAGTGTGAGGTCTTAGCGATAGATGAAAGTCTTACTAACAAGGACACACTCGGTAGTCATCGGTGTAACACAAAGGTTTTGTTATGAAGTTTGGGCGAAGTGTTAATGTCTCACCGATGTTGAAGTCTATTCTCGGTAAGACTCATGGCGACTAATGGTCTCAGTGTATCATGGTGCTTTTAGTAAGAAGTCCCTGCGATTTTGGTGAGTCTTGCCGATGATGTTGAATGTTTTGGTATAACCTTAATGACTCGATAAGTACTCTCGGGGAAGGTGGTATGTCTTGGTGACTGCTGATGACTTCGGGGTGACACTTGTGATCTCAGAGAAACCTCTTAGCGAGTATTAAGTCTTTTCGACAGTAATTTTTGGAGCTCGGTATGACTTGTGAGCATTTAGCATGAGGTCCTGGGGAAGAATGATAGTCTTGCCGAATGGTAAACTCACATCTATGAGACTTTTGGACCTCGTTATGATCTCCTGGTGAAAGCGACAGGTCTCGCTGACTGTTTGGTGATTTGGTTTAACACATGAAGCTCGATAGAACATCTTGGTGACAACAATAACTCTTGGCGACATCGATACGAAGTTTTTGGCATCGGGGAGACACTTCTTGTGTCTCACCAACATGCCGATACAATGTGAGCTCTATTGACCGAGTGGGACCATCCGATGTGGCTTGTTGTCAACCAATGGGAGAAGCTGAATCTGAATAGTTGGAAGATGGTTCGTTGTGACGGTTCTGTGAGGAAGCTCGACGGACATGGATCGACATGGTTATACTCTGTGATTGCAGATTGTGAATGGTTAGTTGAATCGATGGATTGTTGTGTGGTTGTATGATCAGTAAATGTATTCTAATCTGTAAAGACTGTAACTTGAAGGTTCCTATACAAGATTGTTCATGGTGAATGCTGATGTATAATGATGCCAGAAAGATAAGTCTAACATTTGTATGTAATCTCCATTACTGTAATACGAAGTGATTTCTCTTGGTGTGGTGGGTTTTTCTCCCGTAAGGGTTTTCCCACGTATATTTGGTGTTCATATGTGGTTTTCTAATTCTCTGTTTCTGATATTTATTTCAAGTGCATCTTAGTTGGACTATAATTGAAAAATTAAAAGTGTCTTTGTATTCTTCCCTGAGGTATTGACGTTAGGAGAGTTATTTTCCACATCTATCTTTCCTTACAAGTTTGACAAGTGTCAAGAAACTTTCGAATAGATCAAAGACTATATTTTGACACCACCTATCCTAATGCTATGCACTAAGGGAAAAACTCTTATCCTATACATTTCAACAACCACTTTATCACTAGGGGCATTGCTTGAACAAAGTGACCATAATGAGAAAGAAAGAGCTATATACTACATTAGTTGCACCTTGGTTGGATATGAACTCAACTACACACCCATAGAACATGCCTATCTCATAGTTGTCTTCATTGCTCAAAAGTTAAGACATTACATGTTGAACCACAAGACACAACTAGTGGCAAAGATCAATCCATCGAAGTATCTCCTCAGTCGGGCAACGTTAACAGGTTGGTTGGAAAAATGGGTTATGATACTGAGTGAGTATGATATACAATACATGGAACACAAGGCTATAAAAGGACAGGTAATAGAAAATCAACTTGCTGATGCACCCATACAAGGTGATCACCCTTTGGTAGCAAACTTCCCTGAAAATTCCATCTTTCATGTTGATCCTAAATCACCTTAGAAGCTCTATTTTGACAGGTCCCATATAGGTCATCGCTCAGGAGTAGGTATACTATTCATCACACCACAAGGGTACTCTGTTCCTAAGTCATCATGAATTGCCTTCCCCTGTACTAATAACATTGTGGAATATGAGTCACTTGTCACATGATTCTGAATGGATATCAAATGGAAAATCAAAACATTTCTAGTATTTGGAGATTCTCAGTTGGTTATTAACTAGGTCAATGATGAATATGACACCAAGGATGAAAATTTGATGCCCTACAAATGCATGGTTGATAGCTTTCAATCATATTTCAACATGCTCACTTTTGAACAAATTCCCAGGGCACAAAATAAGGTCACCAATGCTATGGCTATGATAGGATCTCTCTTAGACTTTCCCAACAACGTGCCGCAATTCGAGTTCTTAGTGGAATAGTTGTTGGTTCCTGCTTATGATATTCTTGAGTCATAAATGGTTTCTGAGCTTGTTGGTCCCAATTCACTTTGGTATCAAGACATATATGATTACCTTCATTTATAGACCCTCCCCCCAAACCTTTCCAATAACCAACGTAAATCCCTTATACACAAAGCCTCCCATTACACCATCATCAGTGACACTTTATACTAACATAACTTTGAAAATACCCTTCTTTGATGTCTTAACACTGAAGAAGTTCAAACAACCTTACATGAGGTACATGAAGGTATATGCAGATCTCATTCAAGTTGCCCAACCTTAGCTAAGAAAGTTATGAGACTTGGGTATTATTGGATGACAATGGAAAAGGATGCCCTTTAGTTCGTAAGAACATGCCAACAATGTCAAGTACACAGTGATCTAATTCATGCACGCGTGCAAGAAATTTGACCCATCACTTCTCCTTGGCCCTTTTCACAATGGGGACTTGAACTCATGGGTAAAATCCATCCCACCTCATCCAATAGCCATAAATTCATTATCACCACCACCAAATATTTCACCAAATGGATAGAAGCAATTCCCATCACATACATAACTGGTAAGCAAATTTCCAAATTCATCCTTAACTACATCATCTATTGGTATGGTGTTCCATAGTCCATCATCACAGAAAATGACTTTCCTTTCAAAAATTAGGATGTTAGTGAGCTTTGTGAATGCTTCCACATTCAACACTTCTCCATGCCCTATTACCTGCAAGGTAATGGTCAAGTTGAGGTGTCTAATAAGACAATTATCAAGATTCTTAAGAAGACCGTCAATGACGCGGGCCATGACTGGAATTTACAACTTAACCCTGATTTGTGGGCTTACCACACCATCATCCATACACCTACTGGAGCCACCCCTTTCACCTTGATCTTTGGAGATGAAGCCATCCTGCCCATAAAGGTCAAAATACCCTCTCTTAGAGTCTCCATGAAGGGATTGATCGATGATGAAGAGTATCGATTGCATGAGCTGGAAATGTTAGAAGAATGAAGACAAAATGCCTTGAATCACTTACAGGCATATCAGAATCGCCTTTTCTATAGTTATAACAAGAGAGTTATGGTCTGAAAGTTTGGCATTGGTGACTTAGTCTTGATGAAAAATACAAAGAATCAATTTGACTAAGAGAAACTTGGAAAGTTCGAGCCCAATTGGTTAGGCCCTTACATCATCATTGCTGCATTTGGTTCTAACACTTACCAATTAGCCACTCCAAACGGGGAGTAGTTAATAGAACCTATTAATAGTTTGCATCTTCATAAATTTTACACATAGTATTAGAGAGCTTGGCTGGAAACTAGGAAAAATACAAAAAAAAATTGAAAAATACATAAAAATCATCACCCTAATGAAAGCCTGGCAAACAGGCATCTTGGTGACACCAAAAAAAAAATATATAAAAAAATAGTAAAGATAAATAATCCATCCAATAGTGAAAACCACTTCGGTGACGCTTTGGATAAGTACCATGGTGAGAACCTGGAAAAATGTCACCATGCATAGGCAGTCTTTGCTTCACCATCTAATATCACTCCATCTGCCTTTGTCCATAATAAATACCCAGTCATTTGACATCCTCACAATTTCCATCATAAAGTGTCACTATTCCTTTCCATGACTGACAATGGTTGACATCAAGTCTTGCATACCGTCCATATTTCATCTCAAGCACATCATTTTCCATCTCCTTCAGTTTGGCTAGTCCTCTGTTGGCAACACAAGGGAAAACAACTGAGAGGGGGGTGAATTAGTTGTCACAAAAATTTAAAACTTATTCAACTTATTAACTTTATTCTTAAATATGATTATAAACCATGAAAGCATAAATCATCAACACATCAGAAACACACATAACACCAAGATTTTTTTACGTGGAAATCCTGTTAGGGGAAAAACCAAGGCGGAGGTTAGTCCTAAAGATTATACCCTATTAAAAGTATAAGAAATGAAAGTATGGGGAATGCACTTTCATTTAGGCACACTGCCTATAGTTCACTGCTCAATTACAATAGGGCTAACCACCCAAAGGAAGACACACTATCTTAAATAAAGAATCAGATTACATCCACAGGGGTTTGAACTGATAGAATAGCATTTGCTAATTCCTGATCATAGTTCCGATTAAGCGCATGAACACTTCTTTCCTCTTCTTCACTCTTCTTCGCACTCTACTCTGCCTTCAAATGATTTAGACCAATATTTTCACATACACACACATAAGCACACTATGGCATCCACTCACACACACCAATTCGAATAAAAAATCGCTCTTATATATCTGCAACAAGAAATTTCATCCCTACATGTTGACTTCAACAGAATAATAAAATAAATATAAAATGTCAGCCCAAAAAATTAAAGATTATTAATGCGAATCAACCAAGGTCAGCCACAACTTCAATTAATTACTCCTCGAAGATCCACAACATGCTACAACCACCATATTGTCCAAGAACAAGAAAAACATGAACACGCAAGATAAAATAGCCAACCACGAGCACAATGATCAATGTAGAGGTACAACAAAGATAGAGCACGATCTAGAAGCATCCAAAAAAATCACGAATCACCATAGAAGCATCCGCAACAACTGAACTACCTGAAATCACATCATCTTCAATCAAGAACACAAACAGAGGCAACAAAAAAAATGTCAGAATATAAATCTTCATAACTCAATCAAATCTTCACGCGAACCTCTAAAACTTGATGTGGATAAAGTAGATATACTTGGAAAAAAACCCTTTAGTCCACAACCTTTGATCATCAATGTACAAAACTTACCAACATACTAAACTTCACTTCACCACAGGCAACTTGCAACTCATCTCATTACAATTTTCTTAATATCCTCAACATATACAACTTCTAATGAATTAATGCTAATAGTGTTGACATCAATGACAATCACATATCAGCAACACAACCACAATCCAACAATCTCCCCCTTTGGATTACAATTTTCTAACTCTTGACATCACTCCCCCTTAGAATTAATGCTAATAGTGTTGACTCAATGACAATCACATATCAACACAACCACAATATCCAACAATCTCCAATTGATGACAACACATGATGTGAAAAACACATCAACACAACTAACTCTTGACACTCACTCCCCCTTAGGTTCTGACTCATTAACTCTTCCACATGATTCCATCCCATGATCATCTCCCCCTTTGACATCAATGAAAAATATTTCTTCTATAAAATCTCTGAACCACATATCTGAACATCTGAACATTTGACTACTCCCCTTGAGTAGCTGCCACAACAACATCAATCCAAAATAAGATATGACTATGAAATGAAAAGACTGATGCAATGCAATGCATCCTTAGTTCTGATTAGGAGGGGTAATCACCCCTAACTTCCCTCTAAGATACTCAAAAGTATCCTTAGGAAATGGCTTTGTAAATATTTCTGCAATCTGCTCCTTAGTAAGCACATACTCCAGTCTAACTTCCTTTTCACTCACCTTTTCTCTCAAAAAGTGAAACTTAATAGATATATGCTTTTTCTTTGAATGTAGCACCAAATTATTAGAAATGTTAATAGCACTTGAATTATCAGAAAATATAGCAATAGGCTCATTATACACAACTCTGATATCCTTGAACATCTACTTCATCCACATGACTTGATTACAATTGTTAGCATTAGCAATGTATTCAGCCTCTACAATAGATAAGGAAATGACATTTTGCTCTTACTTAACCATGAAATTAGCTTCTTACCCAAGAAAAATACTCCACCACTAGTAATTTTCCTATGATTTACATCTCTTTCCCAATCAGCATCAGTAAAGGAACTCAATGTAAGATCACCATCTTTAGGATACCATAGGCCAAAGTCAACTGTTCCCTTCAAGTATCTGAAAATTCTCTTCACAACAATCACATGCGATTCCTTCGGGTCAACTTGAAATCTTGCAACAATACATACAACATTCATGATATCAAGCCTAGTTTGAGTTAAATACAACAATCCACCAATCATTGATCTATATATAGTTTAATTTTCCATCAGAGAATCATCTGCTATTGTCAACTTGCATCTTGGTCACCATGGGTGTACTGACTAGCTTTGAATCTTTCATACCAACTTCTTCAACAATCCCTTCACATACTTGGACTAAGATATAAAAATACCTTTATCTAACTAAGTAATTTGCAATCCCAAAAAGAATTTCATCTCACCAATCATTGAAATTTTAAATTCCCTCTTCATCTTATTAGCAAACTTCATGCAAAAACCATCATCTCCTCCAAAAAAAATATAATCAACAAAGACTTCAACAATTAAATCTTTATTACCATTCTTGAAATACAAATTACTATTAGTAGTACCTTTTTCCAATCTAGTATATCATGCTCTAGGGGCTTGCTTGAGTCCATACAATGATTTCTTCAACCGACACACCATATCTCGCTTATTAGTCAACTGGAATCCATTAGGTTGCTCAACATACACCTCTTCTTCCAATTCACCATTTAGAAAAGTTGACTTGACATCCATCTGATAAACCTTGTAGTTCTTGTGAGTAGCATAGGCAAGAAATAATCTTACAGCTTCAATTCTAGAAATAGGGACAAAAGTCTCTTCAAAATCAATTCCTTCCATCTATGAATATCCTTTGCATACCAATCTTGCTTTGTTTCGAACCACTTCACCTTGCTCATTCAGTTTATTTCTAAAGACCCATTTAGTTCTAATGACATTCTTATCCTTAGTTCTAGGAACAAGAATCCATGTATCATTCTTCTCAATCTTTTTTAGTTCCTCTTTCATTGCTTCAACCCAATACTCACCTTTACATGCTTCATTCAAACTAGTAGGCTCAGTCTTTGAAATCAAGCAGTATTCTTTTGCAATCTTTCTCCTAGTTTGGAAACCTTTGTTCTTATCACCTATAATCTGATCTTCTAAATGATTCAATATTACATACCCCAGAGTCCTCTTAGGTTGTTCTTCAACTTTAGGCTCTTGTGTTCTCTCTTCTGCAACTTCACTGGTTTCTTCTTCCTCTTGATTTTCTTGATCCACCATAATGATTTGAACTTGATTTGTTGTTTGAACTTTCTTTCCTTTATTTGTACTAACATTCTGATCATCAAAATCATATCCATAGGTTTTGGATGGTGTACCTAAGTCTTCATCAACCTTGACATTTACACTTTCAACCATTTTACTCAATCTTTTATTGTAACACCGGTAGGCCTTGCTATTAGTAGAATAACCCAGAAAGATACCTTCATCACTCCTAGCATCAAAATTTCCTATGTCTTCATCTCTCTTGATATAACATTTGCTTCCAAATATCTTGAAATATTTAATAGTAGGCTTTTGACCAATCCATAGCTCAAAAGGGGTCTTACCGGTATCTCCTTTGATTTGTACCTGATTGAGTGTGTACACAACAATACTCACAAATTATCTCCAATAAATATGAGGGACATTTCCTTCGAACATCATAGTTCTAGTAGCATCTTCAATTTTTTTGTTCTTCCTTTCCACAACTCCATTTTGCTGAGGGGTCAGCAGTGCAGATAATTGTCTCTTTATTCCATGTTCTTCACAAAAAGAATTAAATTCACTGGAAGTGAATTCCAATGCTCTAGATTTCTCCCTTAAGAAAGTAAACCACACCATTCTTGAATAATCATCAATGAGTAACATGAAATACCTATAACCTTGTAGACTTCTAACCTTAGAGGGACCACACAGATTAGTATGCAAAAGTTCCAACAATTCATTTGAACAATGTTGTTTTCTCTGAAATGAAATTCTAGTTTGCTTTCCTAACTGACATTCGTTGCATATGGCATTAGTAGGTTTCACCAACTTAGGTAGATCTCTCACAGCCTTAGTAGAACTTATCTTGACAATATTATCAAAGTTAACATGACACATTCTCCTATGCCATAACCAAATTTCATCAACATGAGCAATCAAACAACTTTTACTAGTAGAACTCAAGTGAAAGATATTAACTTTTGTTTTTGTACCTGATGCAATAACATTTTCGGAAGTCAATATTTTGCACTATCCATCCTTGAACTAAAGATTGTATCCCTTATCAACCATCTGACCAACACTTAAAATATTATGCTTCAATCCTTCCATATACAAGACATCATCAGTATTATGCTTACCATCAAGAGAAATACATCCTCTTCCATGAATCACACCAACTGTATTATCACCAAATCTCACAACACCACCATAATAATTTTCCAAACTTAAAAACTTACTTTTATCTCTTGTCATATGATGTGAACATCCACTATCAATTACCCATTCATCTTTCTCTTCAACTCGAGTAGCTAGGGATTTCTCCACATTTTTACAACTAGTAGATTCAATAGATACATGATTATTTTCCTTGATAGCAATAAATACCCATTCATCACCACTTCTATTTCCTCTATCAGATTCATCATCTGTCACACCTTCATTAGCAACATAGTAACATTTCTTTTAAAATCTAGGTTTGTTATTTCTTGGTTTAGGAGTTCTTTTTGGACACCTTGATGCAAAATGACCTATCTTATTACAATAAAAACATTTAAGAGGCAATTTTCTTTCATAATTACCTTTTCCTCTCAGTACTCTTTCGATAATAAGTGCTTCCAACTCTTCTAGGTCTCTTTCTTCTTCTTTAATTTTTTTGATTTCATCCTCATACTTGAATGTCATTCTAGATGAACTCTCACTTGGATCATATCTATGTCTATCTCTTCTAGAAGTAGTAGCCTTAAATGCATATTCAACTTTAGGAAGGTAATCACCAAATTCATTCAACTCAAAAGCAGTAAGCTTACCAACCAACATGTCTCTGGTTACATTTGTTACAGTCTGAAGCTCTTCAATAGCACTACCTTTGACTTTGTAAGAATCAGACAAGGATATAAGCACTTTAGCAACAATCTCTGATTCATCTATTTGGACCCACCAACACATCTGATACCGCACACAAGTTCATTCACTCTTTGCATAAAAATAGTAATGTTCTCATCATCACCCATTCTCAAATTTTCATATTTTCCTTTCAAAATCTACAACTTAGCAATCTTCACATTAGTATGACCTTCATACAAGGTTTCCAAAATTTTCTACATCCCATAAGGAGTCTTCAGATCCATAACATTTGTCATCTTAGAATCAGTCAAGGCACTCAACGATGCTTCATTAGCCCTGATATTATATCCAACATCTATAATCTTAGAAGTAGTAATAGGACCATTATGAGGAATAACATACCTATTACATGTAATGTTCCAGAAGGGTTCACCAATGCATGTCAAGTGACACTCCATTCGAGTCTTCCACAGAGAATAATTTTTTCCATCAAATCTCAAACTATCCTTCTTGTAAGTCACTATCCCATATCACCTCAAGCTATTAAAATTCTTCCAAGGAACCTGCTCTGATACCAATTGTTGGCAACACAAGGGTAGACAACTGAGAGGGGGGGTGAATTAGTTGTCACAAAAATTTAAAACTTATTCAACTTATTAACTTTATTCTTGGATCTAATTATAAACCATGAAGCATAAATCATCAACACATCAGAAACACACATAACACCAAGTATTTTTACGTGGAAACCCTATTAGGGGAAAAACTATGGTAGAGGTCAGTCCACAAGATTATACCCTATTAAAAGTATAAGAAATGAAAGTATGGGGAATGCACTTGAATTCAAACACACTTCCTAGAGATCACTACTCAATTACAATAGGGCTAACTGCCCAAACGAAGACACACTGTCTTATAGAAAGAATTGGATTACATCTGTAGGGATTTGAACTGATAGAATAACATCTGCTAATTCCTTATCACACTTCCGGTTAAGCGCATGAACACTTCTTTACTCGTCTTCGCTCTTCTTCACAATTTTCTCTACCTTTGAATGATTTAGACTAATATTTACACATACACACATAAAAGCACACTCTGGCATCCACTCACACACACCAATTCGAATAAACAATCACTCTTATATATCCGCAACAAGAAATTTCATCCGTACATGTCATTTCAACAAAATAATAAAATTAATATAAACTGTCGGCCCAAAACATTAAAGATTATTAATGTGAATCAACCACGGTCAGCAACAACTTAGTGAAGACCCAAATCAACATCTCGAATGTGGAAAAAATTCAATTAATTACTCCTCAAAGATCCACACCATGCTACAACCACCATGTTGGCCAAGAATAAGAAAAACATGAACACGCAAGAGAAAATCACCAACCACAAGCACAACGTTCAATGCAGACATGCAACAAAGATAGAGTATGATCTAGAAGCATCCAAAAACATCACGAATCACCATAGAAGCATCCGAAACAACTGAACTAATTGAAATCGCGTCATCTTCAATTAGGAACACAAATAGAGGCAACATAAAAACTGTTAGAATATAAATATTCATAACTTGATTAAATCTTCACTCAAATCTCTAAAACTTGACGTGGATAAACTAGATATACTCAGCAACAAACCATTTAGGCCACAACCTTTGATCATCAATGTATAGAACTTACTGACATACTGAACTTCACTTCACCACTGACAACCTACAACCCATCTCATTACAATTTTCTTAATATCCTCGACATATACAACTTCTAATGAATTAATGCTAATACTATTGACATCAATGACAACCAAAATATCCAATAGTCCTTGACCTATCTGGGGGCAACCCTTTATCATTTGACTACAGTGGGTCTCCACATGGTCTTGAAGATCATAAAATGTTCTAAAAAAAGCCATAAAATTTTGAAAAATGTCCAAAAAAATTCATAAAAATCATAAAATTTCCTAAAAATCATAAAAATTAGAATTGGTACTAAAAAAAGCCATAAAAAAAATGTCTTGAAAAAATTCATAAAAAATAGAAAATGTCCTAAAAAAAGGCATAAAAACCAGAAAATGTCCTGAAAAAAGCCATAAAAATTGAAAAATGTCCGAAAAAATTCATAAAAATAAAAAATGTCTTGAAAAATCCATAAAAATAAAAAAATGTCTTGCAAAAAACCATAAAAATTAGAAAATGTCCTAAAAAAGTTCATAAAAATAAGAAAATGTCATGAAAAAATTCATAAAAATTAGAAAATGTCCTTAAAAAAGCCATAAAAATTAGAAAATGTCTTGAAAAAAGCCATAAAAATAAAAAAATGTCCTTAAAAATTCCATAAAAATTAGAAAATGTCTTGAAAGAAAATCCAAAAAAATAAAATAAAATTGAAAAACACTAAAACATCCAAATAATGCTCAAAAATTCCAAAAATAAAGTTAGAGTCTGTCATGTCAATTGTGTCAGTCTTTGTCATAGTCGAACTACATTGTCTCTGCACATTTGCTATGTATGCAAGGCTCATCTTTGAGCCCCCTAGACATTAGGTTAGTTCTTTTAGGTTTGTTGAAATAAAATCATGACTCAATCTTTGATCAATAAGACAAAGTAGTGTTGAACTATGAGGTCTCTGAGTGTATGACATAGGCAAGTCTATCAATTCATGAGTCCTCGAGGCTGCACTAGGTCAATCCATTAGGGTTCATGGAATTCACTATCATACACATCAAATATCTTCAAATAAAAAAAATTATTTTACATCCTAAATTGGGGAACTCTTAAAACAAACTTTTCCAATCATTTAATCAACATTTCAACTAAATTGGCATGTCAACAAAGACATGTGGTTAATCTAGTCATCTAGCCAAATTTGGTCAAATTATCATACCAAGTCAACTTGTCAACTCTTGGTTATTATTCAGATATGTCTTTTTGAAGAACAACCTATGTCATTTATTTATGCTTTAGGATACATCTTTCCTTAACATCGTCATTGTCATCTAGCATTTTGGGAGATTCTCATGAAATTTGAGCATCGATCTTCTCATCATCATCATTCAGGATATGTCCTTCCTAAATTTGGCATTACCTAGCATTTGTCACACATAAACCTAGACTTCATCAAACCTGGAGTCTCGACATCAAAACATTTGACCTTCAAACATACTTGACAAACACTTTGGAAAACACTGTCTTTAATCTTGTCATATTTTTCATTTGGTTTTTCATCCTGACTACTAGTTCCTTGAGGATGTCCTAGCATTAGGATTTAGAGGAGCAATGATGTATCATGATCATTTTCTTGTCTTTTCAAATGGTCATGTTGCTAGTTCCTCGAGGATGTCCCAGTGCATAGGATTTAGAGGAGCAACGATGTATCATGGCTTGTGTTTCTTATTTGTGGTTGGTTGTGACAAAAAGACTGGGGAAACTGAGCTCCTTGTATGAGTCATGATCATCCTTGTCACTGACCGATTGTTCTATGTAATGGTATGACCATGCACACCATTGATTTATGTCATATCATGGTGTTTATTGGATATTACGATAATCCACTCAATGATGATTAAAGAAACACCTATGAGTACTTTAGTAGTATATTGAAGGATTTGTTCTCCACACTAACATCCATCCCCTTTTGTTTGGTCACTTCTCTCCTTCTGCCTCTTGGTGATATCCTGTGACATAAAAAAATATGATTGCATACATGCTCATATAAAAATTTCATTAGTGCATTATACATTTGCATACATCCATTCACATAGTTGCATTTACATTGTTAGCATAAATACATCATTTGCATCAATTCATTTGCATAAACATAACATATAAGTGCATTGAAAATTTTCATGCATCATCCATATCATCAATGCATATAGATTTGGGATCATCACATGAAGCATTACATATCACATTATCCATACATACATAATCATTCAAAATCATAAGCATGAAATCCATTAGAATAAAAACATTAAGCACATACAAAACATCATCATCATCGTCATCATAAAATAACCATCATACATAAAGTAGTCTCATCATTACATCTCATCATAAATAACCATCATACATGCATACATCCCATAAAATAAAATGCACCATCATAGGAATCATCGCATACATCACACACATAAACATAATAAAATCATGATGCATCACAACATAACACATAGAATAGAATCCACACCAAAAATTCATCATTTATATCTCTCAAAATCATGTCACGAGATAGAGTCTTGAAGAATCCCAAAAATAGAGCTCGTAGGCTCGATGGTCAATATATATAAATTTATCAACATAATGTCAATATAAAATTCCCTAAACTATACTCTCCTCGTCCCCTCGAGGAGAAGAATGGGGTGACTGATGCTCTCTCATTGGCGCTGATGGTATCTGTGGGGACTTGACAGGATTGCTTTGTGATGTTGATGGTACAATGGAAGATGGTCGGCTATGATGAGACCTATTCCCTAAAGATGATAATCCATGACTGTGGCTGGACCTATGCCCTAGTGAATGCCTATGGATGTGGTGTGACTAATGTACTGATGACGGTCCAAACAAAGTGGATGGGCTCACATTGTTCTGGCTCCTACTGCTGCCACTACCTATCCCAGTCTGAGATTGTGTAAGGCTAGGATCCCACTGTTCTATTGGAACTATTTTCTCATAGAGCATCCTATACCACTCTCAGCTATTGCTCATCCTGGCTAGCTCTCTAGCCACCTCCCCCACTAGCCCAGTGCATAACTATATGAAATTAGAACACCAAATTTGTACCTCTTGCTGCCTAACCACTGCTTGCTCTCGCTCCACCCTCGTCACCTCTAGCTCCAAATCCAATGTTCTAATTTGAGCGAGGGCCTTGTGCAACCTTCTCTACATATCGGCTAGTTGTTGATCCACTGTAGTATCCCACAATAATGGTGGTCTCCTACCTATGTCCTTCTCACCCTCCACCATCTAATCTCTAAGTTGTCTCTCTACATCATCCATATCCTCATCCCTGCTGATATCTATCTCCTCATCCTCCCTATCTCCTCCTCTCCACCGACATCCAATGCCTCCTCTCCTATAAACACATCCTCCTCCCTCGGCACCTCCCCCTCTACCTCCATTAGATGAGGTCCCTCTGGCTACTCTACCTCTTCCTTGACCTCCTCTTGTCAACCCTCCTCTTGTCTAGGCTCCTCTTGTTGGCCCTCCTCTCTCCCCTCCTCCTCTCCCTCCTCTCGGATCGATGCTAGCAATATTCGCTTGAATCGTTGGTGCACTCTCTTGGCCTACCCCCTCTTGTCGTCTCCTCCTCTCCTCCTCCTACCACCTCCTCCATCTCTCCTATCCCCTCCATCATCACCTCCACCTCCATCTCCTATACTTCCATCTCAACCTCTCCTCTTGTAGCCATCCATGCCTTCTCTCCCTCCTTGGTGAATCTGTGGTACCACTGCCTGTCAATCCACTGGTGCCAGCTAATCAGGATATGTTAAAGGAAGTGACCTATGTGTTAACCACCACACATCATAGTTTGGGGTGGTCCTTGCATTTGCTAGACCCCCACTACATCCCCATTACAATGTGTATAAGAGAAAAATTGCACCCCATGTGAAAATACCATTTTTTCCTTTATCCACTTTGGAAAACCAAGTTTGGAGGATTAATTCCACCTAACCCTACTATTTGCATCATAATTGGCACCTGTTTTGAGCATCGGTGGAGGTGTTTCTTTCAAGGACGCCTGCGCAACACACATACATGTGTGCGGTGTGCTTACATCCCATACAAATTCTTACATCTGGAGCATGCAGAGGCATTATGCTTCCCATTGGGGGTCAATTTGTAATTCCCTCCTCAACCGACTGACCCGAATATGGCTATTTCTCTTAATCTCTTCTTCAAATTCATCCCTTGAACTAGCATTTTTTTTTTGACACCTCTCCCCTCTCTCTTTACACACATCCCTTCACATCTTCTAAGAAATATTCATCAACTCAAGCTTCCATTCTTGCACTCTCACATTCACTCTCAAGCTCACTTTCACTCACTCCAAACATCCAAGCATTCCATTGCTACAAAACCTCACTCCATCACTTCGGTAGAGCATGTTTGGGACAATTGAATTGCAACAAAGGCTTGAGTTCCTCTCATTTCTCCCCCAAGCAGCCTTGAGTGCTCTTGGTGGAGGTGGTAAGCTTCCCTCTCCTCTCCTCTCTCACTTGGTTGAGTAGCATAGTACTGCTTTGTTGTGTTTGTGTGTTCTTTACTACACTATTTCTTTATCTCATTTCCTTGGTTGTCCATGGAGGTGGAAACACCTAAATAGGGGTCTGACTGAGGTAGGCCCCTATACAACCACCCAATATTTTCCCTCATTATGTGTGTAGGAGTATGTGCTCTTCAAATGATTAGCTAGCTAATGACTTTCTTAGGTGAGATCCTCCTTTTCCTTGTCACTCTTGCATTTCCACTTTACAACATTAGAGAACACCTTGTTTATTTGTTAGTGTCATTCTATCCCTTTAGTTAGTTAGCTAGGTTGTTATTCATTTTAGCAGGTTTGACCTCGTCTCTATTGTTTTTTGGTTGTATGGAAGACAACACACTTTAGAGACACCAGTGCATTATGCTATCATCCAAAGATTGCACTTCCATCTTCGAATAGAGATCTCCTTGAGACACAGAGTTGAACTTGAAAACCAGCTCGCCTAGCCCCACATTGAAACTTAGGATTGCAGAGTGGTTGCAGGACACCATAGTCCTCATCATTCTCATCCTCATAACCCTAATCTTTTCACTTAGCTGAGGTAATTTAGGGAATCCTCTTGCATCTTGACCCTCAATGACCTCAGGTCTTGCACGTGGTGGTCCTCCTCTCTTAAATTTTTGGTAAACTTGACGTGAACCATTTTGGTTTCATTCTTGTGATACTGACAGTTTTCCTTGTACTCTAGGAGTGTTGTAGGTGTGAATGTTGTAAGGCTATCACCTTGCAACCCAACCTGCGACCCCTATTTGGAATAGTTGGAAGGTTCCAAAGGTATTGTGTGATGAAACCTTAATTGGGTCACCATTTTATCTATTAACCTTTGGGGATTCTATGAAAGTGTTGTCTAGTGTGTGTAATGGCATCCTTCTTGCATCAATCCATCCCCTTTGTGCAACCTATGGATAATAGTGTTGGCATAACCTTTACTTCACAGGACCTGTCGATGGGATTTAACAAGGAACCATCTCCTCTTTACATTCCTGCATGGATCAATGGAAACATCGTAGCTGGTGTTCTTGTTGATCCAACATCACAAGTGAACATAATAACATAGGAGATTATGCTAATAAATTTTTTACACAAGGATGGATATGATGCTCCTATGAGTTTCATCCGCACACATGACGGGCTCTCCGTACCCCCTTTGGGTAGTATTGTCCTACCGGTCTTAGTTGGACCTAAGTCCATGAATCTCTTGTTTGATATCATTCCTGGATCTGAACTCTTTAGGGTGAAATTAGGTATCCCTTGGCTGGTGGCGATGAACGTGGTCCCCTTCGTCATGCATAAATGTTTAAAATTTATCCACGGAGGTTTTGTGCACATGATCCACGACACCAGTTATAGACCATCGGTTGCATGTGGTAGCTACTCCTTGGATCACCCGTGGCCTACATCCATGGGTCCCCTTCTGCCTAGGATGAAATTTTTTCATAAAACATACTAGAACTATAAGAAAGGGAATTTGAGGCTGAAGGTAAGGTACCCCCCCTTGCCTTATGCTATCTCACATAGGGCTTGCTTGAAGGCTAACAACGATGCTACTAAGGCTTGAAAGAGGAAAGAAGAGAAGTGGTCCTGTGATCCTCCTTCTTCCTCTTCCACTACCCAGTTGGATGCTTATTCTTGCTTGCCTATGGTACCATCAGTTTCCTCTCCTCGTTTGTAGGATAACCCTTCAGTGCCCACTTGGTGAAAGCCTAAGCGTCCTGCATTCGAGCTTCCTATTCTATTGATAGAGCCTAGATCCATTCAGTATGATAGGAAGATGGTCTCTTGAGGAGAGTCCTCCTTGTCTTCGCCTTTGCGACTTCCTACTATTCCTACTATCAAGGCTCTCAAGTCGACTCCTCCTATTGCTCCTTAGCCTGCTCCCCCTGCTCCAATATAGGAACCTATTCCTCCACCTAAAATGACCATAGTGTATGTCCCTATGGTTGAGAAGGAAGCTCCTGTCCCTTTGTAAGCTCTAGCCTCTAACTCCAAGAGCCGTAGAAACCTCCTTGCACATGAGCACAAGTGCCAGCAAAAGGCTCTCCTGGCTGAGTAGGCCACCTCACAACAGAAGGAGGAAGGAATGACCATTCCTAGTTCATGATCTCCTGCAATGTCTTGTCCCTCCCTTCCTTTTGTTTCCTTTTAGTCTTATTTGATCTTGGCTTCCATTGCGAGGACAAATGCACCTAACCCTAAATGGGTACATGTGTTCATCACTCCTTCAACAGAGCCACCTTTGCTGATGTCTATCCCAGACATCCAACCCTTCTTAAAGCCTATGGATATGGTTAACACTTCAATTGTATTTGCTGCGGTTCTTTCTTCCTCTTCTTGTGCACCCCTAGCTTCATCTATGGGGAGTTCATCTCCTCCAATGAAGAAAGAGGTGAAGGCTAGTCCTAGCAATAGAGGATGTAAGAGGATTCCACTATCTTCACAAGCTGGTCTTATGATGACTTGTTTTGTCCTTGTGATAGAACTAGTCTCGACTTCTCTTGAGCTCATCATCGCTCCTGTGTCATTCAACGAGCTTAGTAGTGAACCTCAAGAACAACCTACCTTGTCTGTTGAGAATAGGCATGGTGCTCCTATGGGATGCATGTTTAATTCTGTGGAAAAGGTCCCAACCTTGTTGGTGATCTTTGTGAAATCATCAACCTTGACTCCACAAGAGCTCGGTAGAGAAGACCTCGAGGGGACCTCTTCCTTATCCCTTGTTGTGAGAGGGACGGATGATCCTCCTCTTAACATCCCACAATTGTAGGCTCATGCTCCTTTCCCTTATGAGCTCTTGGCCAATCAGTGTTAAGAGGAGGCCCCTTTTCTTGATCTTATGTATGTGTGTTTTGTGATGTATTCCCTTGTACTCATGCTATGTGTGCCTAGATGACCCTTGTCACCCTTGTTGGTGCTTGGATATAGGCGTGGGTTTTGTGGCATGAACCTTCTTCTATTTGTATCCTCATTCTTCCATGTTTGTGCTTGACTTTCGATAAATTGGGGATGATGGAAAGCATTGGGGGAATTTAGGCTCCCCTTCCATGTTGACCCAATTTTTTATTTTTTTCTTTGTTTTCCGTGCATTCTTCTTGATTTGGATTCTTCTTGATTTGGTTGGGGATTGATGATCTTTCACCTTGCATTGCGGTTACCTATTATTATTATATGAGCTCAGACAGATCTGACCTCGCTAAATGAGATCCCCCTATGTCCTCTGTATTTTTCTTTTCTCTTTTTCTTTCTCTTTATCTTTCTCTCTTCTTTACTTGAGTTTTCCCTCCTATGTGTGACAACACTCTTCTTTAACACTTCAATTTTTAGAAAAAAAATTCATTACCAATGAAAATTTTCTCGAAAGCCTTCACAAAATTTACCTTAGAATCACATTCTCAACTCAGAACCCTAATGGAACATGTTTCCTTCATCATGGGTTCATAAAGAAAGGACTTGAAGACCTTCCTCCAAAGTTGGAACCACTTTTACTTCCCCTTGCATGGGGGCATGTCCTTCCTTTTGAATTCCTTGATGAAGTGAACATATTTTGAAAGGATTCCTTGATGATGAATCACTCTAAGAAGAATCACTAATTTTGAATTGCATGCCCCTTGAGTGGACCCCCCTTCCTCACGACGGGTTCCCAAGGGACCCTTCCTTGAAAGGCCTTTATGATGAATGGATTCTTACATGTCTAGCTTGGCAGCATCCTAACTAGACCTTACTTTTCAAACAATGCATCCCTTAAGCAAACCCCTCTCCTTTTGAAGGGTTCCCAAGGGAGCCCTTTGAAAGTTTTTCTTACTGATGGTCTATGTGACTGTCTTCTTATTTTCGTACACGGCCGCTTTTGACATGTTCTATCTATAAGTAGACGTGTCACCACTTTTTGACATGTTCTATCTACAGGTAGACATGTCGCCACTTTTGACATGTTCTATCTGTGGGTAGACATGTCACCGCTTCTTGACTTTGCGGAGTCCACTTTCTCAAGTTCCTCCATGAGAGAGATCTTGGGGGATACCTCCCTGCAAGACTGAGAACTTTTAGGATGCTTTCTTTTGAGCTTCCTCCACACAAGAGATATTGGGGGTGGCTCCCTTGAAGGACCAAGAACCTGTAGGGTGCTTCTTCAGGTGTTCTTCATTCTTGAGTTCATGGAGAATTCCTTCCCTGCAGCATAGAGAACCTGTAGGGTGCTTCTTCAAGTGTTCTTCATGCTTGAGTTCATGGAGAATACCTTCCTTGCAAGACCAACAACCTGTGGGGTGCTTCTTTCGGTATTCTTCATTCTTGAGTTCGTGGAGAATACCCTCCCTATAGGAATGAGAGCCTATAGGGCACTTCATTGGGGCTTCCTTCATGCGAGAGATCTTATGGGTTGCCTCCTTGTAGATCCACAAACATGTAAGATGCTTTGTTGTTCCAACTTCATAGTTTTGAGAAGCTACCAAGTCCTTTGCTTTTCCTGCACCTTCAGGTAGACCAGACTGAGTACTGCTTCCTCGATGGTTTAGGTATACTTTTCTAACCCTACTCTCTTCTTGATCTACTTTACCAAGCACTCATCATTTCTTGTGCTCGCTAAAGTGGGGAAAAATGTATAAGAGAAAATTTTCACCACATGTGCAAATTCCCCTTTTTTCCTTTATCCACTTTAGAAGACCAAGTTTAGAGGCTTAATTCCACCTAAGCTTTTTTTTTGCATCATACATGGCACATGTTTTGAGCATTGGTGGAGGTGTTTCTTTTAGGGATGCCCATGTGATGCACAAACGTCTGTGCAATGCACTTACATCCCTAATAGATTCCTGCATTTGAAGCCTGCAAAGAAGTTACACTTCACATTGGGGGTCAATTTGTAACACCCTCCTCGGTCAATCGACCCGAATATGGCCATTTCTCTTCATCTCTTCTTCAAATTCATCCCTTGAACTAGAATTTTTTTTGACACCTCTCCCCTCTCCCTTTACACACATCCCTTCACATCTTCTAAGAACTCTTCATTAGCTCAAGCTTCCATTCTTACACTCTCACATTCAGTCTCAAGCTCACTTTCACTCATTCCAAACATCTAAGCATTCCATTGCAACAAAACCTCACTTTGTCACTTCGGTAGAGGAAATTTGGGACAATGCCATTGCAACAGAGGCTTGAGTTCCTCTCATTTCTCCCCCAAGTAGCCTTGAGTGCTCTTGGTGGAGGTGGTAAGCTTCCCTCTCCTCTCCTCTATCTGGTTGAGTAGCATAGTACTACTTTTTTGTGTTTGTGTGTTCTTTACTACACTATTTCTTTATCTCATTTCCTTGGTTGTTCGTGGAGGTGGAAACACCTAAATGGGGGTTTGACTGAGGTAGGCCCCTATACAGCCACCCAACATTTTCCCTCTTTTTGTGTGCAGGAGTACATGCTCTTCTAAGGATTAGCTCATGAACGACTTTCTCGGTGAAATCCTTGTCCTTATCACTCTTGCATTTCTACTTTACAACATTAGAGAATACCTTGTTTATTTGTTAGTGTCATTTTGGCCCTTTAGTTAGTCAGTTGCACTGTTAGTCATTTTAGCAAGTTTGACCTTGTCTTTGTTGTTGTCTGGATGTACAGATGCTAGTGCACTTTAGAGACACCAGCGTGCCACGTTGTCATCCAAAGACTACACTTCCATCTTTAGACAGAGAGCTCCCTAAGATGCAGAGTAGAACCTAAAAAATGGCTCTCCTAGCCCCACATTGAAACTCGAGATTGCAAAGTGGTTGCAGGACACCACAGTCCTGATCATTCTCATCCTCATAACCCTAAACTTCTCACTTAGCTGAGGTAAGTTAGGGCGACCTCTCACATCTTGAAGCTCGGTGACCTAGGGTCTTGCACGTGGTGGTCCCCTTCTCTTACACTATGCAACCAAGCCATCAATCTACTACTTAGCCAATGGAACGATTATAGGTAGTCCCCACACTATCTCCATGATGATTGTGCATACTCTACAATTCCCATAGGAACATCCTCTTGCTCTCCAAACTGTCTCAGTACCCATTGGGGAAGGTACATCTCTATAATCAACTGTGAGTGCACTATCCATCCAATGAGATATTTTAACTGTCTGCAAAATGAAAGGTGATCCTCCTCTCCTAGCCATTGTCCACAATCTCTATATAGCCTCCACACAAATCCCATCAAAGTATCAATCGCATGGTGCTAGTACCCTGTATCTCCCACACGAGTTTGTGTCATGACACCTCCATATAAGTAGACATAAGGCATGCCCTCAACTAGCTGTCTTTGCACTTGTAGTAAAAAAATGGGAATATGCTCCAATTCCTAGATCATCAAGAGTGTCGTCCCACAACTGATACTTGACGACTCTCGATATGCAACATCACGTAGCTAATGATATAACATGCCTAGCAAGCATGACTCCCACATGAATATTGTCCTGTCCTACCTCATCCTGACAAGCACATCTCCCTATCCAATCAGGAAACTATGACCGCAGTGATGTGGAATCAACACCCCAACAATCAAAGTACACATCGCATCCCATCTGCCATAATACTCGACCATGAACTCCCACCGAATCTCGTATCCCTTGATGCCTAGCTGTGTGACATTCTCATGCTTGTAGTAATTTGTCATGGCCTGAAGTCCCCATCGTGGATCATAGACAACCCACTTTCCTCTAATAGGAATCTGCAAGATCCTATAAATGTCCTCAAGAGTCAACATGGACTCTCCTATCGGCAAGTGAAACAAGCATGTCTCAAAGTGCCATCTCTCTGTGAGTGTTGTCAACAAACCCCTATTTACATGGACAATGGGCATATAGGTCACATGGAAGAGTCCTAGCTACATCAATTGTCTCTACTCACCCTCCCTCAGTTGATCTCTGAATGCGTAGGTCACTTGCCAAAACTCTTGCTTGTAGATAGGTGGTAATCATTTCTACATACATAGAAATAGAGGTTAGCACATCATTGAAAATCATCCTTATCATCTATCTAATCAAATGTACACAAAGAAACTAAGCCTAAACTGAGTCAGCCCTAGCTAAGGTCAATTGCATCACTCCAAGTCACATGCGTCATTTCCTCCAACAGTTGCATCATGCTACATTGATTACATTGTTTTACTTTGCAAATGCATCACTTTATGTCACTTGTGTCATTCCCCTAATCAGTTACATTGCTTTAAGGAATGTGCATTGCACCATCCAATGTTTGCATTGCAAAACCTGATAGTTGTGTCACTATTTAACACTTTCGTTGCATCAAGTCGCGATTCCGCTAATCTAAACCTAAGCCCATGCTATCCCTTGCACTTGCATTATGACACATCAAATGTGTGCAACACGAAGGCATTTGTGTCTTTCACGAATGCAGATGCATCATGACGCATCTGCAACCCCAACTTTGATGCCCTAAAAAGCATGAAAAATGAGATAATAATGAAGTGGGTATAGGCTACATAATGGTGGGTCTATGGCCTCTGGCCGTTAGTAGGTTTGTATTCAATATCCGTGGTGATCTGCCTCCGGAATCACCATATTTGTGTAGTATTCTCTCTCTCTAAGCTCTGAATTTCCAAAAGGAAAAAGTGAAAATGAATTACCTTTTTACCCAAATCAAGCCTATTTATAGGGTGCAAATTAGGGTTTTCTTGAAGGTTATTATTGGATGCACATTTGACCATGTTTGACTGCCCTTTTAATTACCTTAAATTATCAAAATTCAAAATTGACTATGCCATTATTTTTCTTATCATCAAATTGACTTGTTGGGACACTTTCCAATTTCTTTCGGCGTTGGGCCAAAATTCACAATTTTTTCTGAGGGGGCATAAATACTCCATACCTTCATTGGGGCATGTCTTGAACTGAATTTTCTTTGTCACAATGTGATAAACTGCGTTATGACAAAGAGGGGAAAAATGTAGACACATAAAATTGACCTAGGCTTGCAAACTTTATTTTCACCATATTTCTTCTTAACATAATTAAAATATTTAATTATGTCTTATAGTCCAAATTCAACTATTAATTAAATAATTCTCAATTATTTAATTAATTCATATCTTTTATTCCTCCTCACTATTTCAATAAATAAATTACATTTATTTTATTTAAATGTGTCGATAATTTCTTATGTCTCTCTACATTTAGATAAATTCCTAAAATTATTTAATTATTATTTGTCCATTATTGAACTTCCTGATTATTTAAATAAATAAACTTTATTTATTTATTTATTTAAATACGTCATTAATCTCTTATATCTTCCTATAATTAAATAATTTTCTTTGATTTATTTAATTATTATCCACCTTGACTTTTTCTAATTTTAAATAAAATCATTTATTTAAAATTGTCCACTTTCTATTTTCCCACCAAGTAAATAATTTAAAATCATGATTTACTGTCACATGACCCCACCACTTTTGAATTAAATTAATTTTTAATTCAAAAAGGTCAGGTTAGTCTTTAAAATCAAATAATTTTAAATTATTATTTGATTTTCTAGCAGTCTCTTTTTTTGTGCCCAATATCTCCTTGTCACATGCAATCCCAACCCTTTATTTCAAATTTTACCCTAATATTGCCCCAACCCTAATTATTGGTTGTCACATTTAATTTCAACCTTTGATCTTAGGGAATTTCTCAACTGACAATCCTGGCCATTCATCCAAAATTGACTTTTCTATAAAAAAGAAATTTCAACCTCGTTTGACTACTTTAGACTTCATACCTCTTGAATTTGTGTTGGAATAACTTCATATTTTCTGCATACTTTAAACTTGCTTGAGTGCATTTGCAGCAATATTACAATCCTTCAATATTTGCTTAAGGCTTTGTCATAGGTCAATAGTTGCTCACAAAAAGCTGAGAGAAAAAATCATTTTGTAGCAAATGGAGAAGGGCAATGAAGGTTAATCATGGAGGGCATGAAGGCTGTTTGGTGAAGCTTTTCCTTTATTTTATGCATTTTTACTCCATTGTACTTCATTGTTTAGCTGGGTTTCTTTTATGCATTTTATTTCATGCTAACCTAACTTTTTTCCCTAGTTATAGATCTCCTTCATACCCTTGATTTCCTCCAATCTCACTTAACTACCTTTCAAAGTGTAACCTTATATCCCTGAAGCTCATGTCTTCAATACTTGGAGTTTGATTGGGATAATACCCATGCTGGTTGGAAACAAAATGGGCTTCTTGGGGCTGATTTTGAGCATATGTAGGTTTCCAAGGAGACTGAGAGGGTAAGGGTGTGTGGTAAACATATATTGAACATGTGAGTTTTTTTGTGTAGTAAAAAGATTTGGTCTAACATCAGTTGCATGCTCAACTTGATATGTTTGATAAGGAGGTATATGGGTAGGATTTTCATGAAATGGAGGTGGAAAGATATTTTTTCCATGAAAATATGACATGTTAAAGCATTGAAAACTTGGAAACTACTTTGAAATAAAATAAAATGCAACTTCTTTTCTTCAAAAAGTAAACATACCAACACTTTAGTTTGCTTGAAACCAGTAGATTAAAACTTCTAGTCGCTAGGTGTGTAAGAATATTGCCTCCAAAAGAAAAAAAATGATGTACCACTAGGCATGCCAAAAATTGTTGTCACGAAGGATTGCACCCCGAATGGTAAGCTTTAAAGCTTGACAATCCTGTGCAACATGGGGACATCCTCGGGCCTGTGGGTTGCCTAAAATGAGGATGAACCTCTAAATTATGGGCTAGTTTCCTTTGAAAAGCTCTTAAAAACTATTGAAATTGATTGGGAAAATGGGAAGAAGAACTAAAATGGAAAGATTTCTAATCCTAGAAGGTGATGCACCAATTTTTAAACTCTACTAGCTACTCTAAACTCACAACCAAGTTTGGATTTTTTTTTGTTTTCTCATAACTCAAAACTAATCATGAAATACATAAATGTTTTATGAGAAGATTTGTGTTTAGTTGTTGTTTGAAGAAAAACACGTTTTCACAACTCCAACTATTGGAAAATTTTTACACAATTCATAACCTGTATTTAACATGTATTCTTATGCTTTCATAGTGCATAAACAAGACATATTTAAACGTTTAATGAAGAAACACAATAAGTGCATCAAATCATTGATTTTCCACATTGAAAAATAATATTTTTGAGAAAGTGTTAGTTCAGATTTTTTCCTTTCGAAAATAGTTCTAAAATTGACTCAGCCAGGTTCGTATGATAGAAAAAAATTAAAATAAAACTATGTATTCTTTTAATCTAAAAGCAGAAAAGCCAATCTAACATCTATACATCGCTATGACACAGATGCAAATAACATATTTATGAACAAAGGGACACAAAAATAAGTAACTCAAAGTTCACTTATCAAAGTACCCACAACAATGATAAACAAGGGAAAGACATAGTAATTTGTTTTAGATTTATGAATGAACCAGAATTCAAAGGCTCTATAAATAAATGAACACATTCATAATTTGAGGTAACAGAAAGAAATCACCCAAGAAAGATTATAGTTAATGTAAGAAAACCACAATCACCAGAGACCCAAATAAAAAAAAAGTTTCAAATGATTTCCATTATTTCTCAGGTAAAATCAGAAGAGTCCAAAGCCCCCTTTATTCGTATACAAGAGACCATGACTGAAAATAGTAAGCTACCCCTTCCCTTTATAATGCTAAAATCAGAAAAAAAAACTCCTTTGCAACATAGGCCTCCGAAAGAAAGAGCCCCCCTCTCATTTAGAAACTTTTACAAGAAACAATACCCTCTGATGAGACCATTCGGTTCCTAAAATCGTTTCTTGAAACTCATTTTTTCTTTCTTATCTTTTAAACAACTCTTTGAAACTTCTCTCTACTTTTTTGGTATACTTCTTTTATGAGCCCCTTTTATAAAGAAACAACTCTTCAAATTCTAGAATCTGTGTTGATTCATCTTATGTGATAGCATTCACTTCTTTCTTGAGGAGTGTCATTCCCAACTTTACAGATTTATCAAAGAGACATTTGCTACCACAACCCATTAAGAATAGTATATATTGATTGGTAAGTTGTTGATGACCAGTCATTATTGCCTTTGGATGCTTAACGAAACCAAACTTTGATCGTGCAATTATGTAAACTGGAATAGATCATTCCCTCATTTCCCTATCTTTGACTCATCGGCTTCCTTAATTACATCATAGGTCATATTTGAAATGTCTAAGTTTGAGTTTCTTTTCTTCGTATTGATGAATCCAACAAGAATCCCTAATTTTTCATTTAGAGCTTCTGAGGATGATTGCTTTGTTACCATTTTCTATCTCAATTTTTCTAAAATAATCAATTTTGCTTATTTTACTCCGTCCCTATCCTCACAGACTGCAACATATGTATCATGGCATATAATGTGTTGTTTTGGAAGAAATACTCAATACACACCACTAAATATCATGAGAAAATATCTCTTTGAAGAATTTCATCAAATGGGTCACGGGTTCTATGAACTAGGATTGTCGCGACTCTAGAAATTTTTTGCATATGAGGTAGAAGGATTGTGTCAGCTGCCTGTGTGATTTGAATAAATGAAGTGCAAATCTACAACCTTGCTCAACTCATGGATACTATCATAAGAACCTAAGTATGACTCGTTGATAAAAGACTTTGAATCCACAAATATAAATGTTCCTGAATTCTTCATGTATGAGTATCCGCTAGTATAGAAGACTCATTGGCCTTCAATGTTGGTTAGATTGGTTGATCGGATTAAAGTGTCACACCTGAGAGAATATATGTTGTGAGAATGTGTAGAATAGATTTAATCTATAAACATACAAGCAAGGACTTATATCAATGGGTCATATGGCATTCTTTAGCCAATAATCAACTTCTCCAATTTCTTGTGTTCATGATTTGATGCTTTGATGGATATCCATGGCTTTCTCCAATGCAACTCGTGGCTGAGAGGATGCTAGCAAGAGGATTCAGATGATGGGCAGTTAGGGAACCTCTGAAATCCCATATAACAAAGAATTTGGCAAGTCGCAGACATTTGCAGCTTTAGAACCTTGTTGTTGAGCCTTTATGGAGTTTTGGAACTTGTAAAATCCCCAACACTGGAAGAATTGGTGGGGCCCTCCTTAGATAAAGGTATTTTTTCTAAAATATAAACTTCATAACCATGCCTTTCTCAAAATTATTCCACCTTAGAAAAATTAATTCCTCATAATATTTGAATGTCACTTGAAACCGATTTAAATGCCATGAAATAATTCCAACGATATTAATGCATCCTTTATTTTTCCTGAAACTATGATTTAACTAGGTAGACTAAAACTTTCATATCTCTCACATACCAACTCGATTTTTCATGAAATTTTGACAGCGAGAAGATTAGGTTCCTCTAAGAAAAACCCAAAAATATTTTCATCTCCAACAACACAAGAATCAGGTTTTGATTTTATTTGCAAATCACCAACAAGAAAAAATGAAGTTAAAAATATTGCAAATGATAGAGCTTTTTGACATGAAAACTAAGCAGATTATTTGGAGTATGGTTAGGATCAAGCTCACAAAAGGATTTCACATCTGCTCTTTTAGTTTTGAAAAATTAATTGTTTTTGTGATTTGGAAGGCTCTGAAGGATATACCTGATACACTAAAAATTTGAAAATTTACAAGATCAAATTTTGGGGTAACATTGGCTCTAGTTGGGGATTGTATTTTTGTAGAAAATGCAAAGAACTCTAGAAGCTTTGGGGTAGACCAATCCAAGTCCATTGGGTACAGAGTCAAAGAAATAGCATGAAGATAGGGTGCAACCTGCAGAAGGGTGGAGGAGAACAGGGAACAAACCAAAAATGAGAGAAGCCAAAACACAACAAAACTTCCTACTATATACATTGTCAAAATACCCTATCTCCAAAGAGCCTAATGTTCATGCAAATCCATTGACAGGATGGGAGAAATAAGAACTACTGTGAAAAACAAGTGTGCTCTTGTAAAACACTTGAAAACTAAAAAATAACATGTAGGCCCAATGGCAACTTACCATATACATGAAGCCCCTGTGTATAAACTCACAACCAAAAATCCAATAGGTTAGTGATATTTTTTAGATCTTTTGACGGATGCAACCTCTTATTTTTGGCTTCAGAGATGCTTTCTTTGAATTCATTCCACAATTATTGGAGTATTTCATCATCACTAACCAACTTTTTTTGTACAATTGTTGGTGTAGGCCTTTTTCTGGCTTTAGGCTAATTTCTTTTTTTTTTTGCCTTGCACTGAACCATTTCAGAGATATCTTGATTAAATAGAGTCGCCAACCTTCATTTCTGGGAAGGAACCATTAAATATTTGAAACAAGAAAGGTACTGGTCTTTTTTTCTCCCCAATAAAGTTGTCAAAAATTTTGTTAGTTCATATTTTTTCCTTTCAAAAATAGTTCTAAAAATGACTCAAAAATTTCCAAAATTGAAAGACAAAAATGAACCAACAGTTGAGTTGGATGTGAGGATTTTCTACACTAACTCTTTGCTTATTTTGGAAGGCGTAGTCACCTTCGTATGATAGAAAATAATTAAAATAAAACTAGGTATGCTTTTAACTTGAAAGCAGAAAAAAGCAATCTAACATCTATACATCGGTATGACAAAGATGTGAATAACAAATTTATGAACAAAGGGACACAAAAATAAGTAACTCAAAGTTCACTTATCAAAGTACCCACAACAATGATAAAAAAGGGAAAGACAGTAATCTATTTTAGATTTATGAATGAACCAAAATTCAAAGGCTCTGTAAATAAATGAACACATTCATGATCTGATGTAACAGAAAGAAATCACCCAAGAAAGATCATAATTAACTTAAGAAAACCACAATCACCGGAGACCCAAATAAACACAAAGTTTCAAATGAATTCCATTATTTCTTAGGTAAAATAAGAAGAGTCCAAAGCCCCCTTTATTCTTATACAAGAGACCATGAATGAAAATAGTAAACTACCCCCTCCCTTTACAATGCTAAAATAAAAAAAATACTCCTTGTCCACAACATAGGCCTCTAAAAGAAAGAGCCCCTCCCATTTAGAAAATTTTACAATAAATAATACACTCCGATAAGACCATTTAGTTCCTAAAACCGTTTCCTGAAACTCACTTCTTTCTTATCTTTTAAAAGACTCTTTTAACATTCTCTCTACTTTTTTGGTATACTTCTTTTATGAGCCCCTTTTATAAAGAAACAACTCTTCAAATTCTAGAATCTTTGTTGATTCATCTTATGTGATAGCATGCACTTCTTTCCTGAGGAGAGTCATTTCCCAACTTTACAGATTTATCAAAGAGACATTTGCTACCACGACCCATTAAGAATAGTATACATGATTGGTTAGTTGTTTTTGAAAAGGAAAAAAATAGGTTTTACAGGGACCTGAAACCACGAAGTTCAAACAAACAAAAGATAAGCATAAAAAGTACCAAAAACCGACCAGCTGTCCCAAAAAGGAAACGACAGCAACAAAAGACAGCAGGGTCCAAAAAAAGGACCACCCAAAAAAAACCAGAAAACCAAACACCAAGTTACTCCAAATTATTCAGTAACTCCTCAGCTTCTTTTTCAACATTCTGCATATCCTGTAACCCCTGCCTAAGGATTTGAACCATGTGTGAAGAAGTCAGGGTTTTCCTTTTTATGTTTGCTCTGGTACGAGTCGAAATACCTTCACTGGACGATTTGCTGCCGCCTCTGTTCGCATCCAGATCCATCACTAGCGAACCCTTTTGACTTTTTTCAAGCTTTTCCACCATCGCATTTATGATGATTGTATTATGCCTTGCAATTTTGTGGTTGTTTGCAACAGTGGACCTTATGTTTTGTCCAATCTTGAACATATTACATTCAATACTTGTCAATCTATCCTCTTGTAGTTGCTGTCTTTTCCTCGGTAAAGGAATTTCTTGTTCATCACTAACTCTTCTGTCCCAACTGATCTTCTGCTCCAGTTCCATAACCTTATTATTGAGAATAGTAATACAGCCTTTCAAATCACAAACTTCTTTCTAGGTCCATTTGAGAACGGTAAAAAGACCCTCTGTACTTTTTTCCGCAACACTAACCATTTCCTCGGGCTTGAGCATTTTCAGGGCAGAATTAATTTCATCCTGAATAGGGGGTTCAAAATGGTCATTCCCAACTTTTCCAGAAGCAGGGGCACTAGGGGCCAAATCCTTACTAACCAAGGGCTTCTCAGAGATGATCTCCATAGAATTTCCAGAGTACGAAACAAGTTTCATAACAGGGTTACCTTTAAAACCAGGGGACAAACCGGAGTGGGGCACCCAGGAGACGGCTGGGGGTTAAGACAATGCAGAGGAGCCAGATCCAGACTAGGGTCCTCAGGTAGCGGATGTCGTTTAGGATAGGACAACGGGGCAAGAACCTTTAGATTTTTCCGACCGGACAAAGACAGGGGAGCAAAGGTATCAAGGCCAACAAGAGCACAAGCAGGGGGGGCTCAGGGCTCAATTTCCTTACTACTTTCAGTTTCCTCATCATCCAACTCTTCAATATCTATAGTTTTAGGCAGTGCAGGAAGATTTTGAAAATGCTAAAAAATGAGCCTAACAAGACCAGGGTGGATAATAGCATTCCTCCTAGGGTTTCTCTCCACATCATCGAGACAATTCTTCAAAGAGGAAAATAAATAGAAAGGCAGAGATATACGAACCTTATGATGGAAATGATTCAAAATGGAAAAGTGGTAACCATAGGCTCTGGTAAAGCGTCCATCAACCGTAATATATTCCATGATGACTCTTAAAACTTTCCTCCAAATAGATTTTATGGACTCCACATCAAAGTAACTGTTAGCAACCTTGACCATCTTCACTTTCTCCTTATCTTTTTTGGGAAACTTGATAACCGCTTCATCAGAGAAACGTCGATCACGGTAGAATTTAACACCCTCAGTCGAGAGACATGTTATTTCACCAATTAAGTCCTCACTCAGCTTAACATTCCTTCCAAACAACACGATCTCTCCATTTTTCCAATTTTTGACAAAATAGTCCAGCATCTCTTCATCCGTACCATGGAGCTTTTCCATATAAGGGACTAAACCTCCCTTTTCAATTCTTTCCCATGCTTTAGTATTCTTTCTATGCTCCTGGAAATTGCTCGGCTCCACACGTTTCCTTTCTCCACCCATAGTCAGCCCACTGTAATACCACTCAGAACGGTTGCTTTGGGTCCCGTTTAGGCAATTTCTGTCGAACACCCAGAAAGCGTGCCGCAGACTCTTCTTGAAAAAGAAAGTGACGTCGGTCCCATCAAATCTAATGAAATCGATGTACTGGATCTTTATCCATTTCATCATGACTAAGATTTCCTTCTCTCCCATGCACTGAATCATAATAAATTAGCGCTTTCACTTCATTATGGAGGTTGTCATTCTTCCTCCACGTGTTCTCCCCACCTTTCTTAACCCCTTCATTGGTGAAGAAATCCGCCACCATATTGGCTTCTCTATAGGCGTGTGAAACTTTCACTTTTTCAAATTTTCTTAATAAAGCTTGTGTGTCTTCGATCCACTTTTTGATGGTCCACGAGGGGGGGGTAAGTCCAAGAATACAATTTATTATATTCAAAGAATCGCCCTCCAACCATAGATTTTTTGTGTTGATCTTGACGGCTAGGCTGACAGCATGAAAAGCCCCAATAGCTTCTGCCACATGGTTAGTTTGAATTCCAATGTCCATAGCACAAGCCGCAATAAAAGCCCCGGTGTTGTCCCTTAAAACACCCACACTACCAGCTTTACCTGGGTTACCTTTGGCCGCACCATCAAAGTTGGCTTTAATCCAACCCAAGGGCGGCATAGACCAAATAGCATTATCTCTCCCACAAACTCCAGATTTAAGAATTTTTGTCCCACTTAAATTTGTATTCCACTTTTCGGATGTAGCAGCATCAAAGGGAGACCAAATAGCTTTCTCAAACATTTTTCCAGGAATTAAAGATAAAATTTTCTTTATTGCTCTTACAATTTTAGCATACACGTCCCCTTCCTTCATCTCTTTATCCCTAAAAACTCTATTGTTCCTTTCTTTCCAAATATTCCAAGAAACAAATGGAAAAAAGAAAGACCATAGCTTTCTCACAAACAAATTTTTTGAAGGAGCTTTCCATTGAATGAAGAAATCTTCAACAGAAGTAGGGAAGACCCACACCATCTCAAGAAGCCCCAATAATTTATCCCAAATATTCAACACATAAGGGCAATGGAGAAAAAGATGATTAACAGTCTCAGCTTCATTCCTGCACATAAAACACCTATTTGGTAATTGAATTCCTCTTTTTCTGTGATTGTCCAAAGTGCGGATCTTATTCTGTAGCATTATCCAGTAGAAAATGTTGATTTTCGGGGTCAAATGATTAATCCAAGCCTTAGCCCAGAAAGGAGGAAGCTCCCTCGGACTGTCTAACAAAGAAGTGGCAGAGGCAACTGGAAATATACCAGATGGGTTATCTAACCAAACAGCAAGATCCCCCACCTGGTGTTGAGCTGGTCTAAGGGCTCTGAAAGCCAACTGAATAGGACCCAGATCCGGACTGATGGTCATCAAATCAACCCAACCTCCATTCCTCCAGTAATCTTTAACCAAGACTCCAAATTCCTTTTTGCAATCATTCATCCATTACTATAATTCTCTATGCTAATTAAAGGATCTTTAAATAGCCATCTGTCTTCCCAAAATCTGACTAAATTTCCATTTCCAATCAACCAACCAGTTCCCATTTCTAAAAGCTTTCTTCCTTTACCCATATCATTCCAACACACAGACCCACTAGGTAAAGAAGAAGAGTTTAAAATTTCATTTAAAGACTCATTGTTATTGAAATATTTTGCTTTTAAGGTATCACGCCATTCTCCATTTAATGTAAGAGTTCTACAAAGCTGTTTAGCAAGAAGGGACACATTTAAAAACTTTAATTTTCCTTAAACCCAAGCCCCCCCTTGATTTGGGTCTACAGACCAAATCCCAACCAACAAGAGGCATTCTCCTTTTGTCCTCAACTCCAGACCATAGAAACCTTTTCTGAATTTTTTCAATGGCCTCAGCGTATTTGGCAGGAATTTTAAATATACTGAGAGCATAAGTAGGAAGATTTTGCAAAGAAGCCTTTAGGAGCTGGACTTTTCCAGCTTGACTTAGAATAGCTCCTTTCCATCCTGATAACTTCTTGTTGAATTTTTCAACCAGAGAAATCCAGAATGATTCCGGAGGTTTAGAGCAAAGAGGTAAACCAAGATAAGTTGAAGGAAGAGATTCAACACGGCATCCAAGAATTCGGGCCAGTTTAACTTGTCTATGCTCCGGAGTGTTGATGAAAAAGATTGAACTCTTAGCCCTGTTGACAACTTTCCCAGAAGCAGATTCATATAGATTCAGGGTTTTTTTAAAAGTCTTAGCCTCAGTCACCATAGATCTTCCCATAAGAATAGTATCATCAACAAATTGCTGGTGAGAGAAAATAAGAGGAGAAGAAGAAGGTCTTAAGCCAATAAGGGATCTTTGATCAATAAGCTTTTTAATATTCCTGCCTAAAATCTCAACCAAAATGGTAAAAAGAATAGGAGAAATAGGGTCTCCCTGTCTGAGGCCTCTGGATGTCTGAAAAAACCTTGATGGTGATCCATTCACAATGACAGCAGAAGTAACTGTCGAAACAAGCTGGTTCACCAACTGAATGACTCTGTTATTAAAACCAAACTTATCCATAATTTTAAACAGGAAGGCCCAATCAACCCGATCATAGGCTTTTGAAATGTCAAGTTTAAGAATAAACCCTTCAATTTTTGACATTATTAATGAATGTAAGTTCTCATGAACAGTAACAATAGAGTCCATAATGTACCTACCTGGCACAAAACCATTCTGTTGTGGGGCAATAATCTAGGGCAGCACAGAAAGCATTCTTGAGGTCAACACCTTTGAGATAATTTTGTAAATGGAATTACACAAACTGATTGGCCAAAAAGCTTGAAACTCTGAAGCTCCAGGTTTTTTTGGAATAAGGACCACAAAAGTAGCATTCAGTTCTTTCAACAGACGTCTTGATCCAAAGAATTCCTTGACAGTGTTCACCACATCCATTTCAACAATTTCCCAAAACACTTGGAAGAAGAATAAAGGAAAACCATCAGGTCCAGGAGCTTTGTTGCCATCAAAGGAAAAGACAACTTTCCTTATTTCAGTTTTGGAGGGTATAGCAGTGATTAAGGAATTTTCATTATGACCAATCACTTGAGGTATTGCTTCAATCATAGAATCTTGAGCTTCAGCAACAATCTCTCCATTACTCGAAAGAAGGTTTCTAAAGAAAAGGACAGCTTGTTCTCTAATATCATCTTCCTCCTCAAAACTAGTCCCATTAGAGACAATAAGATTGATTCTATTAGCAGCCCTGTGTTTAGAAGCAGTCAGATGAAAAAATCTGGAATTCCTGTCACCCTCAGTCAACCAGGACACCCTAGACCTTTTCCGCCAAAACACTTCCTCTTTAGCAATGATATCGTGCAGTTGAATAAGGAGTTCATTTTCCTTTTCTCTAAAATTGTCAATGTATCCCCATTTCTGGATTTTGACTTGAATTTCCTAAATTTTACCCTGGATTTCTGTTTTAGAACCAAAAAGATTACCAAAAGCATCCTTTTTCCATCTTCGCACATTAGTTTTCACTTCCTTTAGTTTTTTAGAAACCCTAAACATAGCAGTGCCAGAGATATCAACATTCCACCATCTATGTATTTCCTCAAAAGTTCGAGGATGAGAAAGCCAAAAAATTTTGAATCTGAAAGGTAAGTTCTTTTTCACCTTAGTAGGATCCACAATAAGACAGATGGGAAAGTGGTCAGATCCAACCCTTAACAAGGCTCTCAAAGCACAACAAAAGTTTATAAACCATTGACCTGAGACCAGGGTCCTATCAAGCCTCACTTGGATCAAGTCAGACCCAAACCTCCTATTAGACCAGGTGTAAGAAGCTCCTTGTAAATCTAAGTCAATCAAAGCATTGTTGTTTATGAAATCGGAAAGGCCGGATTTACTTTCCCAATTGATTTGAGATCCCCCAAATTTCTCATCATTCAGAAGGGGGGTGTTGAAATCACCCATAACCAACCAGTTTTCATTAGAAAAACATCTTCAAAAACTTGATAACCCAAGCCAAAAAGAGTTTCTAGCCTTCTTACAATTTGGAGCATAAACATTAGATTGGATCCAACAAAAGTTGTCTCTAATGTGAGTAAATCTAGTGGCCACCACATTACCATTCTCCATTAAGGGCTCACCTTTAATAATTAACTTGTTCCAAAAAGTAACTATACCCCCCGAAGCACCCGCAGAACTATTACCATGAGCCCCACAGTGCTGAAAAAATTTAAGATTTTCTACTTTATCTTTAGGCATTTTAGATTCTTGAATAAGGAGAATATCGGGATTGTGGTCCCTAACAAAATTTTGCAAAACATCCTTTTTATGACGACTATTCAACCCTCTTATATTCCAAGACATTATTTTCATTTCTTACCTGGGGATTGAAGTATCTCCGGAATGGTCATTTGGATGCCATCCGCAATATCCTGTAGGCTACCTTGCTCCCTTTGCCATTTTTCAGATTTTCTTCCCAAGCAGGGCTTGGACGTCCCACAATCGGCCTTGGCTCTAGTCCTTGTTACCACACCACTTGAAGTTTCCTTCATTCTCTTTTTTTCCTCCTTTTTTTCCTTTTTGGATTTTGAATGTGATATCACCTCCTCCCACTCGGTTTCATCTTGGCTTTCCATTTCTCTGCCTAGTTCCCCATCCTTCTCAGAATACAATCTCTGGTCCCAAGGGAGGGTATCCATTAAAACATTCTTGGGTTCTGAAGTATTATGCTTTGGGGTTCTCAGATTCATGCTTTGACTATCAAAAGTATCCTTCACTACTTCCATATTGGCAATCTCCTGATCCTGACCCCCGTTGGAGCAAGGGTTAATACAAGGAGAAAGGAAAGGGGCAGGAATTTCTATTTCCAAGGATAAACCCTTAATGGGTATATCCTCCAGCCCAGGGATATTCATACTTCCAGTCGACATTAAAGATAAAGATGGAACAAAACTTGAAACATCATTTCTGGATACATCATTCTTCAAAGAATCTCGGGCTTCCTTCTCAGAGGGAATACCTTCCCCACTTACCTCAAAAGGTGATACCAAATCTTTTGGATCCTTAGGAGCCTGAGAACAAGTGCCATCAAACCCAGGACAAGCTTCCTTGTTCAGGCCATTGTGGATCTCCTTCGAATCTTGAGGAAAGGTATTTCCCTCGGAGTTCTCCTTCACATTTGGAGCAGGCACATTCTTCACCTCCTCTGGCTTTTTTATCCAAACATTCTTGGTGCTGGCCGCTTTCTCTTTTTCATTTTTATTATTTAGCGGACATTTCTTTGCCCAATGCCCAAATTTTTTACATTTGAAACAAACAAAGGGTGTTGTTTCAAATTCAATAGCTTGCTTCCAAACTCCTAGCTTAGATTGGATGTCAATCGAAGACGGAAGATCAACATTTTGTGAAACCCCAACACATATTCTAGCAAAGATCAAACACTTTCTTGCCACTGTCATTGAGTCAATGGATAGAAGTTCACCAAAAGAACTAGCAATCCCATTGAAGATATCAGTGTTCCAGTACTCCAAAGGAAGACCAGGCAATCTAGCCCAAACTGGCACCATTTCAAAGATTGAATCAGATAGATCTACCCTAGAAGACCATTTCTTCAGGGCCAAGGAGGACTTTCTGATTACCCAAGGACCACCACTACGAACATCCCTAGAATCCTCAATATAGGTAAACTGAAAAGCAAAGAAACCCCTTGGGAGTGTCGCAACCGAAACCAGACCACTGGTTTTCCATTTTTTTTAACAAACTCCCTTACCACTTCAATATTGGGCATGGGACCCAAAAATTTTCCAACCAAAACATTCTCCATCCTAGCAATATTATGGTCTATGATTTCGTCCGGCACAGAAATAGAAAACTTTCCAAACCCTAGATCAGAGAGGATACGCACAGGGGGAAAAGAGGAAATATGATTTGGTTTACATCCAAATAGCGAAGACCACGACTTACCTTTTTCATCCCCCCCACCGCAAAATCCACGCCAACTTTGGGAACAGAAGACCCAACCTTTCCACCTAGATCCACTTGGACTTTATCGTGGACGTCCTTTTCATCAGGATCCATTTTACCTTTATCAGAATCCGAAGAAAAGTTCTCATTCGCCTGAGATTCCCCTGAACCCCCGCCATCTACTCTGTTCAAAGATTCAAAACCTGTTTTTTCCCACTCGCTCGCTCCAGTTCTTTCCTTTGGATGCTTAACAATCCCAAACTTTGATCATGCAATTCTGTAAACTAGAATAGATCATTCCATCATTTCCCTATGATCTTTATCTCATCGACTTCCTTAATTACATCATAGGTCATATTTGAAATGCCTAAGTTTGAGTTTCTTTTCTTCATATTGATGCAACCAACAAGAATCCCTGATTTTTCATTTAGAGCTTCTAAATCTCTAATTGATTTTTGGAGGAGGCTTTTGCACTTAGAATCAGATTCTTGATGATTTTTCTAAACCTGCAAATTTGTTTGGAACCATTGCATTTGATGAGAAGATAACTCTGAGACATGAGGTTAGGTGGCTTATTTTACTTCGTCCTTGTCCTCACAGACTGCAATATATGTATCGTGGCATATAATGTGTTGTTTAAGAAGCAATAATCAATCCACACCACTAAATATCATGAGAAAATATCTCTTTGAAGCATTTCATCAAATGGATCACGGGCTCTATGAACCAGGATTTCCACGACTCTAGCAATTTTCTCCATATGAGGTAGAAGGCTTGTGTCAGCTACCTGTGTAATTTGAATAAATGAAGTGCAAATATACAACCTTGCTCGACTCATGGATACTATCATAAGACCCTACATATGACCTGTTGATAAAAGACTTTGAATCCAAAAATAGAAATGTTCTTGAGTTCTTCGTAGATGAGTATATTCCACCAATATAGAAGACTCATTGGCCTTCAATGTTGGTTAGATTGGTTGATCAAATTAAAGTGTCACGCTTGAGAGAATATATGTCGTGAGAATGTGTAGAATAGATTTCATCTGTAAACATACAAGAATGGACTTATATCAATGGGTCATATGGAATTCTATAGCCAATAATCAACTTCTCCAATTTCCTATGTTCATGATTCGATGCTTTGATGGATATCCATGGCTTTCTCCAATGTAGGTTGTGGCTGAGAGGATGCTAGCAAGAGGAGTTAGATGATGGGGAGATAGGGAACCTCTAAAATCCCCGATAACAAAGAATTCAGTGAGTCACGGGCATTTACAACTTTAGAACCTTATTGTCAGGCCTTTATGGAGTTTTGGAACTTGTAAAATCCCCAACACTCAAAGAATTGGTGGGGCCCTCCTTAGATAAAGGCATTTATTCTAAAATATAAACTTCATAACCATGCCTTTCTCAAAATTTTCCACCTTATAAAATTTATTCCTCATAATATTTGAATGTCACTTGAAACCAATTTAAATTCCGTGAAATAATTCCAACGATAATGCATCCTTTATTTTTCTTGAAACTATGCTTTAACTAGGCAGACTAAAACTTTCATATCTCTCACATACCAACTCAATTTTTCATGAAATTTTGATAGTGAGAAGATTGGGTTCCTCTAAGAAAAACCTAGAAATATTTTCATCTCCAACAACACAAGAATTAGGTTTTGACTTTATTTGCAAATCACCAACGGGAAATAGTGAAGTTAAAAATCTTGCAAACAATAAAGCTTTTTGACATGAAAATTGGCCAGATTAGTTGGAATATGATTAGGATCAAGCTCGCAAAAGGATTTCACATCAGCTCTTTCATATTTCCAAAATTAATTATTTTTTATGATTTGGTAGTCTCCGAAAGATATAAGATGCACTGAAATTTTGAAAATTTACAAGATCAAATTTTGGGGTAATAGAAAGAACTACTACTTTTTTTGAATTTCAAAGGAATCTTGCTATTACATCTAAAAATACTTCTAAACTAAAAATAATTTGAAAATTTATGAGTTATAATGCTCTGCACTTGTTGTGTATGCAAGAAAAGGAAAGAACTAGCTCCAGACAGGAGGAATAGAAGAAGATATAGAAAAGAAGTTTTCTTTCTGACTGAAAGAAAAGACTGATCCTAAACTCTAGCTATTGAACTTGTGATAAAATTCAACTAGAACTTGAACTGATTATCTTCTTTCCTTGAAAAATTCTCCAATTTGAATGATGAATCACCTTTGGGTCATGCACAAGAGAAAACCCTACAAAAAGGCCTTAGAACTACTCCTAACTAATTTTTTGCATGCTAAAAAGTTGTCTCAACTAATACTATAACCATGTGGGGTCTTGGAATCAACTAGAACTATTGTATCTATGCCAAATTTCCTTCATTTGAGGCCTCTAACTTCTCTTAACCCCAACTGCATCTAGACAGGCTTCTAAAACTAGTCAAAACTACTTGTAAGTGCATGATAGTTGAGCACAAATAGGCCACTTAACTTGAAATGTTCATTTATGAAAACAAGTGAGAGAGTTCATTTGAAGAAGACTAAAAGTTGGAGATAGCTAGGTATTAGTTTCAATCTGGTTGTTTGCATAATCGTCTTTGTCTTGTGTTTAGTTAGTACTTATTCAAACCTTGTCCTCTTTCATTATCATTTGCATTCAACTTGACATACTCAATAATTTCCAAATGCTACCCCCTAATAGTCTCATATTTTCCACCTCCTTGATTTTTCTTTTTGCACTATCATTGTGTTTCTTGAGGTCTTCACTTCAGGGTACAATGAAAAAAGTCATTAATACAATCATTAAGAAACAAAACACTATATATTGTTGTCCTTTCTTCATGAAACTCTATTCTACTTGTGATTGTCCCTTGATGACTGCCATACATTGCTTATTTTGACTTCCCTCTTTGATAGCTCTCTCCTCTTTTGAGCTCACTTGGTTAATTTCCTTCTATATTCTTAAACCATTCTTCAAGTTGCCTCTGTCAATCTGAGGTTGAAAGGTCCATTTTGAAGAAGATATGCAAAAACAAAGATCATGCACACATCCATAGTGTGGGGAGAAAGCTTGGGTATGCCTATAGCTCCATGGCAACATATATGCCCATAGTAATAACTTTTACATAGCCAAAAGGACATTGACTATCATAACTCTACCCCTTCATTGTCAACATTGATCCATATGGTTCATACCTTCACTTGACTGAGAATTTTTTTCCTCTCTTTTATGAAAGGACTGTGATCTTACTTATTAATTGACTCCAATTTTTTGATTGTTCATCTTGAGAAGCTAGAAATTCATTCTAAAGATGAGAAAATAAAACCTCACTCTTTGTCAAATTACCTACCCTTTTCTCATTATTAGCTATTTGCAAAGAAGTGTCTTTTCCTCAAAATGGAAGGAGTTTCTATAAAGCTCTTTGTTGCATTTTTGTCTTTTCCATGTTGCCTTTTTCCAACTCTTACTATGCATTTGTGTCCTATTTGGATTAGCTTGCTCCTGCTATTGCATTTTTGTTTATAGATAGTCATAATATATTCTTTGTTAATGGATCTATCAGATTAGTTTGATCCATTGACTTCCACGATCAACTCAATGCCTTTGTTCATTATCACCTTTTGTGCATCAATACTTCTTCCACCTGTAGTAGATTTATCTATACTTAATTCCTTTGTTCATTGCTTCATTGTCATCTTTACTAATAATATTTTCCATCATCACTCACATATTCATCAAACCCTTCATTGTTACTAGAACTAGCTTCATAAGTCTTCATTGCTCACTTGTCATAAGGGGTCCTTTATGTCTTTTCTTGAAAAAAATGTCCTCTTCATAATGAACAGGTCTATTGTCTTCATTTGAGAAAGGAGGATATGACTATCCTATTTTTTTTGCTATTGTCACTGTCATGTGATATCTTTTGGGTTTGTTCCATCTTTGCCTTGGCTTTGAAGGCTGTCCCTTTACTTTTGACTATGATCAATTTAGCACTTTAGACTGTCATATCATTGTGAAAGTTGCCTCTTTATTCATTGATGTGTGTTTTCTTTGTCATCAATTATGACTGTTGCTCTTATATGACAGTCCCTTCTTGATGTTGCAAGTATACAGTTCATTGCAAGGTTTGAAACCTTCCCAAATACCCTTAACCATGAGCTTTCATAGCAAATATTGGCCTTTAAATTGTTGATTTCCCTCTTTAAACCACAATGCATTGGTGACTTGGATGTCTTCTCTTAAACCTCGTGATAGTCATTTTTTAATTTTTGTAAATAATTTTTTCTCATTTTTATGCATGATCCATGAAAGTTATTCTCAAGAACTATTCACTTATCTCATGAACTACCTTCATGACCCGAGTACTAAAAATCCAAGTGAACTTAGCTGCTCAATGTTATTCATGAAACCCCTTTTCTAAAGAACTATCCATTAACCCTATTTCAAATGTCCTATTGAAAGTCTATCACTATACCTAGGGTTTCAATAGCCAAAATGTAACCTCCTTACATAAAATAGAACAAGCACCTCTACACAACATAAGGCCTTTGGGGTGTACCTAGTAGTTTTATGCATGGAAAATACATGCAAAGTCCTTGGATATTTCAACTAGCAGTGTGGGAGGTGCTTTAAGAAGATAGGAGTTTTCCCCTTCTCCAAACCTAAAAAAAAATATCCCTTTTCTTCACGTGAACAATAGGAGAAAAACCATAGTAGGGTATGTGCAGGATCATCATGGAAAAAACATGCCCTTAAGTGGCAATGAAAATTTAGAAAAATTAGAGTTAGGGAGCTCGACGTAAAAATTTGAATAAGTTATCTAGATATTATTTCAAAAATATGTAAGAATAGAATCTATGACAAATTGAATTTAGTTTCTAAACTACTAGGTTTTTTTTTTTTTTTAAATCTATATGGTGAAAATTTGAAATTTCAATGTAGTAGTACTTAAATTTCAGGGAAAAAATAAGAAGTAGGTGTCTACCTGACCACCCTAACGACAATAAAATGATAATATTTTTTTATAATATTTTAGATATAACTAGAGGACTCATGTCCGAATGTGACACATATTTTTTTATAATTTGTTTCTAAGTAAATATTAATTATGAATTTTTTATTACAGCTTTTAAAAAATATAAAAAACTCGTATGTCTGACCACCTTAACTTGGTCAAAACTTCATTATTTTTTCTTTTTTTAATCCTATTGTATGCCAAGCATAGAATGTGACACATGTTTTGGATTCAAAAAATATGATACTGTTTGAAAGTTATAGATGTTTTTCAATCAACCTATCAATCAAGACTTTAGTCATAATTCTTATAGAAAATGAATAATAATAATTTATTAAATTCAAAGTAAAGAATAATTTATATTGGTGGAAAGCTGAGAATCTCCTCTAAATGGGTGAAAAACATCGTTAGCCACATGGGCGAAATCTAGAAAAACAAGGTAAGCTATTAAACACGTTTTTTGTGTTGACTTCTTATGACTGGCATGTCCTAGCCAAATTCCAAAGAAAACCTGAGGCTAATCCCTAGGAAATAAATTTTATGTCAGAAATATCGGATATCCGTTTCGAATATCCGTTTTGAATCGGATATTTGATTTGGTTTATATATGATTTTAAAAAATGTTACACTTTATAATATATGATTTATAAAATGCAATAAATAGTTTATAGTTTATTTTTAGAATATACAATATAGTTTATAATTTAATATATAATATACAATTTATGATAATCTCTTACAAAATAATATAATATATGATATATTATATTATTATGTATAATATTTAAATATTATTTCTATATTTTAGTTAATGTATATATATATTACTAATATATAAAATATTATATAACTAATTAATATTACTAATATATAAAATATTTAAATATTATCTATTTCCCTCTCTCTCTCTCTCTCTCTCTCTCCCCTCTCCCTCTCTCTCTCTCTCCTTTCCTCTCTCCCTCCCTCTCTCCCTCTCCCTCTCCTCTCTCTCTCTCCATTTCTTCCCCTCTCTCTTTCCATTCTCCCCCTCTCTCTTGTGTCCCCCTCTCTCCTTCCCTCTAATTCTCTCTCCCTCTCTCTCCCTTCTTCCCCTCTCCTTCCCTCCTAATTTCTCTCTCTCTCTCTCTCTCTAGTCTCTCCCTCCTACCCCCTCTCCCTCTCTCAAGTCTCTCCCTCCTACCCTCTGTCCCTCTCTCAAGTCCCTCTCTCTCACTCACTCCTATGTCTCTCCACTCTACCCTTATTCCTCTACCCTTAACCCTTAAATCCTTAAACCCTCTACCCTATATCTCTCTCCCACACCCTCCCTCTCTCTCTCTCTCAAGACTCTCCCTCCTACCCTCTCTCAGGTCTCTCTCTCTCACTCACTCCCTCTCTCTCTCCCCTCTACCCTTAACCTAAACCTAAACCCTTAACCCCTTAAACCATCTACCCTCCTATAGCAACCCTCTACCCTATCTCTCTCCCATGACCACTCCTCCTCTCTCTCAAGTCTCACCTCCTGCTCCCTCTCCCTCTCTTGGGTCTCTCTCTCTCACTCTTGTCTCTCTCCCTCTACCCTTGCAACCTCTACCTCTATCTCTCTCCTCCCTCCCTCTCTCCTAAATCCTCATCTCTCTCCCTCTACCCCATAACCCTAAACCTAAACCCTTAGCCCTTAAACCCCAAACCCTTAAAACCCTCTACCCTCTGCCACTCTCTCTCCCTCTCTCTCAGACTCTCCCTCCTGCCCCTCTCCCCTCTCTCGGTATCTCTGCTCACTCTCTCTCTCTCCCTCTACCTTAACCCTAAACCTTAATATAACTATGCATCTAAACCTTTAAACCCTCTATGCTTAACCATCTACCCTCTATCCTTCCCACTCCCTCCCTCCCTCCCTCCCTCTCTCTCAAGTCTCACCCTCCTACCGCCTCTCCTTCTCTTAGGTCTTTGTCTCTCTCACTCAATCCTATCTTTGTTCCCTCTACCCTTAACCCTCTACCCTCTTCTCTCTCTCACTCCCTCCCTCTCTCTCTCACTGAGTTCCTCTATCTCTCTCCCCTCTACCCATAACCCTAAACCCTAAAACCTTAACCCTTAAACCCTCTCCCTCTCTCTCAAGTCTCCCCCTCTTATCCTCTCTGTCTGTCTTAGGTCTCTCTCTATCTCTCACTCACTCCCTCTATGTGTTTCCCTCTGCCCTTAAGCCTAAACCCTAAACCCTTAAACACTAAACACTTAAACCCTCTACCGTCTATCCTTAAACCTTTCTCCCTCTATCTATCCCCCACTCCCTCCCTCTCTCTCTCTCTCATGTCTCTCTATCCTAGCACCACTCCCTCTCTCTCTCTTCCCTTCTTCCCCTCTTCCCCTCTCCATTCCCCCTTCTCTCTCTCTCTCTCTCTCTCTCTCTCAAGTCTCTCCCTCCTAACCCATCTCCCTCTCTCAAGTCTCTCTCTCTCTCTCCTCCTCTAAATCTCCACTCTACCGTACTACCCTGTATAAATCATGCACCCTTAAATCCTCTACCCACTCTATCTCTCTCCTCCTCCCCTCTCTCTCTCAAGACTCTCCCTCCTACCCCCTCTCCCTCTCTCGGGTCTATCTCTCACCCCTTATCTCTCACTACTCCCTCCTCCCTCCTCTCTCAGGTCTCATCCTCCCCCTCTCCCTCTCGGGTCTCTCTCTCTCTCTCTCTCTCTCTCTCTCTCTCTCTCTCTCTCTATCTCTCTCCTATCTCACCCCTCTACCCTTGGCCCTCACCTTCCCCACCCTCTACCCTTAACCTCTACCCTGCTTGTAACCCCTTAACCCTTAAACCCTCTACCCTCTCTCTCAAATTCTCCTCCCTCTCCCTCTCTTAGGTCTCTCTCTGTCTCACTCACTCACTCTATGTCTCTCCCCTCTACCCTCTACCCTTAACCTTGTATCCCTCTATCTCTCTCCCACTCCCTCCCTCTCTCTCTCTATCAAGTCTCTCCCTCCTAGAATGACTCCCTCTCTCAGGTCTCTCTTTCTCTCTCTCTCTCTCACTCACTCTATCTCAATTCTCTCCCTCCTACCCCCTCTCCCTCTCTTAGGTCCCTCACTCACTCACTCACTCACTCCCTCTATCTCTCTCCCCTCTACCCTTAACTTGAAACCCTAAACTCTTAAACCATCTACCCTCTACCCTTAACCCCCCTCCTTCTATCTCTCTCCCACTCCCTCCATCTCTCTCTCTCTCTCAAGTCTCTCCATCCTTCCCCCTCTCCCTCTCTTAGGTCTCTCTCTCACTCACTCACTCCCTCTATCTCTCTCCCCTTAACCCTTAAACCCTCTACCCTCTACCCTTAACCCTCACTTCCTTTATCTCTCTCTCTCTTAAGTCTCTCCCTCCTAGTACCACTCCCTCTCTTAGGTCTCTCTCTCTCACTCACTCACTCTATCTAAAGTCTCTCCCTCCTACCCCTTCTCCCTCTCTTAGGGCTTTCTCTAACTCACTCACTTCCTCTATCTCTCTCCCCTCTACACTTAACCCTAAACCATTAAACCATCTACCCTCTACCATTAACCCTCCCTCCCTCTATTTATCTCCCACTCCATCCCTCTCTCTATATCTCTCAAGTCTCTTCATCCTACCCCCTCTCCCTCTCTTAGGTCTCTCTCTCACTCACTCACTCCCTCTACCTCTGTCCCCTTAAACCTAAACCCTTAACCCTTAACCCTTAAACCCTCTACCCTCTACCCTTAACCCTCACTTCCTTTATCTCTCTCCCACCCCCTCCCTCCCTCTCTCTCAAGTCTCTCCCTCCTACCCCCTCATCCCTAAACCCTTAAACCTTCTATCCTCTACCCTCAACACTCTTCCCCTCTCCCTTCCCCCTCCTAATTCTCTCTCTCCCTTTCCCTCTCTCTCTCTCTCTCATTTTCCTTCTCCCTTTCCCCTCCTAATTCTCTCTCTCTCCCTCTCTCTGTCTCTCGCTCTCTCCCTTCCCCCCTCTCTCTCTCTTTATCTCTCCCTTTCGCTCTCTCTCCCTCTCTCTCCTTCTCTCTCTCTCTCTCCCATTCTCTACCTCCTAATTACTCTTGGGTCTATGTGTGCAAAAATTAGATATCTGATTTAAATCAAATATCTGATTTAGATCATATATCCGATTTTTAACACCAAAATATTACATTTTAAAATGTTTTTCAAATTAGATATCAGACACGAATCAGATATCCAATACAAATTAGATATCCAATTTAAATTGGATATCTGATTTGAATCGGATATCGGATTTGTAGTACTTTGGCTTCGACATTTCTATGGAGCAATGTACTGACACCCAACCCAAAAAAAAGTAATTGGATATCTAATTTGTATCGGACATTTGATTTGTAATAATTTGGCTTGGGCATTGCTATGGAGCAATGTACTGATACCCAACCCAAAAAAATGTAAACTCAGGATTTTCACATTTTTTGGTGAGTGCAAAATGCTACTTTTTTCATGTTGCCATTTTTTGGTCAAGCATGATCTTGCACATACCCAATACTCATACTCAAAATGGAGTTCTCTTTAGATTTTCCTTTCTTTGCGAATGTTGTTGTCCAAACATGAAGTTAACCCTATACCTCCATATTCAATGTGAGCTTTTATTGCTTTTTCCTTGAAACTTGGTGTTACCTTTTAGTTTTGCTTTATTTTCTCCTTCAAATTTTAGCGCCTAAACTTGATTTTGCTTTATTTCTTTTAGCGTGGAAAGCATTGCTTACTACACTTGACATGGAAATAAAAGAAACCTAAGGAGTTAATCTTCACTTATTTTTGATAAAAATATTTTAACAAGATCTTTTAATTTAAAGATTAACTCTCCCCCTTTAAAACAAAAGACCCTAAGACAAAATAAATGTTGAAATCAAATATCTAAATTTAACTTTAAAAAATTGCACAAGACTTATAAAAATATTGATTACAAATTGAAGGCCATGATATGTGTATATACATAAACCAATTATGTATATACTCATACATGTGATATACCTTCTTTTATCAGTTAATTTTTCCTTCATTGAATGTTTAGGAAATATATTTATGATTTGTATGCTGATGCATGGGGTGTGAAACGTGTATTTATTTGGTAAAGGTAGACCATGTTAAAGAGCTGATTTTTTGTTGCAAAATGTATTGAAAGGAAGTAAAATTGGTTTAGATACCTTCAAATTATGTTGAATTCCAGATTGCGAATGTTATAGTCAAATGTAGATTATGCTTATAGAATTTATAGAATATCATTATAGATGATTGAATGAATTTAAAACCAAATAATATGTTCACAAATTGAATGTTTAGAAGGGAAGGGTGTTTCCTTATGCATGTAGAGGGTTACCTTTGGGGATAGGTTCCAAAAATGGGTTAATAAAGAGTATAGGCTTTTCTTTTTCCAAAATTTATTATTTTGTAGCTGTATACAACATATACTTGGCCAAGCGTTTGCAGCCATATTATTGAATGGTCTAACTTTTATGATGAAATCTCTGCCATTTCCTACATTGATCTTGTATGTTCTAAATGTAGAGAGAAATGCTTGTAGTTATGTTAGACATGCACCAGATTCCACCTTGCATATCGTTTTCTCTTGCTAAGTACTTTGTGCAGGGTTAGGCATTCTTCAAGTTAGGAAGAATTCCAGTGAAGCATAGCTTCATGGTTGGGTGGAAAAGTGGTTGAACCATGTTTTCATCCACCAGATGTGGTGATTGTTGAAGAGGAAATCACATGGAATCCATCTTGATTTATTGTACTTGTACCACATGATGTAAACTTGAAGTTGACTAAGAGGCAATGATAGCCTAAGTCAAACTATGTATATTGACAATTTGACATTTGGAAATGAGTATAAATTATTTTTGGACATGTTGTGCTATGATAGACAATAGTTATTTGATTTATGTCTTTAATTCAATATTCATAATGTCATAATTAATTTATTTGTGTTATTTAAGAATGACACATTACACTCTGCACATATCCTATTGAACATATGATGTCATTGATGTCAAAGATGCTTACTGATATGTCAAAGTAGTAATTCCAGTAGTTTGGTTAGAATTAAATGTAATCATTCTGTCATATATAAGATTTTTAAATCAAGAGATATTATTGTCATGATCATGTCATGTCAAAGTGTTTGAGGACAACATGCTAGTGGGATCTATTGTAAAGAAGACTACCTATAGTATGCTTCAAATGTCATGCTTGTAACTATTCCAGTGGTTGGAAGTAGTTCGGAGGTGTTTGCGAAAGTATTATATGGATTTCTACTCATACACTATATTATAGTAACATTATTATGCTTTGCATTCTACCATAGTTGAATGTTATGACCTGTAGTTTGGAACTAAAGTAAAGTTACCCATTTTTTATCAGATTCCAAAGTTTCATAGGTTGAGCTTCAACAAGAAGAAAGTTAGATGTAATAGAGTATTGTTTGTGTGGACTAGTTAATTTTTAATAATGTCAGTGTGTTTATGCTAGAGAAGGGAAGTGTGCACCAGCTAGAGGAAGCATGTGAAGATGAAATAGGTCCAATTTAAGATCTCTAAGTTCAAGCACATAACATCATCTGTCATTGGTGACAACAAAATTGATTTAGGACCTACCCACTACATGTTTCATGTCAATTTGAATTAGGTCCACTCTTAGCCACCTTGGTTAATTGTGGATGGTGTTTAAGGGATTCCTAATTGACATGAAATATTGTTAATTTATTTAAATACATATACATATATGTTTATAATTCATTAAATGATTGATCATCACTAAATATGTGAGGAAGTGTGAAGCTTATATTTGGATGATGTAATGAGAGTTGCATCTCAATAATTATGTGCCATCATCAGAAGATCATATATTATGTAGAAGAGTGTCTAAAGATAGATAAGATAAATTGCAAGCTATGTAATCAATATTGAAGATCCACAAATCATATTTCTATAATCAGGTAGGATTGGTGTCTTACTTATTGAGTTGATGCTCAGATCTTTGTATTGGGGGTTGGTGCCTACAAATACAATTGAGAATTGGTGTTTCCAGTAGGTTGGTGCCTACAAATAGAACTTGGAATTGGTGTTTTTGGTAGGTTGGTGAGGATACTTCATGATTGTAATTTATTCATTATTTTTGTGAGGCTAGATTTGGACAGTAGCTCCAAGCAACTCTTATCACCATGGTTTTTGTCCATTTTGGGTTTCCATGTATATTTAGTGTTCATTGTGTGAACATGTGCATCTATGTTTTCCTAATTAACACTAGCTATTTTGATGATTTAATATTCATGTTTGGAGAAGTGATTAATGGAAATTCATGTTGAATTAGAGAGTTTTAAATAGATTTGGATATACTAATTCACCCCCCCTCTTAGTATATTGTGTTCCATTCATATCCATGGTTTCCCCTAGCTCCAAGAAGCACCTAACATTGGAAAATTACAATGGAATAACCTTTAGTCAGTACAAAATACAAATACATTGATAAATATATCTCTATGTATGGAACCCATGAACCCTTGAATTGAGAAATCAAATATTTCATCGCTATTTTCTTGATGACCCTTGCTTGATGGACACAAGAATAATTATAATAATACTACCAACTATAATAGAAATCTCACTTACTAATATATATTTCTATTCCTCTCCCTCTCCCTATCTCTTCATCTATATTTGTCTATCTCTACTTCTCTTCTTTTTTTTTCTGTCTCTTTATGTCTCTCTCTCTCCCTCTCCCTCTCCCCCTCTCTCTATATTTCCTTATATCTCTATCTCTCTATCACTCTATATCACCATCTATCTCTCTCTCTCTATCTCTCCCTCTGCATCTTCCTTTATAGCTATATAGACAAGAATTTGCACCCCTTACGCAAATTCCCCTTTTACACTTCCTCACCTTAGAAAACCAAATCTGAAGGTGAAATTTTGCATCAGCAAGTTTCCTTTGTTCCACTTGGCATTCATTTTTTGCATCGGTAGAAGAATATTTATTGGAGATGCGCACGCAGCACATAGACGTTCGCATGGTGTGCTTACATCCTTGATGGATTCCTACGTTTGAAATTGGTAGAGGCATTACACTTCCTATTGGGAACACTTTGTAACATCCCTATTCAACCAACTGACTTGAAAATGCCTTATTCTCCTCACCTCGCCTTCAAAAAGATTCATTCTTCATGTAATTCAATCCTTTTTGCATTCTCAAGCACTTTAATACCATTCTCTTTGCATTATTCACTCTTAGCAGCACTTTAACACTTCATACTAGTAGCAAAAACACTCCATCAACTCCATAAAGAAAGTGTGGAACAAGCCAATGCAATGTGGGCTTGTGATTTTGCAACACCGCCCTTCATCACAGTCGAGGTTGTGGTGATTGTTCAAGTCTTTTTTCTCTGTCATTGGCTAGTGAGCTCTTGGTGGAGGTGGTAGTGTTTCACTCCTCTCCTTTACAATTTGGTTGATTAGCTTTATACTATTTTATAGTGTTTTTCAAGTACTTCCTTTCTTTACTTCTTTATCATACATTTCTCTATCATTTCTATCTTGATTGTCCATGGAGGTAGGAGCACCGAAACGGGGGTCTGATTGAGGCAAACCCCTATACAACCCCCAACAATTTTCCCTCTTTCTTGTGTGAAGGTGGATGTCCATTTGGAGCTAGCCAGCGAACGAGTATCTTTGTGAGATTATCTTTGTCACCTTAGCCTTCATATATTTACTTTATCATATTCTTTTGTATCTTTCCTACTTCATAGTTATGTTTTCTTCCCTTAGAAGTGAATAGCTAGGCCATCAACTTGTTTTCTGGTGGTTCATACTATGTTTTTAGTCCCCTCAGGATCGTATGAATGTTAGCACGCCTAAGAGACTCCAATGTGTAGTGCTTTCATCCTCAGGCAGAGAGCTACCTAGCATACAGTGTTGAACCCGAAAACTGGCTTGGTCAACCCCAGTTTAGATTTTGGGTCTGAAGAGTGGTTGCAGGGCTTATAGTCCTCATCATTCTCATCCCTCATTTGAAACATTCCTTTAGAGTGAGGTAAGTTAGGATAGGCTTCCACTCTTGGCTCTCTGTGACCTAGGGCCTTAACATGGTCGATCCCCCTCTCTTACAATATCTCTCTATTTCTTCCTCTTTATCTCTTTATCTCCCTATCTCTCTCTATCATTATCTATTTCTCTCCCTCTTCCTCTCTCCCTCTATCTTGATCTCTACCTCTATGCTTCTCTCTCGCCCTCTATCTCTGAACATGTCTCCCTCTCTCCCTTTCCCTCTCCCTCCTCCTAGACCACCCCTCTCTCTCTATATATATATATTTGTCTCTCTATTTCTCTCCATATTTCTTCTTCCATCTCTCCCACTATCTCTATCTTGTTATCTCTCCATCTCTCCCTCTCTCTACTTGTCTCTTTATATCACTTCCTATCTCTATCTTTTTATCTTTGCCTCTCATTCTCTCCCTCTCTCCCCCTCTTTTTATATTTATCTCTTCTATTTGTATTTATCCCTCTCTCCTCTCTTTCTCTCTTTCTCTCTTTCTCTCTCCCTTTCCTTCTCCATCTCCATCTCTATCTCTATCCTCCTCTCTATCTCTATCTCCTTACCCCTCACCCCCCCTCCCTCTCTCTAGCTTCCTCCCCTCCTCTCCCTCTTTCTATCCCTATCTCCCCTCTCTTCTCTCTATTGCAAAATTAACATGAGCCTATTGGTAATGGAGTGTGATTATCTTTCTAATTAAGAGGCTTTGTTTCAATCATGTTTGGATCCATGTAAATGGATGCATAGTTGATTTGAAGATATCACTTCTCCATTGAGACCTTTATTGCACAAACACCATCATTTTCTAAATGACCTACCAATTGACCTCATGTACTACACAAATTTATGCAAAAAACATATCAAATTTTTTTCTAATTGACCTTCCACACCTCTTCGACATACCCATTGCACACCAAGGTGCAATTGCTAGTATTATTAGTTCTGCCCATGGCAGAATACTAAAGCATTCATTCAATTCTATTTGTTTGAGTGATAGTGACAATCCAACCAATAAACATCTAGAATTAAAAACTTTACCAACAATTTTATATAGTCTATTTTAAATTGTCTATTTCTAAAATTGTTAAAATATTCTTTATCTTTCTTTTTATTGGTTCATGTTGTCAACAGTCATTGCAAAAATTAGGATTTTATTTTATTTTTTCTAAATTATGTGCAATGCAATGCATTTAATTCATGAATCAAATTTCAAACCTATTAATAACTTGAATGACATGAGCACTATTACATACACCATCATATAATTACATTGTTGACTTACAAGTATTATTTTACATATTTTATTTAATAATTGGTAAGATTTTCAAATTTATTAAATAAATGTGAGTACACTCAATGCATATTTTATATTTGTTTATCAAGTGTGTATTAAATATCACAATAAAATTTACATATAATAATTTAATTTAGCAAGGCAAAAATTACATAAATATCACATTATCAAAAGGATAAAAATAAATATATATATGGAATTATTATAATAATATATTTGTATAATTGCATATTTTTTATTTTTGGAACATTAATTAACTATAATAATAACATTATACAACAACAAACAATTATATTACACCCCTACTTACTTCTATTAAGTAAATGTTTAAAACAACAAAACACACCCATATGAATTTTATTTTCTATTTATGCAACATTAATCAACTATAATAATAACATTATACAACAACAAACAATCACATTACACCTCTAGTTGCTTCTATTAACTAAATGTTTAAAACAACAAGTACACCCCACAAGATTTTTTATTTTTATTTTTCAATATTAATCAACTATAATAATGACATTATAAAACAACAAACAATCATATTAAACCCCTAACTATTTCTATTAACTAGATGTTTAAAACAACCAAGCACACCCCACAATAGGCAGAACTTGACGCAAATGTATCTCTTGTTATAATAGAATAGAAGGTGGTTCAATATAGAACAATTTCATACAAATGAGAGGTTAACCTTCATAATATCCGGGGATGCATCATTGCTTATTCATTGAGGTGACAACACGACTCTCATGGTCAACAATTTATTCACAGCCATTCATTGAGTAATCAATATTCCATCTAGAATGCCTAATTGAAACGAGAAAATGAGAACTGTGACAAGTAGTCAAAAGACAACTTATCAAAAGAAATCCCAGTCCACAAACCAAGTATAATTGTCTTCAACAGAAGACTTCGACTGTCACTTTCACTTACGATTCTTCTGTTCACAAGTCTTGCTCCGGATCGTGGTCAAAAGTCTCAAAATAGAACCTGGTCACCTCAACTGTTGAAATACTGATTCAAAGTTCTTTACAAGTGTATGGAGGAAAGAGGGCCAAAGAGGCAGTGGGGACGGATAAATTACCTGTTGACTTAGTTATCAAACATTTCAAAGAGATTGCCTCCGGGTTTTACAGTCATAAAAGAAAATGTCTAAGTTCATAAAGTTGCACAAATTTCCAAATGTGAAAGGTGCAGATTCAATCCAAATAGCTTGGAGTGCATTCCATAGAGCACGGAGTGCAAGTACCTCGTCCCGTACACCATTTCTGACGAGGAAATCTGCGGAACTTTAACCCGTTCCAAGAAAATGCCAAACAAAGCATGGAGAAGACAGCTGGCACATGTGTCTTTCAACTATTTTTCTATATTTCCAGAACTTCGCGTGCTTTACCTACTAGCCTTCAACCTTCATTTAATTCGGTCAAAGTAGTACTTACTCTTTCTAGGTATGTGCGATATGGATTGCTTGACTCACATTTAGGTTATTTAATTTATTATCAATTTCGGTCATCCAACTTTTCAGGTCCAAAGTATTTATGAGAGGGTCCCACCTATCATCATTTTTTTATTTAGCTTGATGGAAAAATGAATAAAGATTATATTTTCATGAATAAGCGTCTTATTATTAATTATAGATTTATATTATAATATTAAGAAAAGTGGGTGGAAGAGCACAATTCTAAAGTTTAAATGGGGAAAACCTTAGAATAAAACATAAAAGCAAGTTGCTAGGTAGCAAGAGCTAATGCACTAGTAGGAGGAGGGCGGGGGGGTTCCAATCATCTGATTTACCCCATGCTCTAGCGAGGTCCCAGGTGTCAACAAGAGGCTCCCAACCATCATTTATCATCTTTTTTCTTTATCAAGAGACAAAGTGTCATAAATAGGTGATATGGGAAGTGCAAGGTGAGGGAATTCACTAGTGTCAATCCAACTACCAAATCCATGACAAGGATCTTGGGTAGAAGTAGAGTGGTGGTGAGTGGGTTGAGCCATCTTCTTTGAGATTAGTCCTTGGCTCTTCTTGCGAGAAGCTGAGAAGCATGTAAATGTGCCTTTTGTTCACCACAAATAGATTGATCATTTCATTGACAACACCCATGAGGTGGACAACAACCTCGACTAGAGGCATGAATTAGAGAGACTTTCGCTATAGTCCATGGGTTATTGCCCAAATTATCCAAGAGCACCTAAAGATGGCCACATATTTATGACCTTGTTGGCTTGCACTTGGATCTACATTGACATGTTAGAAGAAATCATTGCCTTAGTGTAAATCAAGAAATTAGAATCAAGTGAATTTCCAAAAAATAAAGGACTTCTTGTCCTTCCATATATTGAAAATAATTTCCACCTTGAAAGCATGCCGAATTTGGTATATTTGGAGGGAATTCTAGGTCAATCTCCTAGTAAAACCATATGCCATGAGAACGACTTAGTGTAAAAGGGTTTTCAAAAATTATGAATCCAAGGCCACGTAGCTTGAGCTTTGGGACAAACCAAAAAAAGATGCTTGAGAATTTCTTGATGAACACAAAATTAGCATTGAGGATCCTTGATTCTAATATGAGTTAATCTAGAACCAATTGAAAGCTCTTCGAAAAGAATACACTAGAAAAAATGAGCAAGCTTCAACTCTAGAATAGCCAACCAAACAATTTAAAACCTGTGCTACCAAGTGCTTAAAGAGGATTGAAATAATAATCTCTAGTTTAAAATAGGCATGCCATAGAAAAATGTGAAGATAGCCAAGAGTAATGCTTGTGAGGCTTGTAGTTATGAAATAGTGTGTAAGGATACCATTTCCAAACTTTCCACTAGGGCTTGAAATAATGAATCCTAGTGTAACTACAAATTATATATCGAGGCACACATTTAATAAAAAAATGGAAGGTTTCAAGGTCCTAGTTGGACAATTGAAATTTATCTTTGGATTTAGGCCAAGTAAGAAATTCCTAGTCCTACTCGAAAACACATTTGAAAGAGTATTGATTCTCTTCTTGGAAACTCCAAAGGATGGACCAATAGAGTCCTAGCTAGAGGATGATCTCAAGACAAGAGATAATTGGAGATTTATTTTTAAGTCAATATTTAAAGTTTCTAATTTGTTTTGTTATTTGGATTAAATTCTTAATTAAAAGAGGTGGCTTATCTCTTAAAAAAAATTAGGGATTTTTTTTTTTAATTGTAAATATTTTTAATATTTTAAGAGTTTAATATTAATTAAAAAATAAAATAAGAGTATAAATCAAAAAGTTTATAATAAAAAGTGGTTTGTTCATTTGTATATATGATCTATTAAGGTATATGTAGGAAATCAATAAAAGCAATTATTTCATGCCAATCTATTGGGTGCACATAGTCGCACCAAGAGAAAGGAGAGGTCAATCATCTTAAAGAGGAACCACTCATGGTTAGGGTTTTGTAGAGGAAGGATCAAGGCCCTCCCATCCATATTGTGTATCTTAAGAGTGGAACCAAGTCACCCCAACTAGGAGGTCAAGGTAAAAGAACCTTGATGCTACCTTACACAAAACTATCATTTTTTTTGCAAAAGCAGTAAAACCCCTTTACTAAGAAGGAGATGATAAGAAATGGCTTTGATTGTGTGTTTCCACTCTACCACCTAGAAGTAGGAGGAAACATTCCTTATTTAGGACCATTTGATGAAATGATTCTTGTGGTAGAGGGAAAACTCTCCTAAGGTCCTAGAGATGTTAGAACTTTATTCCCACTTTTTTCATCTATATTTAGATCTAAATGTATGCACATAATAGCCTCAGTAGTAAAGATATCATTATTTATAGACTTTTAGAGTGGAAACATAATTGAAAGTACAAAAACTAAAAATTTAGCAACATATGATAGCCAAAGAGAAGAATTCCCAAATAGAATGGCTCTCTATGAAATGAACTGTTGGTGTAATTAAATGTCTTGTACCTTGTCTTAGGTCATGATTACACCATAGTTAAGTTTACTTAGGGACCACATAGGAGGTTGTTGGAGATTTTCCACTTTTGGTGGACTTGACATGTCATTACCACATCACCTCCACCTTTTGTGGGTGATCCACCTTTTGTGGAGATTATCACATTATCCTTTCCCACTTTAGGTGGAATGATAACTTTTCATTGTTGTCTCATGTCATAAGATTATGACAATTGTCATAATCTTATGCCCTCCTATATTCTCACCTTGGCTATATAACCAAGGGGTCTCCTATGTACAATGGTACCATTATCTCATATTATTGACATTGAATATAGTTTATTCTTGTCATATTCTATTCTCTCTCTTTTGTGCTTTCTATTAGGCCTCTAGATCTTGGGTGGCTACCTTCATAGCCAATTCTTACATGGTATCAGAGCTTTTAGAGTGCCTTTAGTTAGTCTTTTGGAGAGATTCTTAGAGGGTTCCATTTTTGGCCTTATGTTGCAGGTGCTTTTTGGGAGCTTGTTGCATCAAATCTGAGCTCACCATTGCGTCTGGAGTGTCTGAGATAGTCAGATTTTCCTTTTGTTTCATCTCAGTTGGACATCAGAGGCCAAATCTACAAAAGGTTGAAGATCAGAGGTGGTTACCAGATCTAGGACCTAGCTACCACTTCGAAGCATTTTCAGTCTAAAAGGACATCGCCATTGCATCCAGAAGGGCCAAAAACCCCTAAATCGACTGCCAAATCGTCCGAATCGAAACAAGTTGCTCTTAGAGGCAAAAAATTTTTAGCAGGCGGGTAGTATGGCCCTACCTGCGCAGGTACGATTTTTCGATTTAAAAATATATACATTTTTTTTATTTTCTGCAAAAATTTGAAAAAAAATCTTAAAAAATCGATATTTTTTAAAATCAAAAGTTTTAAAATGAATTTTAAAAAAATCAAAAATAAAAATTATTCCAGAGAGGTACTGACAGTACCTACGCCCGCGGGCGGGAGCCGGCTGGGCGGCAGGCCGTCCGCCACCTGCACCCAGGGGGCCTCCCTGCGGCCCCCATCGGTCCCCTTTATTTTTAAAGTTTTTTTTAATAATTTTTGTTCTCCAGTTTTAGTTAGCAATTCCTTGAAAGGTAACAAGTCTGGTTAAGTTGGATGAATTATTATTCTCTTCAGTTCCAAAGCTTTGATCTATCTCTTTTCTATTTCTTTAAAACCCCAATTAAAATAGGTTTGAATTTATGTTTGATCTTAGAACAATCCAGAAGCTCAACACTAGCAGGCCCCTTGAACATTATAGTTCACATCAGCCATTGAGTGAAATCAGCACAGTCGAGAACCAATTACCAAGACCTTGGGAGTTAGATATCCATGCATTATTCTTTTTCTTTCAGGAGAGCAGAATAGTAATATTCTATTTACTGTTGTTGTGTTATTCTGACCATCAACACGTCGTTAGCCACATGGGTGATGTTTAGAAAAACAAGGTAAGTTGTTAAACATGTTTTTTGTGTTGACTTCTTATGATTGGCATGTCCTATCCAAATTCCAAAGAAAACTCAAGGCTAATCCCTAGGAAATAAATCCTATGTCAGAAATATCGGATATCCAATTCGAATATCCGTTTTGAATTGGATATCCGATTTGGTTTATATATGATTTTAAAAAATGTTACACTTTATAATATATGATTTATAAAATGCAATAAATATTTTATAGTTTTTTTAGAATATACAATATAGTTTATAATTTAATGTATAATATACAATTTATGATAATCTCTTACAAAATTATATAATATATAATATATAATATATTATATTATTATGTATAATATTTAAATATTATTTCTATATTTTAGTTAATGTATATATATATTACTAATATATAAAATATTTAAATATTATCTCTTTCCCTCTCTCTCTCCCCCTCTCCCTTCCCCCTCTTAATTCTCTCTCCCTCTCTCTCTATCCCCTTCTTCCCCTTCTTCTCCTCTCCCTTCCCCCTCCTAATTCTCACTCTCTCTCTCAAGTCTCTCCCTCCTACCCCCTCTCCCACTCTCAAGTCTCTCTCTCTCACTCGCTCCTATGTCTCTCCACTCTATCTCTCCACTCTACCCTTATCCCTCTACCCTTAACCCTCAGAAACTCAAACTATTAAACCCTATACCCTCTATATCTCTCCCACACCCCTCTCTCTCTCTCAAGACTCTCCCTCCCACCCCTCTCCTCTTTAGCTATCTCTCCTCACCACCCTCTATCTCTCTCTCCTCACTCCTTAACCCTAAACCCTAAACCTTAACCTTAAACCCTCTACCCTCTACACTTAATGCTCTACCCTCTATCTCTCTCCCACTCGATCCCTCCCTCCCTCCCTCTCTCAAGTCTCACCCTCCTACCCCCTCTCCCTCTCTCAATTCTCTCTCTCACTCATGTATCTCCACTCTACCCTTATCCCTCTACCCTTAACCCTTAAATTCTTAAACCCTTAAACCCTCTACCCTATATCTCTCTCCCATACCCTCCCTCTCTCTCCCAATACCTCCTCCCTACCCCTCTCTCTTAGGTCTCTCTCTCTCACTCACTCCCTCTATCTCCTCTCCCCTCTACCCTTAACCAAACCATAATTCAACCCCAAACCCTGCAATTCTATTCTTAACCTCTATCTCTCCCACTCACTCCTACCTCCTCTCCTCAAGTCTCTACAATCCTACCTCTCTCTCTCTCTCTCTCTCTCTCTCTCTCTCTCTCTCTCTCTCTCTCCTATCTCCCCACCCTTTAACCTCTACCCTTAACCCTAACCTCTATCTCTCTCCCACTCCTCCCTCTCTCACCGAATCCTATATTTCTCCCCACCCATAACCCTAAACCCAAAACCTTAACCTTAAACCCAAAACCCTTAAAACCTTCTACCTCTACTCCCTCTCTCTCTCTCTCAATACTCTCCCTCCTACCCCCTCTCCCTCTCTTAGGTATCTCTCTCTCACTCACTCTCTCTCTCTCTCCCCTCTACCTTTAACCCTAAACCTTAAACCCTTAACCCTTAAACTCTAAACCCTTAAACCCTCTATGCTTAACCCTCTACGCTATATCTCTCCCTTCCTCCCTCCCTCCCTCTCTCTCAAGTCTCACCCTCCTACTGCCTCTCCTTATATTAGGTCTCTCTCTCTCTCTCTCAATCCTATCTTTGTCCCCTCTACCCTTAACCCTCTACCTTCTACCCTCTACCCTCTATGTCTCTCCCACTCCCTCCCTCTCTCTCTTATTGAATCCCTTTATCTCTCTCACCTCTACCCATAACCCTAAACCCTTAACCTTAACCCTTAAACCTCTACCCCAACATCTCTCTCTCTCTCAATTCTCCTCCTGTCCCATCCTCGTTCATGCTAGGTCTCTCTCATCTCTCACTCACCCATATATGTGTCTCCCTCTACCCTAAACCCTAAAACCCTAAGTTTCCTAACCCAAACACTCTAAATCCTCTACCCCACCCCTTTAAACCTTCTCCCATTCATCTCCCACCTCCCCTCTCTCAAGTCTCTCTATCCTAGTGCCACTCCCCCCCCTCTCTCTCTCTCCCCTTCTTCCCCTCTTCCCCTCTCCCTTCTCCCTCCTAATTCTCTCTCTCAAGTCTCTCCCTCCTAACCCATCTCCCTCTCTCAAGTCTCTCTCTCTCTCACTCACTCCTAAGTCTCTCCACTCTACCCTTATCCCACTACCCTTAACCCTTAAATCCTTAAACCCTCTACCCTCTATCATCCTCCCACCCTCCCTCTCCCTCCTCCTTGTGCATATTCTACACCCTTCCCTCCTCCCTCTCTCCAAGTCTCACAATCTTCCTATCCCATCTCTTAGGCTCCTCTCTCTCTCTCACCCCATCTCCTCCGCTACCCTTAACCCCACCTCTAGCCTCACCCAACCCTCTACCCCATCTCTCTCACCCATAACCCTAAACCCATAACCCTTAAACCCCAAAAACCCTTAAAACCTCTACCCTCTACCCTCTCTCTCTCAAGTCTCTCTCCTATCCCCTCTCCCTCTCTTAGGTCTCTATCTCTCACTCACTCCCTCTATGCCTCTCCCCTCTACACTTAAACCCTCTACCCTCTACTCTTAACCTTGTCTCCATCTATCTCTCTCTCTATATCAAGTCTCTCCCTCCTAGAACCACTCCCTCTCTCAGGTCTCTCTCTCTCACTCACTCACTCAATCTCAAGTCTCTCCCTCCTACCCCCTCTCCCTCTCTTAGGTCTCTCTCTCAGTCACTCACTCCCTCTATCTCTCTCCCCTCTACCCTTAACCTGATCCTACACATACCCAGTATTCATACTCAACATGGAGTTCTCTTCAGATTTTCCTTTCTCTATGAATGTTGTTGTCCAAACATGAAGTTAACCCTATACCTCCATATTCAATGTGAGCTTTTATTTCTTTTTCCTTGAAACATGGTGCTACCTTTTAGTTTTACTTTATTTTCTCCTTCAAATTCTAGTGCCTAAAATTGATTTTGTTTTATTTATTTTGGTGTGGAAAGCATTGCTTACTGCACTTGACATGGAAATAAAAACAACCTAAGGAGTTAATCTTCACTTATTTTTGATAAAAATATTTTAACAAGATCTTTTAATTTAAAGATTATCTCCCCCCCTTTAAGATAAAAGACCCTAAGACAAAATAAATGTTGAAATCAAATATCTAAATTTGACTTTAAACAATTGCCTAAGACTTATGAAAATATTTATTACAAATTCAAGGCCATATATGTGTATATACATAAACCAATTATGTATATACACATACATGTGATATACCTTCTTTTATTAGTTAATTTTTCCTTCATTGAATGTTAAATGTGAGGAAATATATTTATTATTTGTATGTTGATGCATGGGGTGTGAAACGTGTATTTATTTGGTACAGGTAGACCATGTTAAAGAGTTGACTTTTTGTTGAAAAATGTATTGAAAGGAAGTAAAATTGGTTTAGATACGTTCAAATTCTGTTGAATTCCATATTGCAAACGTTATAGTCAAATGTATATTATGCTTATAAAATTTACAGAATATCATTATAGATGATTGAATGAATTTAAAACAAAATAATATGTTCACAAATTGAATGTTTAGAAGGGAAGGGTGTTTCCTTATGCATGTAGAGGGTTACCTTTGGGGATAGGTTCCAAAAATGGGTTAACAGAGAGTATAGGCTTTGCTTTTTCCAAAATCTATTATTTTGTAGCTGTATACAACATATGCTTGGCCAAGCATTTGTAGCCATATTATTGAATGGTCTAACTTTTATGATGAACTCTCTTCCATTTCCTAACATTGATCTTGTATGTTCTAAATGTAGATAGAAATGCTTGTAGTTATGTTAGACATGCACCAGATTCCACCTTGCATATTGTTTTCCCTTGCTAAGTACTCTATGCAGGTCCAAGCATTCTTCAAGTTAGGAATAATTCCAGTGAAGCATAGCTTCATGGTTGGGTGGAGAAGTGCCTGAACCATGTTTTCATCCACCAGATGTGGTGAGTGTTGAAGAGGAAATCACATGGAATCCATCTTGATTTATTGTACTTGTACCACATGATGTAAACTTGAAGTTGACTTTAAGAGACGATGATAGCCTAAGTCAAACTATGTATATTGAAAATTTGACATTTGGAAATGAGTATTTAAATTATTTTTGGACATGTGCTATGATGGACAATAGTTATTCGATTTATGTCTTTAATTTAATATTCATAATGTCATAATTGCTTTATTTGTGTTATTTAAGAATGACAGATTACACTTTGCACATATCCTATTGAACATATGATGTCATTGATGTCAAAGGTTCTTATTGAAATGTCAAAGTAGTAATTCCAATAGTTTGGTTAGAATTAAATGTAATCATTCTGTCATATATGAGATTTTTAAATCAAGAGATATTATTGTCATGATCATGTCATGTCAAAGTGTTTGAGGAAAACATTCTAGTGGGATCTATTGTAAAGAAGACTACCTGCAGTATGCTTCAAATATCATGCTTGTAACTATTCCAGTGGTTGGAAGTAGTCTAGAAGTGTTTGTGAAAGTATTATATGGATTTCTACTCATACACTATATTATAGTAACATTATTCTTCTTTGCATTCTTCCATAGTTGAATGTTATGACCTATAGTTTGGACCTAAAGTAAAGTTACTCATCTTTTTTCAGATTCCAAAGTTTCAGAGGTTGAGCTTCAACAAGAAGAAAGTTAGATGTAATAGAGTATTGTTTGTGTGGACTGGTTAATTTTTAATAATGTCAATGTGTTTATGCTAGAGAAGGAAAGTGTGCACCAGCTAGAGGAAGCGTGTGAAGATGAAATAGGTCCAATTTAAGATCTCTAAGTTCAAGCACATAACATCATCTGTCATTGGTGGCAACAAAATTGATTTAGGACCTACCCACTACATGTTTCATGTCAATTTGAATTAGGTCCACTCTTATCCACCTTGGTTAATTGTGGATGGTGTTAAGGGATTCCTAATTGACACAAAATATTGTTAATGTGTTTAAATACATATACATATATATTTATAATTCATTAAATGATTGATCATCACTGAATATGTGAGGAAGTGTGAAGGTTATATTTGGATGGTGTAATGAGAGTTGCATCTCAATAATTTTGTGCCATCATCAGAAGATCACATATTATGTAGAAGAGTGTCTAAAGATAGATCAGATCAAGTGCAAGTTATGTAATTAGTATTGAAGATCCACAAATCATATTTCTATAATCAGGTAGGATTGGTGTCTTACTTATTGAGTTGATGCTTAGATCTTTTTATTGGGGATTGGTGTCTCTAGTAGGTTGGTGCCTACAAATACAATTGGGAATTGGTGTTTCCAGTGGGTTGGTGCCTAAAAATAGAACTGGGAATTGGTGTTTTCGGTAGGTTGGTGAAGATACTTCATGATTGTAATTTATTCATTATTTTTGTGAGGCTAGATTTGGATAGTAGCTCCAAGAAACTCTTCTCACCGTGGTTTTTTTCCATTTTGGGTTTCCATGTATATTTAGTGTTCATTGTGTGAACATGTGCATCTATGTTTTCCTAATTAACACTAGCTATTTTGATGATTTAATATTCATGTTTGGAGAAGTGATTAATGGTAATTCATGTTGAATTAGAGAGTTTTAAATAGATTTGGATATACTAATTCACCCCCCTCTTAGTATATGGTGTTCCATTCATATCTATGGTTTCCTCTAGCTCCAAGAAGCACCTAACATTGGAAAATTACAATGGAATAACCTTTAGTCAGTAAAAAATACAAATACAATGATAGATATATCTCTATGTATGGAACCCATGAACCCTTGAATTGAGAAATCAAATATTTCATCGCTATTTTCTTGATGACCCTTTCTTGATGGACACAAGAATAATTATAATAATGCTACCAACTATAATAGAAATATCACTTACTAATATATATTTCTATTCCTCTCCCTCTCCCTATCTCTTCATTTATATTTGTCTATCTCTACTTCTCTTTGTTTTTATGTCTCTTTATGTCCTTCTCTCTCTCTCTCCCTCTCCCTCTCCCTCTCCCCTTCTCTCTATATTTCATTATATCTCTATCTCTCTATCACCCTATATCACCATCTATATCTCTCTCTATCTCTCCCTCTACATCTTCTTTTATATCTGTATAGATGCAAATTTGTACTCCTTATGCAAATTCTCCTTTTACACTTCCTCACCTTAGAAAACCAAATCTGAAGGTGAAATTACGCATTAGCGAGTTTCCTTTGTTCCACTTGGCATTCATTTTTTGCATCGGTAGAAGAATATTTATTGGAAGTGCGCATGCAACACATAGACATTCGCATGGTGTGCTTACATCCTTGATGGAGTGCTGCGTTTGAAGTTGGTAGAGGCATTACACTTCCTATTGGGAACACTTTGTAACGTCCCTATTCAACCAACTGAATTGAAAATGCCTTATTCTCCTCACCTCTCCTTCAAAAAGACTCATTCTTCATGTAATTCAATCCTTTTTGCATTCTCAAGCACTTTAATGTAATTCTCTTTGCATTCTTCACTCTTAGCAACACTTTAGCACTTCATACTAGTAGCAACAACATTCCATCAACTCCATAAAGAAAGTGTGGAACAAGTCATTGCAATTTGGGCTTGTAGTTTTGCAACACCTCTCTTCATCATAGTCGAGGTTGCGGTGATTGTTCAAGTCTTTTTTCTCCATCATTGGCTAGTGAGCACTTAGTGGAGGTGGTAGCGTTTCACTCCTCTCCTTTACGATTTGGTTGATTAGCTTTATACTATTTTGTAGTGTTTTTTAAGTACTTCCTTTCTCTACTTCTTTATCATACATTTTTCTATCATTTATATCTTGGTTGTCCATGGAGGTAGGAACACTGAAATGGGGGTCTAATTGAGGCAAACCCCTATACAACCCCCAACAATTTTCCCTCTTTCTTGTGTGAAGGTGGATGTGCATTTGGAGCTAGTCGGCAAATGAGCATCTTTGTGAGATTATCTTTGTCACTTTAGCCTTGATATATTTAATTTATCATATTCGTTTGTATCTTTCTTACTTCATAGTTATGTTTTCTTCCCGTAGAAGTGACTAGTTAGGCCATCAACTTGTTTTTTGGTGGTTCATACTATCTTTTTAGTCCCCTCAAGGTCATACGAATGTTAGCACGCCTAAGAGACGCCAACATGGCTGCACTGTCATCCCAGAACCGTGCTTCTATCCTCGAGTAGAGAGCTACCTAATGTACAATGTTGAACCTGAAAACTGGCTTGCTCAGCCCTAGTTTAGATTTCAGGTTTGAAGAGTGATTGCAAGGCTTATAGTCCTCATCATTCTTGTCCCTCATTTGAAACATTCCTTTAGAGTGAGGTAAGTTAGGACAAACTTCCACCCTTGGCTTTCCGTAACCTGGGGCCTTAACATGGTTGATCCCCTCTCACAATATCTCTCTATTTCTTCCTCTCTATCTCTCTATCTCTCTCTCTCTATCATTATCTATTTCTCTCCCTCTATGCTTCTCTCTCCCCCTCTATCTCTAAACATGTCTCCCTCTCTCTCTATACATTCATCTCTCTTCCTCTCTTCTTTCCCTCTCCCTCTTCCTAGACCACCCCCCTCTCTCTCTCTACATATATATATATTTGTCTCTCCATTTCTCTCCATATTTCTTCTTCCATCTCTCCCTCTATCTCTATCTTGTTATCTCTCCATCTCTCTCTACCCCTATATCTCTCCCTCTCTCTACTTCTCTCTTTATATCACTTCCTATCTCTTTTTTTTTATCTTTGCCTCTCATTCTCTCCCTCTTTCTCCCTCTTTTTATATTTATCTCTTCTATTTGTATCTATCCCTCTCTCCTCTCTTTCTCTCTTTATCTCTCCCTTTCCTTCTCCATCTCCATCTCTATCCTCCTCTCTATCTCTATCTCCTTACTCCCCACCCTCTCTCTAGTTTCCCCCCCTCCTCTCCCTCTTTCTATCCCTATCTCCCCCTCTTTCTCTATTGCAAACATAACATGAGCCCATTGGTAATGGAGTGTGATTACCTTTCCGATTAATAGGTTTTGTTTCAATCATGTTTGGATCCATGTAAGTGGATGCATAGTTGATTTGAAGCTATCACTTCTCCATTGAGACCTTTGTTGCACAAGCACCATCATTTTCTAAATGACCTACCAATTGACCTCATGTATTGCACAAATTTATGTAAAAAATATACCAAAATTTTCCCAATTGACCTTCCACACCTGATCAACATACCCATTGCACACCAAAGTGCAATTGCTAGTATTATTATAATAGAGTAGAAAGTGTTTCAATATAGAACAATTTCATACAAATGAGAGGTTAACCTTCATAATATCCGGGGATACATCATTGCTTAATCATTGAGCTGACAACACGACTCTCATGGTCAACAATTTATTCACAGTCATTCATTGAGTAATCATTATTCCATCTAGAATGCCCAATTGAAACGAGAAAATGAGAACCTGTGACAACAAGTCAAAAGACAACTTATCAAAAGAAATCCCAGTCCACAATCCACGTATAATTGTCACCTCAACTGTTGAAATACTGATTCAAAGTTATCAAACATTTTCAAAGAGATTGCCTCCGAGTATTACAGTCCTACAAGAAAACGTCAAGTCCATAAAGTCGCGCAAATTTCCAAATGTGAAAGGTGCAGATTCAATCCAAATAGCTTGGAGTGCATTCCATAGAGCACGGAGTGCAAGTAACTCGTCCCGTATAACATTTCTGACGAGGAAATCTGCGGGACTTTAACCCGTTCCGAGAAAATGCCAAACAAACTATGGAGAAGACAGCTGGCACATGTCTCTTTCAACTATTCTTCTATATTTCCAGAACTTCACGTGCTTTACTTACTAGCCTTCAACCTTCATTTAATTCGGTCAAAGTAGTACTTACTCTTTCTAGGTATGTGCGATATGGATTGCTTGACTCACATTTAGCCGACTTTTCCCATACATAAGTGAGGTACAAAGTATTCATGAGAGGGTCCCACCTATCATCATTTTTTTCTTTAGTTTGATGAAAAAATGAATAAAGATTATATTTTCATGAATAAGTGCCTTATTATTAATTATAGATTTATATTATAATATTAAGAAAAGTTGGTGGAAGAGCACAATTCTAAAGTTTAAATGGGGAAAATCTTAGAATAAAACATAAAAGCAAGTTGCTAGGTAGCAAGAGCTAATGCACTAGTAGGAAGAGGGCGGGGTGGGGAGCGGGGGTTCCAATCATCTGATTTACCCCATGCTCTAGCGAGGTCCCAGGGGTCAACAAGAGGCTCCCAACCATCATTTATCATCTTTTTTCTTTATCAAGAGACAAAGTGTCATAAATAGGTGATATGGGAAGTGCAAGGTGAGGGAATTCACTAGTGTCAATCCAACTACCAAATCCATGACAAGGATCTTGGGTAGAAGTAGAGTGGTGGTGAGTGGGTTGAGCCATCTTCTTTGAGATTAGTCCTTGGCTCTTCTTGCGAGAAGCTGAGAAGCATGTAAATGTGCCTTTTGTTCACCACAAATAGATTGATCATTTCATTGACAACACCCATGAGGTGGACAACAACCTCGACTAGAGGCATGAATTAGAGAGACTTTCACTATAGTCCATGGGTTATTGCCCAAATTATCCAAGAGCACCTAAAGATGGCCACATATTTATGACCTTGTTGGCTTGCACTTGGATCTACATTGACATGTTAGAAGAAATCATTGCCTTAGTGTAAATCAAGAAATTAGAATCAAGTGAATTTCCAAAAAATAAAGGACTTCTTGTCCTTCCATATATTGAAAATAATTTCCACCTTGAAAGCATGCCGAATTTGGTATATTTGGAGGGAATTCTAGGTCAATCTCCTAGTAAAACCATATGCCATGAGAACGACTTAGTGTAAAAGGGTTTTAAAAAATTATGAATCCAAGGCCACGTAGCTTGAGCTTTGGGACAAACCAAAAAAAGATGCTTGAGAATTTCTTGATGAACACAAAATTAGCATTGAGGATCCTTGATTCTAATATGAGTTAATCTAGAACCAATTGAAAGCTCTTCGAAAAGAATACACTAGAAAAAATGAGCAAGCTTCAACTCTAGAATAGCCAACCAAACAATTTAAAACCTGTGCTACCAAGTGCTTAAAGAGGATTGAAGTAATAATCTCTAGTTTCAAATAGGCATGCCATAGAAAAATGTGAAGATAGCCAAGAGTAACGCTTGTGAGGCTTGTAGTTATGAAATAGTGTGTAAGGATACCATTTCCAAACTTTCCACTAGGGCTTGAAATAATGAATCCTAGTGTAACTACAAATTATATATCGAGGCACACATTTAATAAAAAAATGGAAGGTTTCAAGGTCCTAGTTGGACAATTGAAATTTATCTTTGGATTTAGGCCAAGTAAGAAATTTCTAGTCCTACTCGAAAACACATTTGAAAGAGTATTGATTCTCTTCTTGGAAACTCCAAAGGATGGACCAATAGAGTCCTAGCTAGAGGATGATCTCAAGACAAGAGATAATTGGAGATTTATTTTTAAGTCAATATTTAAAATTTCTAAGTTGTTTTGTTATTTGGATTAAATTCTTAATTAAAAGAGGTGGCTTATCTCTTAAAAAATTTAGGGATTTTTTTTTTAATTGTAAATATTTTTAATATTTTAAGAGTTTAATATTAATTAAAATATAAAATAAGAGTATAAATCAAAAAGTTTATAATAAAAAGTGGTTTGTTCATTTGTATATATGATCTATTAAGGTATATGTAGGAAATCAATAAAAGCAATTATTTCATGCCAATCTATTGGGTGCACATAGTCGCACCAAGAGAAAGGAGAGGTCAATCATCTTAAAGAGGAACCACTCATGGTTAGGGTTTTGTAGAGGAAGGATCAAGGCCCTCCCATCCATATTGTGTATCTTAAGAGTGGAACCAAGTCACCCCAACTAGGAGGTCAAGGTAAAAGAACCTTGATGCTACCTTACACAAAACTATCATTTTTTTTGCAAAAGCAGTAAAACCCCTTTACTAAGAAGGAGATGATAAGAAATGGCCTTGATTGTGTGTTTCCACTCTACCACCTAGAAGTAGGAGGCAACATTCCTTGTTTAGGACCATTTGATGAAATGATTCTTGTGGTAGAGGGAAAACTCTCCTAAGGTCCTAGAGATGTTAGAACTTTATTCCCACTTTTTTCATCTATATTTAGATCTAAATGTATGCACATAATAGCCTCAGTAGTAAATATATCATTATTTATAGACTTTTAGAGTGGAAACATAATTGAAAGTACAAAAACTAAAAATTTAGCAACATATGATAGCCAAAGAGAAGAATTCCCAAATAGAATAGCTCTCTATGAAATGAACTGTTGGTGTAATTAAATGTCTTGTACCTTGTCTTAGGTCATGATTACACCATAGTTAAGTTTACATAGGGACCACATAGGAGGTTGTTGGAGATTTTCCACTTTTGGTGGACATGACATGTCATTACCACATCACCTCCACCTTTTGTGGAGATTATCACATTATCCTTTCCCACTTTAGGTGGAATGATAACTTTTCATTGTTGTCTCATGTCATAAGATTACGAAAATTGTGATAATCTTATGCCCTCTTATGTTCTCACCTTGGCTATATAACCAAGGGGTCTCCTATGTACAATGGTACCATCATCTCATATTATTGACATTGAATATAGTTTATTCTTGTCATATTATATTCTCTCTTTTGTGCTTTCTATTAGGCCTCTAGATCTTGGGTGGCTACCTTCATAGCCAATTCTTACATGGTATTAGAGCTTTTAGAGCGCCTTTAGTTAGTCTTTTGGAGAGATTCTTAGAGGGTTCCATTTTTGGCCTTATGTTGCAGGTGCTTTTTGGGAGATTGTTGCATCAGATCTAAGCTCACCATTGCATCCAGAGTGTCTGAGATAGTCAGATTTTCCTTTTGTTTCGTCTCAGTTGGACATCGGGGGTCAAATCTACAAAAGGTTGAAGATTGGAGGTGGTTACCAGATCCAGGACCTAGCTACCACTTCAAAGCATTTTCAACCTAAAAGGACATCGCCATTGCATCCAGAAAGGCCAAAAACCCCTAAATCGACTGCCAAATCGTCCGAAACGAAACAAGTTGCTCTCGGAGGCAAAAAAATTTTAGCGGGCGGGTCGTATGGCCCTACCTGCGCAGGTACGATTTTTTGATTTAAAAATATATATATATATATTTTAATTTTCTGCAAAAATTAAAAAAAAAATCTTAGAACATCGATATTTTTTAAAATCAAAAGTTTTTAAAAATGAATTTAAAAAAATAAAAATAATAAAAAAATTATTCCGGGCGTCACTGCTGCCCACGGCCTTGCCGGGCGCTTTAGTAGTCGGCAATGGCACCGAGACTTGGCAGAGGGTGACCTCCCTAACCCCATCGGCCCTTTATTTTTAAAGTTTTTTTTTAATTTTTTTAATCTGTTTTTAAGTTTTTAAATAAAAACTTTTAATGTTTTATTTCCAAAGTTTTTTTTAATAAAAGCTTTTTATGTTTTCTCTATTAAGTTTTTTTTAATAAAATAAAACTCTTCATGTTTTTCTTTAATAATTTTTTATTAAAGTTTTTTTAATAATTAAAAAATTAAGTTTTTCTTTATTATTTTTTTAATAAAGTTTTTTATATAAAAATAAAAAATGTTTTTTTTCTTTATTTTTAATAAAGTTTTTTTCATAAAAAAAAAAATAATTTTCTTTATTATTTTTAATAATAAATTTATTTTAATAAATAATGTTTTTTAAATTAAACTTTTTAAGTTTTTTTTAAAAATAAATCATGCCATAACATGTAAAATTGGAGAAATTATTTTGCCTTCCGATTGAGCCTTGTCTTGGACCTTTTGTTACTCTAATCGGCAGTCAAATGGGGGCCAGTTGCTCCTACCGATATCCACCTGGAGGGCTTTCTTCACGGTCTTGTACTTCAAGGCACTTTGGTTGGCTTCTTCATCAACATTTCCAGTTTTGCATCATGTTGATTGTAGTTCTCCTCTTTGTAATGTTGTAATCGCACTAAAATAAAGTGCCACAATCTTCTATTTCTGTGTACTCTGTCATGTATTGTATGCCTCTTTGGATTGATCTATGTATCTAGTGTTAGTTCCTATATACTCAGGGTATGCAACGGCTAGTTACCCATGCATTTCAGTGAGATGGACTAATCACCATATAGACTCCTATTTTAGAAGCACTCTACCTATCTTCAGAAGTTTGGTTCTACATCCAGAGACTTGGTGCATGGCTCCAGTGAGACTTGGATTGTACAAATTGTGCATGGCTCCAGTGAGACATGGATTGTACCAATATGCTATTATTGAGCATTTAGTTGATGCTCACACAGTTGTCTTCTTGGTTTTGACCTTATTCCTGTTGCAGTGTGGATTCTTTTATAGTTCTTCTTGACAGATTCTGCAGTTATTCTTGAGTTGACAGATTCAGCTCAGTCACCAGTTATGTGGCATCTTCTGTAGTTGTACCTGATTCCTTCTATCAGTGCTTTGCATAGTTTGGCATTTCTTTCGTAACAACATTTGGAGGACTCATCATCATCCTTGGTCCACTCTACTTCAACGTTCACATTGTTCTACATTCTCTCCTTCTTCAGTTCAGATTGGGGACTCTTGACATTATGACCTTTGAGTGTGACTCTCCATTAAGGGGGGGTTGCATGGACTATTTCTTATGGAGGGGAATTTTTCCTCACTTGAGGTTTGATCCTTCCTAGAGCATGATTCTTGTTTTGTTTCTCTCTTTTGGGGAGGAGTTTTGTCCCACTAGGTTTTCTCCTTTTCTCTGGTTATGAGAGATTGCATTGCATTTGTACATGGGTACCTAACATGGCCTGGTAGCCGGGACCCATCTTGCATTGTTTTCCTTTGTGTATATTCTCCCTAAGTTGCACTTAAGGGGGGGTGTTGGTGTAATTAAATGTCTTGTACCTTGTCTTAGGTCATGATTACACCATAGTTAAGTTTACTTAGGGACCACATAGGAGGTTGTTAGAGATTTTCCACTTTTGGTGGACTTGACATGTCATTACCAGATCACCTTCACCTTTTGTGGACACATCATGTGATTATCTCTCCACCTTTTGTGGAGATTATCACATTATCCTTTCCCACTTTAGGTGGAATGATAACTTTTCATTGTTGTCTCATGTCATAAGATTACGACACTTGTCATAATCTTATGCCCTCCTATGTTCTCACCTTGGCTATATAACCAAGGGGTCTTCTATGTACAATGGTACCATTATCTCATATTATTGACATTGAATATAGTTTATTCTTGTCATATTCTATTCTCTCTCTTTTGTGCTTTCTATGAGGCCTCTAGATCTTGGGTGGCTACCTTCATAGCCAATTCTTACATGAACTCTCATAATAATGATGAGAAAAAGGCTTTAAATGCATTTCCAAGCATCTTGGGTCCAAGGGAAATTTTGTTGAGCACACAATTATACTAAGGGGGGCGAATCAATATAATACAACTTTTACCAATTTAAAACTTTATGAATCACAATAACATCATTTACTCAACAAAAATAATCATGCACATGAGAAGAACACAATAACATATGATATTTATGTGGAAACCCTTATGGGAGAAATCCATAGAACAATATTGCTTATATCTAAAATATTCTTACAAATTTGTAGGCACCAACCTACTGGAGATACCAACCCCTTCAATTCATAGGCACCAATCTACTAGAGGCACCAACCCTCTCAACTAAACATCAACTCCAAAAATTGAATTCGTAGGCACCAACCTACTAGAGAGACACCAATATCTTCTTTAGTAAGGATGAACTTCCAAAGAAAAGTACCACCTTCTATATTACTCATGGATATTACAATCTTGTTCATTTATTCACCCCATGATTACTGTAGAGTAATCTTGCATTAGGTAATAATTAATTAATCCTTAATTGATTATTAGTCTAATTTATTGTCATGCACTTAAGCTAAACTTAGGAGTTCTTTATTGAGTTAACTAAGTGCTTTTCTATGTTAATTGAAGTGAGCTGTTATTAGATCATTCTATCTCATCACATGAGGTTTTGAAACTTGTCATGATCTAATCCCTTTACCATTTAAGGTTGCTCCTATATAGCACTCAACCCTTGTTGTATTATTAATCTAAAGATTTACTCCTAAACTCCCAACCTTTGAGGACTTTTGTTTTCCTTGAAGATTCTTGAGGTTCTTTTGTAGCTTTTTCTTGTTGGGGAATATTATACATATTGTTTGCATATCTCTTGCATAGAAGGTGTCTTTGTTCATTAATTGATCCCGTGGCTTGGGGATTTTCACAATTGTATCATAGTATTAGGGCCTTGATTTAGAAAACCCCTTCTCGATTTATGAGGCTATTTTATTCAACAAGGGTTACAGGTTTTAGATTAGGAATCCCCTTTGTTTTTTTGTAAATTTGGTATATTTTTATGTGAAAATGACCTCATTGTTGGATTCAAAGCTGCCAAATTTTTTAAAATTTCCTTTTGTTTGGCCTAATTTGGACTCCTAAGATCAGATATATGAGGGTTTGAAGTAGTTTTATCTCTAGATCTAGAGGGTAGCTACAATTTCATAGCACTTTGAGCCAAAAAGGACCTCACAGTTGCATTCAAGAGGTTGATTCCATGAACTTTGACTATAAATTTGTCCAAGTTTTCTATAAGAGTCTTAGGGGAATATATTTTTTATTAGAGGCCTTGGTATAGTCTATCATACAAATTTCTTTTGAAAATAAAAAATAAAAAATAAAAAGTAGCTTTTTTATAAAGCATAAAACTTATTATAAGCGTTGGGCGCTTTCATGTGCAACACTTTTAAAAAAAATAAATTAATTAGTTATTTCCCAATAGCTATATAACAAACTTTTTTGATGGGTCAAAAATTTCTCGACATCGAAGAAATTTCCGGAAAGTGATTTTTTTTGCCTAATAGTTTCTTTTTTCCTAGCGAATCTTTGAATTTCAAGCGACATTCTTTTTATCTAGGGCCGATTATTTTTTCTAGCACAATTTAAGATCTCTAAGAAAGCACATAACATCATCTATCATTGGCGACAACAAAATTGATTCAAGACCTACCCACTACATGTTTCATGTCAATTTGAATTAGGTCCACTCTTAGCAACCTTCGTTAATTGCAAATGGTGTTAAGGAATTCCTGATCGACATGAAATATTTTTAATGTATTAAAATACATATACATGTATGTTTAAAATTCATTCAATGATTGATCATCACTAAATATGTGAGGAAGTGTGAAGGTTATATTTGGATGATGTAATGAGAGTTGCATCTCAATAATTGTGTGCCATCAATGATTGATCATCACTATATATTATGTAGAAGAGTGTCTATAGATAGATTAGATCAAGTGCAAGCTATTGAATCAGTATTAAAGATCCAAAAATAATATTTCTATAATCAGGTAGGACTAGTGTCTTACTTATTGAGTTGATGCTCATATTTTTGTATTGGGGATTGGTGTCTCTAGTAGGTTGGTTCCTACAAATACAACTGGGAATTGATGTTTCTAGTAGGTTGGTGCCTACAAATACAACTGGGAATTGGTGTTTTCGATAGGAACTCATGTCTAATTCATGATTGTAATTTATTCATTATTTTTGTGAGGCTAGATTTGGACAATAGCTCCAAGTAGCTCTTCTCACTGTGGTTTTTTCCCATTCCAGGTTTCCATGTATATTTAGTGTTTATTGTGTGTGTTTCTTGATTAACACTAGCTATTTTGATGATTTAATATTCATGTTTGGAGAAGTGATTAATGGTAATTCATGTTGAATTAAATATTTTAAAATAGATTTGGATATACTAATTCACCCCCCCTCTTAGTATATTGTGTGCCCTTCATATCCATGGTTTCCTCTAGCTCCAAGAAGCACCTAACATTGGAAAATTACAATGGTATAACCTTCAGTTAGTACAAAATAAAAATACATTGATAGATATATCTCTACATGGAACCCATGAACCCTTGAATTGAGAAATCAAATATTTCATCGATATTGTCTTGATGATCCTTCCTTGATGGACACATGACTAATTATAATAATATTGTCAACTATAATATAAATCCCACTTACTAATATATATTTATATTTCTCTCCCTCTCCCTATCTCTCCATCTCTATTCGTTTATCTCTACTTCTCTCTATTTGTCTTTCTCTTTATGTCTCTCTATCTCTCTCTCCCTCTCCCTCTCCTCCTCTCTCTATATCTCCTTATATCTCTATCTCTAGATATCACTCTATATCACCATCTATATCTCTCTCTATCTCTCCCTTTACATCTTGCTTTATATCTCTCTATTTCTTCCTCTCTATCTCTCTATCTTTATCTATTTCTCTCCCTCTTCCCCTCTCCCTCTATCTTGATCTCTACCTCTATGTTTCTCTATCCCCCTCCATCTCTAAACATGTCTCCATTTCTCTCTATACATCTATCTCTCTTCCTAGACCCTCTCTCTCTCTCTCTCTCTCTCTCTCTCTCTCTCTCTCTCTCTCTCTCTCTCTCTCTCTCTCTCTTTCTCTCTGTATATATGTATATATTCCTCTCTATTTCTCTCCATATTTCTTCTTCCATCTCTTCCTCGATCACTATCTTGTTATCTCCCCATCTCTCTCTACCCCTATATCTCTCCATCTCTCTACTTCTCTCTTTATATCACTTCCTATATCTATCTTTATCTTTGTATCTGTGCCTTTCATTCTCTCCCTCTCTCTCCCTCTTTTTATATTTATCTCTTCTATTTGTATCTATCCCTCTCTCCTCTCTTTCTCTCTTTCTCTCTCCAAAAATATTTTTTTTTGGAAAAATAAACCTCGCGGTTTAGAAACTAAACTCAATTTTCCATAGATTCTATTCTTACATATTTTTGAAATAATATAGATAACTTATTCAAATTTTTACGTGAAGTTGCATAACTCTATTTTTTTTGAATTTTCATTGCCACTTAAGGGCCTATTTTTTCCATGATGATCCTGCACATACCCACATGTTGGCACATAAAATAAAACTCATTGTCAAGATTGACCCCCTCAAGTACTTACAGTCAAAAGAAATGCTCACTGGAAGAATGACCAAATGGGTGATGATACTGTCAGAATACAACATTGAATATGTGGAGTGGAAAGCAATCAAAGGCCAAGTCATTACAGATCCGATTGCAGAAGCACCAATATATTCTGAGAATCCTCTCATCTCAGAGTTTCTAGATGAATCTATTTTCAATCTCAACATAGCTGACCACTGGAAAATGTACTTTGATGGCTCATACACGCAGCATGGATCAGGAGCCAGTGTTTTCTTTATAACCCCACAAGGGGACTACATACCAAGGTCCTACAAACTAGCGTTTCCCTGCACCAATAACATTGTGGAATATGAGGATTTAGCCATAGGTCTTAGAACAACAGTGCAATGGAACATTATAGCTCTCAAAGTATACAAAGACTCTCAATTGATAATAAACCAAGTGAACAATGAATACCAAACTAAAGATGACAAGCTCACTCCATACAAGAAATTGGTGGAGGCTCTCAAAGAATCCTTCATCGAAATTACATTTGAGCAGATTCCTAGAGCCAACAACAAAGTAGCAGATGCCATGGCAACAATTGGATCTTTACTAGACATTCCTCACAACGTTCCAAACTATGACTTCCTAATAGAGTAGCTTCTCGTGCCCGCATTCAAGGCACTAGAATTAGAATTTGTGTGCAAAATCGTTGGTCCCGGTGATCCTTGGTACTACAAAATTTATACATAGCTTCAAATAGGAGTCATACCTACTGACTTACCCTCAACCCTAAAATGAACCTTTTTTAAAAATGCATCCTGATTCATCATCCTAGGAGATACCCTGTATCGTAGGAGCATAGAAGGAACCTTACTACGCTGCTTAAACATTGAGGAGGCATTGACCACTCTAACTGAAGTACATAATAGTATCTGTGGTTCATACTCGAGTGGAATGACCATAGCCAAGAAAATGATGAGGATGGGGTATTATTGGCCTACAATGGAAAGAGAAGCACATGAATATATGTCAAAAGGTGTCTACAATGTCAGCAACATGGGGACCTCATCCATTCTCCAACTCAAGAGCTTCATCCCATCATCACACCATGGCCCTTTTCGCAGTGGGGATTCGATCTCATTGGAAAAATCACTCCCACTTCATCTAATGACCAAAAATTTATCATAACCACCACATAGTACTTTACTACTTGTGGGTGGAAGCCATACCCATGACATATAAAACTGAGAAGCAGATATCAAAGTTCATCCTGAACTATCTCATTTGCTGCTATGGTGTTCCATAAGCCATTATCTCAGATAATGGGACACCATTTAAAAATTAGGAGGTTTGTGACTTATGTGAAAAATTCAAAATCCAACATTGCTTCTCCACCCCATACTATCCCCAAGGCAATGTCCAAGCAGAAGCCACTAATAAAACCATTTTGAAAATCCTCAAGAAAATAGTCAATGACGCAGGTCATGACTAGTATCTACAGCTCAATCCTGCCCTCTGGGCCTATCAAACCAACATTTGCACACCCATCGATGCCACCCCTTCTCCCTGGTTTATGGATCAGAAGTAGTACTCCCCATTGAGATCGAGCTCCCATCACTCAAGATATCACTGCAAAACCTCATCATGGATGAAGAGTACCGAATATCAAGACTAAATGAGCTAGAGCTACTGGATGAGCGGCGTATAGACGCTTTAAATAATTTGTAAGTCTATCAGAATAGACTCAAAAGGAGCTATAATAAGAAAATAAAAAGTAGAACTTTCCAAATCAGAGAACTAGTATTAAAGGAGAATCAGAAGAATGTCCCAAACCCAAGCAACAAAGGAAAATTTGAACCTAATTGGTTGGGACCATTCGTTATCACAACAAGTTATAAGTCAAGGGCATATCAATTATCAACATCCGAAGAGGAACCTCTGCAAGAGCCCATGAATATCTCTCATCTCAAAACTTTTTATGTCTAAATCTTTCAAGGTATAGAACCAAAAAATCCAAAAAATTAGAAAATGTCCTAAAAATATGGTTACTTTGGCGAAAACTTGGCAAATAGGCATCTTGCTGACAACAAAAAATAAAAAAAATAAAAAAAACCAAAAAAAATAAAAAAAAAAAAGATCAAAAAATAGTAAAGAGAAAAATTGTCCTCTAGTGAAAACCACTTCAGTGGCATTTTGGACAAATACCTTGGTGAAAACTTGGAAAATAGACTCCTTGTGTAAATAATCACTTTCCATCCACTAGGATCTTTACAGCTTGTTTTGCATCATCCATCCATTACGTTTCCATCATCCATCACATTCAGATCTCCATCCATCACTCATCCTCCCACATCAACATAATAGCTTGGTCCTATGTTTGTATCACGATCCCTCCTAATACTACTTGACCCATCCTCAAGGTCAGTTTGTCCTACCTTTATCGGAGTAGTCTATTACATCATGCTAGGGGCATGTTCTCATCAGATCAGATTCGTGTATATTCTTAAAGCCCTAAACATCAGAAAATAAAAAAACATCAAAACATTAGAAAATACAAAAACATCAAAAAATTCAAAAACATCAAAACATTAGAAAATACAAAAACATCAAAATTGCAAAATCCAAAAACATTCAAAACATATCAAAATCCCAAAACCGATCAAGAAGTCAGTCAAAAAGTCAAAAACAAAGTTGTCTTATCGAACTAAGGGTCTTTGAGCCTTGAACGTAGGCAAGGTTGATCTTTGATCATCCCCCAATACACTTAGGTCAGTCCTTTAGGAGTCTGTCATGATAAACTGACATTTCATCATGTATATCATCATTTATAAATTGGTCAAGTCATCAGTCGAACTACGTTGTCTCTATGTGTATAACATAGGCAAGGCTAATCTGTTGATCAGCCCCTGAGGCCCCTAGGATGCATCTTTAGGTTAGTCTCTTTGTCAAAATTTTAGAAAATCCCAAAAAAATTGGAAAATCAAAATATCAAAACATTTGAAAATCTCAAAAGAATACCAGCCTCAAAACATTGCAAAAACTCCAAAAAAATGCAAATATTTGAAAAATCCATCCATCTCATCTCACTTACACCCGCAATAACATCACTGATAATAAACGATCTTCATCCTCAACCTTTGGTGAGACAATCATAAACAAGTCTAGCATGTTAAAAGTGAAAACTCAAATTGTCAAGTCTTAGATATAAGTCAGTATGTAAGCAAGTTGGTCAACTCTTTGTGTCGACAACCTATCATCCAATTGATCCCATATCAATCATGTGAAAGAACAATTAGGATAAATGAAATGATGTGCCAACATCCACTAACATGTCCTAGGATGTATCCTTCCTACAATGGGCATTATCTTTTGGAAATAGTTTTGGTTCTTATCCTTAAAAGCACATCCCCTTTTGGTTAGCGGTATTGGAGAACACCAGGGTATGTGCAGGATCATGATGGGCCAAAAAGTGGCAATATGATGGGTTTTTTAGGGTGTGGCTGAAAACTTTTTTTTTACCCAATTTGATGAAATGAAAAAGGTTTTTAAAGGATATTCTCAACTTTCCACCAATATAAATTATGCTTTACTTTGAATTTAATAAATTATTATTATTCATTTTCTATTTGAATTATGAATAAAGTCCCGATTGATAAGTTGATTGAAAAAATCTATAGCTTTCAAATGATATCACATTTTTTGAATCTAAAACACACATCACATTCTATGCTTCATATACTATAGGATTAAAAAAATAAAAATTGAATTTCATGAATTTTTGAGCAAGTTAAGGTGGTTAGACATACAGGTTTTTATATTTTTTAAAAGTTGTAATAAAAAAATCATAATTGATTATTTACTTGGAAAAAAATTACAAAAAAATATTATCATTAAATTATTGTGGATAGGGTGGTCGACAAACACCTACTTATTTTTTCCCTGAAATTTAAGTACTATTGCATTGAAATTTCAAATTTTAACCAAATAGATTTTTTTTTATAAAAACCTAGTAGTTTAGAAACTACATTCAATTTGCTATAGATTCTATTCTTACATATTTTTTAAATAATATAGATAATTTATTCAAATTTTTATGTCAAGTTCCCTAACTCTAATTTTTCTTATTTTTTGGCCACTTAAGGGCCTGTTTTTTCCATGATGATCCTGCACATACCCACCAGCTTGTTTGTTTACTTTATCTTTATCTTTTGATTTACCTTATTGTGCTCATTCCAAGGATCTCTCGATGATATCCGAATAGAGGATTTAGAGAATAGGAATGGGGTAATGATCATTATCATTTGACTACTGTGCTTGTTGGGTGTTCTTGTAATATAACTTGGTGAATACTTGCTTTGTTAGGTATGTATGGAGGAGGTTTTGGGAAACTTGTTGACTATTTGATTGATAGGTTATACCTTTTCGTGTTTTGGTCTGAGGTGTTTTGAAACTTCTAAAGTGCATACTAGCAAGGTTTCTATATGTCAGGTGCAAAAAAGAATACTCCTATCTGTTTGTCAAGTCAAAGTTCATCACATTAGGTACAACACCATCATGGTTCTCTATACCTTGATGCATTGTACCACATGTGTTATCAAACATAAGAAAATCGGCCATTTGAAAATCCCAACTCCTCGGCAAGTAATCATCATCATTTGCATATTCATCATCTTGCGTCTTGTTGAAATGAATTATTCTCTTTCATTCCTTCTTGCTCATCACACTAACAAGGTACTATGATAATTAATCATCATCATTATCATCGTCGTCATTGATATTGCATCCACAAATCATTAACATATTGCATAAACATATCATATAGGAAACATATGCATTGCATTTCCATCATCATATAAACATGGTATTATAAGCATTTTCCATAAATTAGCACATCCCTTTTTCATTACATTACATCCATTTTTTACATCACATTGCATTCATCACATAAATCATTGCATGACATTCATTTGTATAAACATTTCATAACCATTTTCACGTTACCACCTACTGCATAATCATACATAATAGGTACATAAGCATTATAGATAATCATTACATGCAAAGCGTACATCCATCCATAATCATTTTATAAGCACGGTTCACATATCATTTCACCTATACATCATAGATCATATTATATTTCATGTCATATCATTTGCATCAACATAAATAGATCATCATATAAATCATCATCATCATCCATTTATAAATCCATCTGCATATCATGAATAAAATGACATAATATAAGATCTAGTCATAATGCATACATCATCAAAAGGAAATGCATCCATCACATCACATCATAAACATCATTGCATAGCATATAGAAATAGAATCATCCATAAATGCATAAATAAGTGGTACACATATCAAAGTCATCATCTCATATATATCATCATCGGGTAACTGTCATAGTACAAAATAATCAGATCATTGTACATGTGTGTCAATGAGTACAAAAAGGCCCATCAGGCTATCAAAAAGGAGCCCATAAGGCACAAAAAGTATCATCTCAGTCAAAAAAAGGTCTACCCATCCTATCTGCTACCCTCGACCCTGTCACTGTGACCCTCTGCAGGTATGTGGCTAGTTTGCTGCAAGTAGTCTAGGGCCCACTCTACTCTAGGTACGGTCTAATGATAGTGCATGCGGTAATAATTTGCCTCCCAAATAGCCTCCCTGTAAGACCTAATGGATACTGTGTTCTAAGAGGAGGAGGCTGACATGCTCTCTAACTGCTATCTCAGACCCATCTCTGTGGTTACCTGTAGCTTTGTGGTCTGCCTCTGCAAAATGGCTTGGTCTCTCTTGGCCCTGGCCTGATCTCTCTTGGTCCTAGCCTGATCCCTCTCCATTGTCACGATCTGAACCTGGGCCTACAACTACGAAATCAATACATCTCAAGGATCCACCTTCCTTATTGGCTGCCCTACTGGCTGTGCTTGTGGAGGCTGTACCTGAGGCTGATCCTCACCCCTAGCCTGTGGTGGTGCACCTACCTGCTCCTGCTGCCTAGCTGGCACTTGTTGCTCATCTTGCATCTGCACATCGACTTGACCTAGCTGAACTAGTTGAACTGGAGGCTTGACCGACTGGTCCTATCGTGCACCATCTCTCCATCCTCGTACTCCCCCTCTACCTCTCATCCTCTGCCAATCGGGGACTGCTCCTAGAACTATCAACCATAAGGAAGGCCAGAACCAATCTCTGTATGCCTGTGTGACGCTTGGATCTACAGGTCCCTGATCATAAACCCAAGGCTAAGCCACCAAATGTCTAAAGCTATCCATGGCCTCTGAAGTAGGAATGTATTGACCCCATGAGGTTTGTGGCATGGTGCATGCAAATACAAGCACATAAGCATCGTTTGGCCAGTCTTGTGGCTCGTCGAACTATCATTGAACATACTCGAGCAGGTATCTCTCCTCCATCATGTGCTCTTGCCCCTGTATAAACTAGTACTAGCGGGCAAAGAAAATCTAATTTGCATCATCGACCCATCTAGGCCGACCAAGGTATGGGCGCCATGTAAACACTGCCATCTCATCTAGCACTCCCCTCTAGTATGAAATCCTGTGCTCACCCGTGTGTGTGAAGGACACACCACCTCTGTAACACCATACAAGGGGATCATTAGGCCCTGGATCAGTATTGCAACAACCCACGGCCAAAAAAAAGCGATGTGCTCCCACACCCATACATGGAGAAGTGTCACCCCTACCCTGAGTGCTCTACCATCAAGGTAGATTTACTCGTGTAGATCTCTGTACAGTGAGGCAAGAAGAACAGGCCCCCAAGCAAAATGAGTAGGCTTGTCATGCATCACCATGCACTCCCAACAAAGTCCCCAACCAGGACTGAAGTATCGGCCTCGTCGATCTGGGGCAATGAGACCTAAAATAACAGCCGCAACCACTAGGTGGAAGGGGGAGGTGAGAGCCCTATGATGCTTAAGCTCAATCTGACCTTTGCAAATGATAACATCCTTTGTGGCTAGGATTGTGTGATAGGCATCCCACCCAACATCTATGTTAAAAATAACGCGTCGACTATGAATCAACAATCTCAAGATGTGCCACACGTCCTCCAAGGTGACGATGGCCTCGCCAATGGGAAGGTGGAAGGATGAGGTCTCACTGTGCCATCTCTCTATAAGCGCTAACATCATCCCAAGAGGGGTACGCATGGGCAGTGCATATGAGATGTGACACAACCCATGTCCCATAACCGATCCTGCTCTCTGTCAGTAAGGTCTTGCAAGTAACCAAAGAGATCCCACAACTTATGCTCTTAGGAATACAAATCCCTCGCCACGTCCTACATCAGGAAGGGTCATCGTGTTAAATTTTTTGAAAAGTTTCATTTTGGGCGTCCAAAAAGTCACCCTAGTGTCACTATTTGTGAAGGCATCGCAGTTTCATTTTTTATCAAACTAGGATGCTGGGACACAAAATGCCGAAAGTGCACCACTGTGGTGCACTTTTCTTTATAGCGGCGTAGTTTGGAAATATTGCTGTTGATAAAACACCACTGCGTCCCACTTTGGAAATGACCCCGCAGGCCATGGCCTGAGCGTTAGAGTTTGGAGTTTATTTCCAAAATCCAAACTCCATCGTTGCGATGCAATCTAACATCGAGCGGTGTAGTTTGATTTTTGAGCGACACTATATAGCACCGTTACAGAAAAGCTAACTTTGAAAGCAATAAATGAATGCTAGAAATGAGAAATAAAGCTCAAGTAAGGATCACTTATCGGTGCCCCAATGTTGGGTGGTCGCTGGTACATCCGAACTCGATAAAAAATGTGCATCAAGAGCTATCATTGTGCCATATCGTCAGGAGGTCAGAGCTCAAATCTCAAGGTTGCTAGATGGCTGTGTGTGAAAATGAATTGAATGTGACCCCTCAAAGCCTTTTTAAGTTTGAAAATTAGGGTTTTTTCACCCTCTTTGGCTATCTTACTAGGGTTTTGGACCCTTGAACCTATTTTTGTCTAGTTGAGGCATGTTTTACATTGTTTTATTGTGTCTAGACATGGTTTTGGCCTCCCGGAGCCTTTTTGGACATGTCGGGCACCTTGTCCTCTTTCTTTCGCAAGATTACCCAAAAAATTGAAATTTTCATCCAATCTCTCGAGGGGGCAATATATTGGCATGTTTTCTCTCATCGGGCAATAGTGGTTCAAAATTTTGAAAATGATTTTTTTTTGTCTTTGATCGAGATCGTTTATTCTTTGAACCAACACAATGAGTGCATTACTTCAAAGAAGGGCAAAATGTAGACACATAAAATGTACCGATTGACATTGTGCATTTGATCCTCACCACTAATGTCATTTCATCCTGAATCATCCTTCAGTCTAACCATTTAATCAAATACCCTTATTTGATTAAATTCATCAAAATTTCTCTCTTAATTAAATAAATCAGTTATCTAAATTAAGTCACATTTTCTCGATAATTAAATTAACCATTTTTATCTAATTATCCTATTTAATTAAATAATTAATTTTATTTGATTAAATCTCTTAAGTCTATCTATTAAATTAAATAAATTAAAACCTTATTTAGTTTAATCTAACAATCATCTCTTTTAATTAAATAAATCAAAATATTTATTTAATTAATCCCTTATCACATTCCTCTCATATTTGATTTAAATAGATCCATAAATATAAGTCAAATAGGTTACATCACTTAACCCTCTTTATTAAATTAATTAAATTTGATTAATTTAATCGCCTCTTATGTCCCATCCTCTAGCTTTTACCACTTGCACATGAAAATATATTTAATTGATTTATTGAATCTCTATTTTCCTCAACAAGGCATTTTTTAAGGAATATTCTTCAAGTTTGAATTAAAAATCTAAGTTGACATGTACATCCAACAAGTCATTTACTCTCTCTTACATTTCCCTTGCCTTGAGCCAAGTGGCATTCAATGCATTTTTCCTTCCCTCTTGAATGCCATTTCAACAAATTCAAAATTCAAAAATATGCATTTATTGGCACAATCCTCAAAACTTGCACATCCTCCATCCACTCATAGGTTGACAAGTGGTATCTTGCCATTGGTTGAAAGTTAGTCCCACTTTGCTCTATTTTGGACATTCATCCATCAATCTCATCTATAAATAAGAGGCTAATCTCCTCATTTCATCATCGACAATTTGAGTAAACTTACTATGCTCAAATATTTAGAAATCTCCATCCACATTTTTGAATTTTTAGCTAGGTTATGCAGATTTTGGTCTTGAAGAACTCACCATTCTTCATCAAAGTGGATCATTCATCAACATTCATCAAGCTTGCATCATAGGAGTTGGGAAAGGGCCAATTTTCACATCAAATTGGCACCAATTCCCCCATGGGATCAAGAGTTTACAGTCTTCAATAGGATTTAGCTTGCTTTGTTTCTCTTTCATTTCATTCTTTTTTCATTTCCTCTTTTAAACTATGGGTATGTGTGGGATCATGATAGGCCAAAAGGTGGTGATATGATGGGCATTTGTAGGGTATGTGGCTGGCGACTTTTTTTTACCCAAAATTGATAAAATGAAAAGGGTTTTTAAAGGATATTCTCAACCCACCAATATAAATTATGCTTTACTTTGAATTTAATAAATAAATATTATTCATTTTTTATTTGATTTACAACTAAAGTCCCGATTGATAGGCTGATTGAAAAACATATATTGTTTTCAAACAGTATCACATTTTTGGAATCCAAAACATGCATAACATTCTATGCTTCACATACTATAGGATCAAGAAAAGAAAAATTGAATTTCATGAAGTTTTGACCAAGTTAAGGTGGTCAGACATACAAGTTTTTTATATTTTTTAAAAGTTGTAATAAAAAATCATAATTAATTATCTACTTGGAAAAAAATTACAAAAAAATATGCATCACATCCAGACATGAGTCCTCTAGTTATGTCTAAAATCTTATAAAAAAAATATTATCATTTTATTGTGGTTAGGGTGGTCAGACACACACCTACTTCTTATTTTTTTCCTGAAATTTAAGTACTACTGCATTGAAATTTCAAATTTTCACTAAATAGATTTAAAAAAAAAAAACCTAGTAGTTTAGAAACTACATTCAATTTGCTATAGATTATATTCTTACATATTTTTGAAATAATATAGATAACTTCTTCAAATTTTTACGTCAAGTTTCCTAACTCTTATTCTTCTAAATATTTTGCCACTTAAGGGCCTATTTTTTCTATGATGATCCTACACATACCCCTATGATAATGGATTTCATGGGGAATCCTTGTTCTTGCTTGCATTTCACCTTCTAATGTTTTTTTTTCATGTTGTTTTGCACATATTAGGATTGGGGTTTGACAGTACCATACTGTAATATTTTAGTTTTTTCCAAGCTTCATGATAATCCTTACATGATTCAATTTAAAATAATAGATCTTGATAAGTTAAGCTACGAAGACATCCAAGAGCTTTAGTATGTTAAATCATCCATTTTATCTTTTTCTCATCATATTTAGGTTTAGGTACTTTATTTTCAACACATAGAGAGTGACCTTCAGTCATTAGAATACTCAATATATTTTGATGCCATGTTGAATAGTTATATGATGTTAGAAAAGTAACCTTAGAATGATCCATAGAAAAAACATAGCACAAGCACATAGAACAAAAAATGCATGAAGAGACCACCCAAATCACTCAACTAGGAATCCCCTTAGAAATATATGATTTGACACTTTATACTTAGTGAAACTATAGTTGCCACTTGCCAAAAATAACAAAGTTTTCTTGATCTTAGTGCTTATAGATGTCAAATTTGGCCATGATCTCAAAGTAAAATTTTTAAGAGTTGGTATAGAATAACTCCACACCATGCAAGATTGGCTGAAAATTATATATCCACCCAAGATCTAGGCAGTTCATGAAAGCACAAGAGAGATCAATATGCAATTCTCAAGACTGCAATGGAATTCAATCCAATAGTTATGTATTTTGCATATGAGACCACCTGGTTATATAGCCAAGGTGAGACACAAGATTAAATAGGATTATGACAAGTGTCTTAATCCTATGACATGTGACAACTTATCACAACTACATATGACACATGTGTTACAAGTCAAAACATAAGATAAAATCTAATGACAACTAACACCTTCTAGAAATATTCATTCCTAGGACCTAAGTAAAATTAAAATGTAAATAAGTCCCCTATGATGAGTACAAAATTCTACTATAAATAAAAAATTAATAAAATTAAAATGGAGGTTAGATGATTGAGTTATAGGTTGGAGAATTCACCTTCCAATTTAATGAAGCTACCAATGGAGAGGGGTTAGGAAATTATAGGTCAACCAACTAATATCAGAAAAAGGGTTGATGAAATATTCTCTCAAGAAAAAATAAACTCAATTCTAAAATGTTCTAACAACATAATGTTTAAATGGAATCTACTGGATATGTCGAGATATGCTTCAGGTAGTAGATAGAATCTTTTGATGCCAAAAATATTTTTTGTAGTGGGGTTGTTTGATATGGATCTTGTAGAAGGATTCCACATGGTGTTTTCCTACATTTGTGGTACTTTTCCATTAGGACAAGGGTATTTGTAGGATCATCATGGAAAAAACAAGCCCTTAAGTGGCAAAAAATTCAAAAAAATCAGAGTTAGGAAACTTGATGTCAAATTTTGAATAAGTTATCTATATTATTTCAAAAATATGTAAGAATAGAATCTCTAGAAAATTGAATGAAGTTTCTAAACTACTAGGTTTGTTAAAAAAATACTATTTGGTGAAAATTTGAAATTTCAATGTAGTAGTACTTAAATTTCAGGGAAAAAATAAGTAGGTGTCTTTCTGACCACCCTAACCACAATAAAATGATAATATTTTTTATAATATTTTAGATATAAGTAGATGAATCATGTACTGATGTGATGCATATTTTTTAATAATTTTTTTCCAAGTAAATATTAATTAATTATGAATTTTTTATTACAACTTTTAAAAAATATAAAAAACTCATATGTCTGACCATCTTAACTTAGTCAAAACCTCATGAAATTCAGTTTTTCTTTTTTTAATCCTATAGTATGCGAAGCATAGAATGTGACACATGTTTTGGATTAAAAAATGTGATACCATTTGAAAGCTATAGATTTTTTCAATCAACCTATCAATTAAGACTTTAGTCATAATTTGAATAGAAAATAAATAATAATTACTTATTAAATTCAAAGTAAAGCATAATTTATATTGGTGGAAAGCTGAGAATCTCCTTTAAAAACTCGTTTCGTTTCATCAATTTTGGGTAAAAAAAAAGTCGTTAGCCACATATCCATCATATTGCCACTTTTTGGCCCATCATGATCCTGCACATACCCACAAAGGGTACCTTACAAATTGTTGGCAACACAAAGATAGACAACTGAGAGGGGGGGTGAATTAGTTGTCATATAATTTTAAACTTATTCAACTTTATTAACCTTATTCATAGATTTGATCATTAATCATGAAATAATAAAGGAAAAAAACATCAGAAGCACACATAACACCAAGATTTTTACATGGAAACCCTGTTAGGGGAAAAACCATGGCGGAGGTCAGTCCACAAGATTATACCCTATTAAAAGTATAAGGAAATATGAATGGGTAATGCACATGTATTCAAGCACACTACCTAGAGCTCACCACTCAATTACAAAGGAAGACACACTTTCTTACATAAAGGTTCTGAGTACATCCATTATATTTTGAACTGAGAAAATAACATCTGCTAATGTCTGGTTACAGTTTCAGTTAAGCATATGAACACTTCTTCAGTATTCTTCACTCTTCTCCACTCTTCTTCACTCTTCTTCATACTCTACTCTACCTTCGAATTATTTAGAACATTATTCGCACATATCACTACATCAAATGATATAAGAAATTGCTTATATATATCCACAACAAGAAATTACATCGCTATAAGTTGGCCACAAAGAAATAATAAAATGAATACAAATTGTTGGCCTAAAACAATAAAGATTTTTCATGTGAATCAACCAAGGTAAGCCACAACATAGTCAAGACCAAAAATAACATTCTCAAACATGAATCAATTCAATTAATTACTCCTCAAAGATCCACAACATGCTTCAACACTTTGTTGGCCAAGAACATGAAAAACATGAACACTTAAGAGAAAATCTTGAATCACGAGCACAAAAATCAATGCAAAAGTACAACACAAATAGAGCACAATCTATAAACATCCACAAGCATAATGAATCACTAGAGAAGATTCTGCAACAACTGAACTTAGTGAAATCACATGATCTTCATTCAGGAACACAAATTGAAGTATAATTTTTTTTGTCAAAATACAAATATTCATAACTTGATCAAATCTTCACATGGATCTCTAAAAATCGACATGGATAAAATAGAAATACTCAATAGGAAACCCTTTAGTCCACAACCTCTGAGCAGCAACGTACTGAGTTCACCGAAAAATTGAACTTCACTTCACCATTGACAACCTGTAGCATTTCTTATTACAATTTTCACAATATCATCGACATATACAACTTATAATGCACTAATGCTAATAGTGTTGAAATCAATGACAACCACATCCAAAAATATCCCCTTTTGGCATTGATGGAAACACATGATGTGAAAAACACCATCAATGCAACTACACTTACTCCCCCATAGGTTCTTCTCACCCAGAAGGTTTTTCACTTTACTCTTCTCCCCCTTTATCATCAATAAGAAAGATCTCTTCTATACAAGCTCTAAACCACATATTTGAACAATTGAACATTTGAACATTTGACTACTTCCCCTGAGTAGCAACCAACAAAACATCAATCCAGATCAAAATATGATCATAAAATGCACAGATTGATACAAATCAATGCATCTTAGTTCTAATTAGGAGGGATAATCACCCCTAACTTCCCTATGAGATACTGAAAAGTATCCTTCTAGGAAATGGCTTGGAAAATATGTCTGCAATCTACTCCTTAGTAGGCACATACTCCAATCTGACTTCCTTTTCACTTACTTTCTCTCTCAAAAAGTGAAACTTGATAGATATATGCTTCATCTTGGAATGCAACACCAGATTCTTAGAAATGTTAATAGCACTTGAGTTATCATAGAATATAACAATAGGCTCATCATACACAACTCTGATATCCTTCAACATTCTAGCAATGTATTTTTCCTCTGTAGTAGATAAAGAAATAGCATTCTACTTTTTGCTTAACCATGAAATCAACTTCTTTCCCAAGAAAAATGCTCCACCACTAGTACTTTTCCTGTCATTCACATCTCCTTCCCAATCAACATCAGTAAAGACACTCAAAGTAAGATCATCATCTTTAGGATACCATAGGCAAAAGTCAACTATCCCCTTCAAGTATATGAAAATCCTCTTCACAACAGTCACGTGAGATTCTTTAGGATCAACTTGAAATCTTGCAACAATACATACACCATTCATGATATCAGGCCTAGTTTGAGTCAAGTAAATAAATACACTAATCATTGATATGTATCTAGTTTTATTTGCTTTTGGAGAATCATCATCAGTTGTCAACTTGCATCCAGCCACCATGGGTGTACCAACTGGCTTTGAATCTTCCATACCAAATTTCTTCAGCAATTATTTCACATAGTTGGAATGAGATATAAAGATCCCTTTGTCTAATTGAGTAATTTACAATTCCAAGAATAATTTCATCTCTCCAATCATTGACATCTCAAAATCATTCTGCATCTCATCAACAAACTTCATGGACAAGCTATCATCTCCTCCAAATATGATATCATCAACAAAGACTTCCACAATCAAATCTTTATTATGATCAATCTTGAAATACCTATTACTATGAGTAGTACCTTTGTTAAATCAAAGCTTCAACAAGTACTTATCCAATCTGGCATACCATGCTCTAGGGACTTTCTTGAGTCCATACGATGCTTTCTTCAACTAATAAACCATATCTCCCTGATTAGTCAACTGAAATCCATCCGATTGTTCAGCATACACCTCTTTTTCCAACTCACCATTTAGAAAAGCTGACTTGAAATCCATTTGATAAAACTTGTAGTCTAAATGTAAGTAGCATAAGAAAGAAACAATCTCACAACTTCAATTCTAGCAATAGGGGAAAATTATTTTTCAAAATCAATACCTTCTATCTATGAATATCTCTTAAATACCAGTCTCACTTTTTTTCTAACCACTTCACCTCGCTTATTCAATTTTTTTCTAAAGACCCATTTATTTTAGATTAAATTTTTATCCTTAGGTCTGGGAATAAGAATCCATGTATCATTCTTTTTAATCTATTATAGTTCCAATTCCATTGCTTCAACCAAATGTTCATTTTGCATGCTTCATTCACATTGTTAGGCTCAATATTTGAAATCAAACAATATTATTCTGCAATATTTCTCCTAGTCTGAATACCTTTGTTCTTATTACCTATGATTTTATTCTCTGAATGATTCAACCTTACATACCTCAAAGTCTTAGGGCGTTCTTGAACTTCAGGCTCTTCTGATATCTCTTCTACTCTTTTACTAGTTTCTTCTTCCTCTTCATCTTCTTGATTTAGTAGAATGATTTGAACTTGATTTGAAGTTTGAATTTTGTTTGTACTATCATTCTGATTATCAGAATCATATTCATAGATTCTAGATGGTGCAACTATGTCCTCATCAACCTTGACATTTGCACTTTCAACCATTTTCTTCAATCTCTTATTCTAACAATGGTAGGCCTTTCTTCTAGTAGAATAACCCAAAAAGATTCCTTCATCACTCCTAGCATCAAAATTTCCTATATCTTCATCTCTTTTGATATAACACTTGCTTCCAAAGATCTTGAAATATCTAATAGTAGGATTTTGACCAGTCCATAGCTCAAAAAAAGTCTTACTAATATCACCTTTGATTTGTACCTGGTTAAGTGTGTACACAACATTACTCACAACTTCTCTCTAGTAGATATCAGGTACATTTCCTTCCAACATCATAGTTCTAGCAACATCTAGAACTGTTATGTTCTTCCTTTCAACAACTCCATTTCAAATGCTGAGGGGTCCATGGTGCAGATAATTGTCTCTTTATTCCATGTTCTTCACAAAAATAATTAAACTCACTGGAAGTGAATTCACCACCTCTATCTGATCTCAAACACTTAATCTTCAAACTTGTCTTTGTCTCAACCATAGCCTTAAAGATCTTGAACTTTTCTAGAGCTTCAGATTTCTCCCTTAAGAAAGTATCCCACATAATTCTTGAATAGTCATCAATAAGCAACATGAAGTACCTGTATCCTTGTAAAATTTTGGCTCTATCAGGACCACACAAATTAGTATGCACAAGATCCAACAATCCCTTTGAATTTTTCTATTTGATTCTTGAATAGTCATCAATAAGCAACATGAAGTACCTGTATCCTTGTAAACTTTTGGCTCTATCAGGACCACACAAATTAGTATGTACAAGATCCAACAATCCCTTTGAATTTTTCTATTTGCTTGGAAATGAAATTCTAGTTTTCTTTCCTAATTGAAATTCCTTGCATATGGCATTAGTAGGTTTCAGATCAACTTAGGAAGATCCCTCATAACATTAGTAGAACTTATCTTGACAATATTATCCAAGTTAACATGAAACATTATCCTATGCCACTTAACCAACGTTCATCAATTTGAGCAATCAAGCAACTTTTTCTAGTAGAATTCAGGTGCAAGATATTACCTTTTGTTTTTGTACCTCATGCAATCACATTTCTAGAATTTCCTAGTATTTTTCACTTACCATCCATGAACTGAATACTTTATCCCTTATCAACCATCTATCCAACACTTAAAAGATTATGCTTCAAACCTTCCAAATACAAGACATCATTAGTATTATGCTTACCATCAAGAGAAATACAACCTCTACCACGGATCTTGCCAGCTTTGTCATCACCAAATCTCACAACACCACCATCATATTTTTCCAAACTCAAAAAATTACTTTTATCTCCTGTCATATGATGAGAGCAACCACTATCAATTAACCATTCATCTTTCTCCTCAACTCGAGCAGCTAGGGCTTTCTCCACATCTATACAATTAGCAGATTCAGTAGACACAAAATTATTTTCCTTGATAGAAATAAATACAAATTCATGTTCATTTACATTTCCTTTTTTAGATTCATCATCTGTCACACCTTCATCAGTAGCATAGTAACACTTCTTTTGAAATTTAGGCTTGTTATATCTTGGCTTGGAAACTCTTTTAGGACACCTTGATGCAAAATAACCTATCTTATTGCAAGAGAAACATTTAATAGGGAACTTCCCCTTATACTTACCTTGTCCTCTGGCTTCTCTTTTCAGAATGAGTTCTTCAAACTCTTCTAGCTCACTTTCTTCTTCATTGAGCTATTTCATTTCATCCTCATACTTGAATGTATTTCTTGATAAAATTTCACCTGGATCATATCTCTGTTTATCTCTTCCAAAAGTAGTGGCTTTGAATGCATATTATATCTTAGGAAGGTCATCACCAAACTCACTCAACTCAAAAGCAGTAAGCTTACCAATCAACATATCTTTGGTAACATTTGCCACAATCTTGAGCTCTTCAATAGGACTAGATTTGAATTTGTAAGAATCAGGAAAGGGTCTAAGCACTTTAGCTACAATATCTAATTCATCTATGTGTCCACCAACACATATGATACCACACACAATTTCATTTACTCTTTGCATGAAAGTAGTAACATTTTCATCATCATCCATTCTCAACTTTTCATATTTCCCTTTTAGACTTTGTAGCTTAGCAATCTTCACATTAGCATCACCTTCATACAAGGTCTCCAATTTTTTCTAGATCTCATAAGCAGTCTTCATATCCATCACATTTGTGATCTCAGTATCAGTCAAAGCACTCAAAAATGCCTCCTTAGCCTTGATATTATACTTAACATCCCTGATCTAAGCAAAATTAGTAGGACCATTCTATGGAATAACATACCTATTACTTGTAATGCTCTAGTAGGGTTCACCAATGCATCTTAGATGGCACTCCATTCGAGTCTTGCACAAGGAATAATTTGTTCTGTCAAATCTAGGACTATTGTTCTTATAAGTCACCATCCCAAATCACCTCAAGTTGTTAAAATTCTTCCAAGGAACATGCTCTGATACCAATTGTTGGCAACACAAGGATAGACAACTGAGAGGGGAGGTGAGTCAGTTGTCAAAAAATTGTAAACTTATTCAACTTTATTAACCTTATTCATAGATCTAATCATTAATCATGAAAGCATAACACATTCATAAGCACACATAACACCAATATTTTTACGTGGAAACCCTATTAGGGGAAAAACTTCGGTGGAGGTCAGTCCACAAGATTATACCCTATTAAAAGTATAAGGAAATATGAATGCGGAATCCACATGCATTTAGGCACATTGCCTAAAGCTCATTGCTAAATTACAAAGGAAGACACACTATCTTATAGAAAGGTTCTGATTATATCCATTAGATTTTGAACTGAGAAAATAACATCTGCTAATGCCTAGTTATAGTTTCGTTTAAGCACATGAACACTTCTTTACTCTTCTTCACTCTTCTCCACTCTTCTTCACACTCTCCTCTACATTCGAATGATTTATAACATTATTCACACACAACACTACATCAAATGATATAAGAAATCACTTATATATTGGTCAAACAACAATAGTGGTTTACAAATTTTATGAGGAAGGAAATTTCATTTTTTTTCCTTTCCCCAAATTCAATGGGTCCGGTCGAACTCAATGGTTTGACCAAACCACATTATATGTTTGACTGAACATATATGTTTGGTCGAACCATTGGTTCGATCGAATCCCCAAACCCTAAAAAAGAAAAATATTTTAAGGGGTTCGGTCAAACATGGGCTCGACTGAACCCCCTCAAATAAGACATAAAAAAAAACATGAATTTGTCATTGTCATTTTCACTTTTTACTATTTGCTTTCCCTATGCTTGTGCGTGCAGGGAACGAAGAATGTGAACATGACCAACAAACTTGACTTCATCTCTCCGAAAAAATGCAAAATCAAATTCGTCTTTGGAAATTTCATCAAGCCAACTTGCATATTGAGCACCTGGTTTGTCAAATTTGAATTTCGTAGAGTTCAAAATGCATTTGTTTGTTAAATTTTGAAACCCTAAATGCAAAAAAATTCAAATTTGTTGAATTGAAACTGCATTTGCTTGAAAGTTTCTAAAGCCTTTTCACTTTTATCAAACAGTTCATTAACAAATTTATTTGAGAAATTATATCAAACAGTTCATGATATAAAGTTTAGGGTGCATACAATGGAAACCTGGATAAAATTCTTCATATTTTTCCTTTGAGTCTTATGACATTACTCCAAAAATGGTTGTTGAACTAGATGTATGAATTGAAGAATAAATTTAGAGGAAATAAACTAGATTGTTTGAATGAAATGTATAATAAAATAGTTCTCTTAGGATTAGAAGGAATGAAGGTATTATTAAATTTTTATAGTATTAGGAAAATATAAAAATATGTCCACTTTATATATATATTTAAAACTATTCTTCATATATCCATGTTAAAATTATTAAAAATTAATTACATAAATCAATTTTAAATTTGTACAAAGGAATAAATGACTTTGACTAAGAGCGAATATTTAAAATATAGTTATCCTCTTTGCAAAATCCAATTTGATTTGAGATATTTATGGACAAAAAATATGGATGAGCATGAGGTAAGTAAGAAAGAATAACCTTAATTTATATCTTCCCTCATCAAATAATTTCATGTTTAAAGAGTTTCTTAAGGCATATCCAATTATGAAAAACTATTATATACTTGTTATAACCATATTAAATTATATCATGAATAAATTGAAAGGATAAAGAGTAAATTGCTAAAAACAAATACATAAATCATAGAAGTAAATTGATTAATATAAGGAGATTCAAGTGGTTGGATAATTTTTTCCAAGGAGTGGAAGAGGTTAAGAAGGAACCATCAAATAAATATAATATTTTAAATACTTTAAAAGAAAAATATACTTCTCCCTGCTCTAAATTGAATTGGTATTCCTTCTAAGATGTTAATAATTGAAAAAGAAGAAAATAATCATTATGAAGATCAAGTACCATTGATTAGTTTTAAGAGATCAAATAAAATATTCAAAAAAAAAGAAGAGAAAATAGTTAATGCTAAAGAAACAACTACAACCAAGCTACTATGTTATAAATTCTCCTCTTATGTAGTCTTCATTTCCCTATAAATTGTGGCCTCCTTGTACAAATTATCTATTGATCATCATAGTGCAACAAATTTAACATTTTGAAATGGTTAAACATTATTATTATTTTTATTTGTATAAGCATAATAATTATGGGTTCATTTCTCCTGTCCTACTCTTCCTAATAAGGTTCTATTTTACAAGCCTCATATAAATGTTAGGGTTTTAACTTCTAAAAATTGAATAGTGTCAACTTAATCTCATTAGACAATGCTCCCCTAGTATTAATGGGGCCAACTTTTTATCTATCAAACTTGGCTATGTTTACATTGAATAAGAATTTGATATCTTTATCGTGATACTTGAACTAAGATATCTTGGCTCTAATTTTAGTCATTTTATCTAAAAATTATTGGTGACATATCCATTCGTGTTTAGTTTTAATTATTTATTATTGCAATTAATTATTACAAGGAGATTCTTGAAGCTTGTATTCCATCCCCACCATTTTTATTCTAAATATTTGACATTCTCTTTCAACTTAAAGTCTAAATTTTATCCTTAATGCTATACATATTTTTCTAGGACAACACATATTCATTATATTTCACTAAATGTGTTCACGCATAGAAGAAAAACCTTCAATATATCTTTAAGATAACTTTGATACCATCAAGATAATCCCACCTTTCATTGCGTTAATATCAATGTTAACTAACATTTCCTCTTTACATGCTTTTCAATTAGAGTATCCTCTACTAAAAATAGAAACATTAATAGTGTGGTTATCAAAGAGTGTCTAGGGATGCAAAAATCACTATTATTAATAAATTATAAGATTGAAAGAAATTTTTATGGAAGAAATAACTATATAATACAAAATATAATGTATTATTACTGTAGACACCTAAATTTGGACACTTGATCTATCCAAATTTATCCCCTTTCGTCTAAGCATCCCCTTATCCGCATTAATTAAGTAATATCACTATTATTTAATTAATCCCTCTAAAGTTCTAATCCCTAAGGTATCTAGTTAAATAATTAAATACCTTTCCCCTTTCATCAAATGAATTAAATAAATATGACATTTATTTAATTTCCTTTATGTCACATCCTCCATCATTTTTATCTAAGCCTAATTATTCTCCTAATCTCATCATTAGGATGTGCACATGCCTAATCCTTGATTAGGATATGTCACATCCTCCAAATTTTGCAAGTTGGCCTCTAATCTCTCTTAGCCACCTAACCCTCCTCTAATCTTTCATTACTCTTCCCCATGTGATCTTTGACTTGTCACATCAAGTCACATGTGAAATCTAACCCTCTTCTAACATGTCATTAATTAGTCTAATCAAATACTTGCACAACCTTAATCACTCCATATCACTTAATCAAGTCAACCCTATTAAATGTTTTCTCCTTTTGGACAAGGCATCTCCATTCCCCATGTGAATTTTTAATTCATATTTAATCCCCCAATGCATTTAAGGGAATTTAAAATTCCTTATCTCTTCCCCATGAGAATATTTGAGGAATTCTTAATTCCCCACTTCTCCTCTCACCCACATGGGGACAAGTACCTCCTTTATGAGGAGATCTTGTCCCAATCCCAAGGTACTATGTACCCTCTCCATGTCATGTACTATCCCTCCACCTCATGTACACATCCCCCTTTTTAAGCCATATCACATGCCACATGTCAAGATGTGAGGGCTTGTGAGTTCTCAACTCACCTTAGCCCTACATCTTGATAATTGGTGGCTCAATCTTGGCCATCCATTTCCCTAGAGATTTCCAAAATCTCTATAAATACCCCCTCTTTTCTCTCATTTTGAGAGAGATCATGCATTCTAGCCAAACTCTTGCAAAATTTCTCTAGAATTCATACTTAGCCATTTTCATGCTTTCATCCATTTTCATCCATCCTCACATCATCATCTAGCTTGTATATCTTGCCATCCAAGGAGCACACAAGACCGAAGATCAAAGGGCCAACCAAAGGGTTGATTAAATGCAAGGTATAAAGTTTCATTTGTTGTTTTTATCTTGTGTTGAATCCAACTAGGCTAATCTTGAGGTGTAGGTTGTTTTAGTCTTTATTTGCACTCTCTTGTTTACTGCTCATTTTCTAATGAATATATTCGACCTATCAAATTTATGGAACGCCTGGTGGGACCCACAAACGGGTCTCTTGCTTTTATGTTTTTTGTTTTTTGACTTTTTATAGGTACAGGTTATGGAGGGGCGGACTTGACCTAACAAACAGGCGGACCTGACCCTCTCTAGGGGTGGACCTGCCCTCCCCAGATTGCAGAAAGTGGTTTTTTGGAAATAAATTCACAGAAGGGTAGACTTGACCTAACAGACAGGCGGAACCAACCTAATAGATAGCCAGATATGACTTAAACAACTAATTTTTCCCTCACCGACAGGTGGATTTGCCCTAGACAACTTTTTCAAAAATGTCAAATTTTAGTTTTTTAGCAATTTTTTGGCTATTTTAAGGGTTCTTAGCCCCTAACTAGGAACATAGTTTAATTAAAAGGTGTCAATCAACCTTGTATGATGTGTTTTGGGTGAGCTATTTGATGTATCCAATCCCCTTGCACCATTCAGCGATCCTGGGTGACAAGAAATCGTAGCTTACCCCATCCTTTGAGTCTACCCATTTTATCTTTCTTAGTGGGACCTACTTGGAGATTTCATCACCCCAAGGGATGATTCCAACCACGCATACCGGTGGGGTATATAAAGGGGGGAGAGCGAAAGCTGTACCTCAATCCAACCATGTTGTAATTGGTGAAGCATCAAGATGATGTGAAGAGTTGGTTTGAGCCTTCTAGGTTCTCGACTAACACTTGTAATGGGTTGGTGTTCACGGTTTGGGCCTCACGTACTAGGTGTATATCAGGGACTCCCTAGTAACCATGTTCATCCTAGATTAGAGGACTCTGTGGACCATTTCCCCTCTACTAAGCTTAGGCTTGTGATGTCTGAATTGTCTTAATTGTGTGAAACCAGTGATTGTCTACTTTGCTTCACTTTCCCATACCTGTTTGATTCATGACCATTGTGTTTTTAGTCCTTTTCCTTGGTCTTTTTTGTCAAAAGTCAAGTTAAATCATCCTTGGGCGGACTTGCCCTCATCCAGGGGTAGACTTTCCTTCAAAACTGATCCTTTAGATACTGATTTTGACCCAGTTTCATCAATTTTTCATCCTTGGGCGGACTTGCCCTAGAAACTAGTCCTTGGAAGCCTATTTTGGGCATAGGATCATCAATTTTTCATCCTTGGGTGGACTTTCCCTCATCCATGGGTGGACTTGCCCTAGAAACTGGTCCTTGGCAGCCTGTTTTGGGCATAGGATCATCAGTTAAATCATCCTTGGGTGGACTTGCCCTCATCCAGGGGCGGACTGGCCCTAGAAACTGGTCCTTTAGAGGCTGTTTTGACCCAGTTTCATCAGTTTTCATCCTTGGGTGGACTTGCCCTCATCTAGGGGCAGACTTGCCCTAGAAACTGGTCATTTGGACCCTGATTTTGACCCAGTTTCATTAGTTTTTCATCCTTGGGCGTACTTTCCCTCATCTAGGGGCAGACTTGCCCAGAAACTGGTCCTTTGGAGGCTGTTTTGATCCAGTTTCATTAGTTTTTCATCCTTGGGTGGACTTTCCCTCATCCGGGGGCGGACTGGCCCTCAAAACTAATCCTTTGGAGACTAATTTTGACCCAGTTTCATCATTTTTTCATCCTTGGGCAGACTTTCCCTCATCTAGGGGCAGACTTGCCCTAGAAACTAGTCATTTAGACCTGATTTTGACCCAATTTCATCATTTTTTCATCCTTGGGCAGACTTTCCCTCATCCAGGGGCAGACTTGCCCTAGAAACTAGTCCTTTGGAGGCTGTTTTGACCTAGTTTCATCAATTTTTCATCCTTGGGTGGACTTGTCCTCATCTAGGGGCGGACTGGCCTTCAAAATTGATCCTTTGGAGACTGATTTTGACCCAGTTTCATCAGTTTTTCATCCTTGGGTGGACTTTCCCTAGAAACTGATCATTTGGACCCTGATTTTGACCTAATTTCATTAATTTTTCATCCTTGGGCGGACTTTCCCTCATGCAGGGGCAGACTTGCCCTAGAAATTGACTCTTTGGAGCCTATTTTTGACCTAATTTCATCAGTTTTTCATCCTTGGGTGGACTTGCCCTCATGTAGGGGCATACTTTCCCTAGAAACTGACTCTTTGGAGCCTGTTTTTGACCTAATTTTATTAGTCTTTCATCCTTGGGCAGACTTTCCCTCATGCAGGGGCAGACTTCCCCTAGAAGCTGACTCTTTAAAGCCTGATTTTGACCTAGTTTCATCAGTTTTTGCTCCTTGGGAAGACTTTCCCTCATGCAGGGGCAGACTTTCCCTAAAAATTGGTCCTTTGGAGACTATTTTGGTGGATTTTGACCAACTTTTTCTCTTTGGGTGGACTTGCCCTAAAAACTGGTCCTTTGGAGCCTGTTTTGGTGGATTTTGACCTACTTTTGCTCCTTGGGCAGACTTGCCCTCATCCAAGGGTGGACCTGACCTAAAAACTAGTCCTTTGGAGCCTGTTTTGGTGGATTTTGACCAAATTTTTCTCCTTGGGCGGACCTGACCCATCCTTGGGCAGACTTGACCTCCTCCATAGGCGAACTTGCCTTGACATAAAACCTTATATGCCCCGCCATTTCCACACTGTAAGTCCATTTTCCTTCATTCAAAAGCTAATCTTCTCAATTTTTTGTGCTCTTTCCAATGACATATACCACTTCATACTTTTGAGAAGTTGACTGGGGCACCTTTTCCTTCCTCATCCACCTCCTCGAGGGGGGATACCCTACCATTCTCTCTGTTTACTTGTTTTGAGTAAACGTTCATCCATTTAACACATCTTTTCATCATTCTAAACTCTCATTCTGACATTTCGTTCATCCATTTACTCGTTCTGAGTAAATTCTCATCCATTTAACACATCCTTTCATCATTTTGAACTCTCATTCTATCATTCCGATCATCTGTTTACTCGTTCCGAGTAAACATTCATCCATTTGACACATCCTTTCATCATTTTGAACTCTGGTTCTATCATTCTGATCATCCGTTTACTCATTCCGAGTAAACGTTCATCCATTTAACACATCCTTTCATCATTCTAAACTCTCGTTCTATCATTTTGATCATCCGTTTACTCGTTCCGAGTAAACATTCATCCATTTGACACATCCTTTCATCATTCTGAACTCTGGTTCTATCATTCCAATCATCCATTTACTCGTTCTGAGGAAACATTCATCCATTTAACACATCCTTTCATCATTTCGAACTCTCATTTTGTCATTCTGATCATCCGTTTACTCGTTTCGAGTAAACATTCATCCATTTGACACATCATTTCATCATTCTGAACTCTGGTTCTATCATTCTAATCATCCATTTACTCGTTCCGAGTAAATGTTCATCCATTTAACATATCCTTTCATCATTTTGAACTCTCGTTCTGTCATTTTGCTCATCCGTTTACTTGTTTCGAGTAAACTCTCATCCATTTAACACATCCTTTCATCATTCTAAACTCTTGTTCTATCATTTCGCTCATTTGTTAACTTGTTTTGAGTAAACTCTCATCCATTTAAGACATCCTTTCATCATTTTGAACTCTTGTTCTGTCATTTCGCTCATCCATTTACTCATTCCGAGTAAACTCATCCATTTGACACATCCTTTCATCATTCCGAACTCTCATTCTGTCATTTCGCTCATCTGTTTACTCATTCTGAGTAAACTCTCATCCATTTAACACATCCTTTCATCATTCCAAACTCTCGTTCTATCATTTCGCTCATCTGTTTACTCATTCCGAGTAAACTCTCATCCATTTAACACATCCTTTCATCATTCCAAACTCTCATTCTGTCATTTTGCTCATCCATTTACTCGTTCCAAGTAAACTCTCATCCATTTAACACATCCTTTCATCATTCCGAACTCTCGTTCTATCATTTCACTCATCCGTTTACTCGTTCTGAGTAAACATTCATCCATTTGACACATCCTTTCATCATTCTGAAGTCTTGTTCTGTCATTCTGATCATCCGTTTACTCATTCCGAGTAAATGTTCATCCATTCAACACATCGTTTCATCATTCCGAACTCTTGTTCCGAGTAAGCGTTCATCCATTTAACACATCCTTTCATCATTCTGAACTCTCATTTTATCATTCTGATCATCCGTTTACTCATTCCGAGTAAACATTCATCCATTTGACACATCCTTTCATCATTCTGAACTCTCGTTCTATCATTTTGATCATCCATTTACTCGTTCTGAATAAACATTTCAAACCTCCTTCCTATCATTTTGAACTCTCATTCAATAGTCCTAATCAATCATTTACTCATTCTGAGGAATCTTTCATCTATTGCAAACTTTCATCTTCTTGTTTTGAGAATCATTCATCAGTTGTGAGCAGTCGTTTACTTGTTCTGGGTAGTCGTTCATCTGTTTCAATCAATTGTTTACTCATTTTGAGTAATCATTCATTCATCCATTTTTATCATTCGTTTCTTTAATCAAATCATTGTTTTCCCTATCCAAATCCCCTGAACTTCATCTCAGGTTATTATCAAAATTGACCAAAGTATTTGATCTGATCATCATCATCAACATCCTCTTAGGATTGTCATCCATCCTAATTCAATCTTCATTGTTGGCCCAATCAATCCATTTTCAATCTCAAAGTGGATTCGGTGCTGCAATCGCTCATTCATCCTTTAATCCGATCAATCAATATCCTACATCACCTAGGGTAATCTTTGAATGGGGTTTATAGTCCCTTTCATCATCCTATCCATTCTGTCATTCGATCTCATCAATCAATCGATCAACCTTATCCAATCTAATCTGATCATGTCCCTATCCAATAACCTCTGACCCAATCAATCTACTTCCATCTCAAAGCAGATTCGGTGTCATAATCATCCTTTGATAATCCAATCCAATCATCAGAATCAATCCCATTACATCATCCAATCATCCTAATATGAGCTTTAATCCAATCCTTATTTGAGCATAACCTAAATCCCGATTTGAGCTTTAGTCCATTTCCACCCATAATCTTTGATCCATCCTCTTTATCCTTTCACCATCATGAATTCTTGTCCTCCATCAGTAGTGATCAAGAGAAACCCTAATTACGTTGACGATGATAATGAAAGTCTTGTCGATCAAGAAGAATGTGACATAGATCCCCTTGACACTATCATTGCTAGTAAGTTTTCCCCACCTGCTTTCCAAAATCCAATCATCCCTTTGAGTTATCCTCGTATGTCTTCATCCATGCCTAATCATGCTCCCTATGCTACCTTTGACAAGGGATACCCATCATATCCATCATATCCTTCATCTACATTATCCTCTTATCCTAGTATGCCATCACAATACCCTTATCCTAATCCCCCGTCTACATCCTCCTATCTCAATCCTTCATCCGCACATACCCACTACCCCAACCTTCCATACCAATCTACTCACCCTAACCCAACATCCACACCAACCTATCCTAATCTAGCATCCACATCCACTTATCCTAATCCAACACCCGTAGTTCCCTATCTCCATCCGCCACCTCAATCTTCCCATCCTCATCCACCACCCACATCCTTGTGTCCTAATTCACCATGCCAATACCCCTATCTTAACCCTTCACCTAATCCCCCATCTATTTCTAGTCCTGCATCCAATCCCATTCCCCTATCTAATCCTAGCCCACCAATCCCTAGTCCTAATTCCCAACTAATCCATAATCCCTCATCCACTCCTACCACACCATCTCAGCCTAGAGTATGCAAGTCTCTCATTTTAGAAGTTCTCCAAGGACTTATAACAAAGAAGACATCTCCCACTCCACACCTTGAAGTTGTGGAATAATGTCATCCCAACCCATCATCCACGACCATTGGTGATGATGCCCTTCTCCACCCAACACCTATCATTGATGATACCACCCCTCGCACCACTCAAACCATCAAAACCATCACATCCTCTGAATCTACTGAGCCCCCATCTCCTACCATCACATCTACCAAATCCATTGAACACCCTCTTCCTACTCCAAGAGCTGTCAAACCCATCAATGACACACAAATCCAATCCACTTCTCCCATTCCTAGTGTCACTAAAATCCATTCCGATGACTACATTGAATCCTCCATCCTTGCATATCCCCAACTTGAAGAGTCTCTCCAACACTCTGTCATCCTGCCATCCACACAAGATGAGTCATACCAAGAGTCTAATCCAAAGCATGCCAACATATCTCTTTCTCTAGATCAAGATCCTACCACCCCATCTAGTCCACCTCAAGATCACAGTCCCCCATCCATTCCATCCCATGATCCCCTTGTCATCCAAGCTTCCACCGCTCCATCTCCATCTCCATCTCCATCACATGAGTCTGCTACCACAAATCTAGATCCTATCATATCCCCTAATCCATCTCCTGATACCACCCATCCAAATGTTGCTACCCCATCATCTCCTTCTTATGATCCCCCATCATCGCCTAAAACTGCTATCCCCACACCGCTTGCATATCCCCTTGGTACTCTCACATTCCTCCATGGTGGCCTTCTCATAGAAGAAAAAAATAGTGTATTTACCACCCATCATCCTCCACTTAATAATGGACTTGCATCATGTTTTTAGAATAACACAAATCCTATCATGGATCACATGCTCAAGAAAATGAACTATCAAGGAAAAGGTATAGGTCTTCATGAGCAAGGTATTTTAGAGCCCATCCAAGTCAAAGAACAAATCTACATGCAAGGTCTTGGATCTATTTCCCAAGACTCACAATCTAAAGATGTTGGTACAACCTCTAGACGTCCTCAACGAGCCTTTTCCAAAAGAACTTCTAGCTCTCCCATCGCTCTGCTAGATCATATGCTGCCATCCCTCCTCCTCTATCGTATCACCTCAAAACAACTGTCTATATTCCTCCTTCATATGCTCCATCCATTTTGGGTCCTTACATCCCTCCATCCACCATCTCCTGTCCTTCATCTACTCTATCCATCTTGGGTCCGTATATCCCAAGATCACCTCCTCCATGTCATTAGTTCATCCATCCAACACCTATCCATGTCATCCATCATAAAATTCCCTCTCGCATATCCCATAATCAGGATCAACAAAGGCACATACCTAAACATCCTCCATCTACATGTAATCCCCATACTCCTACCTCCATTGCTCCACATCGTCCATCCCCTCACACCCATCCCATTGCTAATAAATGCAATTTGGATGCTAACATAAAAATGCATGAATCCAAACATCCACATGAATCTAAAGCTCCCCATGTCCCCTCTATACGACATGTTGAAGAAAAGAAAAATCAAATCCACAATCCAAATCAAACCCATCAGCCACAAAGGCCCACTAAAGCAAAAATCAAAACCATGTGGATCCCAAAGAAAAAAGATGCAATGCCATCAAATGAAAAATTTGTAAGAATATCCAAAGTTGCTAATCCAAAATCTAACCATACCCACCTTTCATCTCCTAAGTCTTTTTTGGGTCCCTATGTCTTGAAATTCACTATTCCATCTCCTCCATTTTCCCCACATTCTCCATCCATCAATCCTCTTATCTTTTCACATCCATCACCATATGTGCCAATGTTGGTCCTGAACTCACCACCCCATCACGCATCCACCCCATCATTCTATCCATACCCTTTCCAACATCCCATTCATTACCCCACGTATCTCCCCCATCAAATCCCTCTAATTCATCCTTTTGCATAATCCATTTCTTCTAATAAGGTTGTACCAACATCCAATAGCTGGTTCGAATAGGAGCTCTTAATACCTCATATAGAACTTGATTCTTGAGTCCTTCATCGATATCCTTATTGCATGTCTTCTAAATCCACTTATTCACCTCCCTATCCTTATCCATCTCCTTCTGCACACTATGCAAAAAGTCCAAAAATCCAAAAAAGTTCAAAAAATTCAAAAAAGCCAAAAAAAAAGTTAAGAGAAACAATCTGTCCAATGGTGAAAACTTGGAAAACAAGCACCTTGGATAAGTACCATGTTGAAAACCTAGCAAACAGGCGTCATGCGTAAATCCCCATCTGCACTCAGGGGCAGCTTCTTGATATGTGCTCCCTCCATCCGCTATGCTTTCTGCTATGCTTCTAGCTATGCACTCGTCTTCCTCTTATACATCCTTTTCATTCATCCCCTCCATCCTATCGATCTTACACATCCTTCTTGGCATATCTCATTTATCCCAATCCTTCCATCCTCCTTGTGATCTTGATAACGATGGGGAAAACATATAAGCATGCTTTGGGCACCTCTTAGCATACATCTCCCTTATCTGTACACTATCCCAACCGTCATTCGCACTTGTCTACCTTCCCTATCAACCTGTCATGCTACCCTCAATCTCCCTTCCTTATCCATGCATCCTATCTTCATCCATCTCACTCCTTTATTTTCCTATCCTTCTCTATTGCATCCTTCATGCCTCCTCACACATGGCATATCTAGAGTGGGGGCATCTATCTTCCTTTGTGATATAGTCCTTGGAGACATCATTCATTCCATCAAGGAAATCCCTTCCATTTCCCTATCCTTATCTCCTTATCGATATATCCATCTCCCCATCCTTATCTTCCCATCCCTCCACACAATCCTTATATCCATCTCCCCATCCTTATCTTCCTATCCTTCCATCATGGCATTCATTTCCATCAATCCAACTAGTCTTTTTCATCTCCAAATCCTTATCTTCCTATCCATCAATCCAATGAATCCTTTTCATCTCCCAATCCTCATCTCTTTCTCCTCATCCCATCTTATAATCCCTTGTCATTGGTATCTCTCCATCATATCATCCTCCCAATTCATCTTTTGATGATTTGGATAACTATCCCATCCCTGAGCTTTGTGTAGTCACCATCCTCCAATCCAATCCAATAGGTCTATCTTGTTCCATTGTGTCAGTTCCATCATTTTATCCCCTTTATCAGGGTTATCTCATCATCCCTTATCCATCACTTGTCTTTGGCCTTTCATCAAACTATGTTTCCCCTGTGCTTTCACGTAGGAAGGGTCAATCATTTGATCTGCCTGCAGGGTTCCATCATCGATCTTCATTGTCCACTTTGTCCCTTTATCGCCTATCATCAATCTTTCTACTTTGTCCATCTGATCCTTTATCATCTATCATCAATCTTCATATCTTGTTCCTATTTTCTGTCCCATCTTGGTCATCCATTGAAGTCTTCATCATCCTCTTTCTGCTTTTGTCCATGGTCTGTCATCGGCCTTTTATCGAACTATGTGGTTTCTGCATTTTCACGTAGGCAAGGCTAATCTTTGATCGGCCCTTGAGCCCCTAGGTCACTAGGATGTGTTAGTCTCCTATCTTGTGTCATGTCTCTCATGTCGCGTCATCAAGCTATGCCCTTGTCTAGCTAGATCTTAACAAATGAGATTCACTTGTACCATTAGATCCAATCAGTTTTGAATATCCTGCGTCATATCAATCTTTTAGTTTAGTATCCATCATCAGTCTCAATAGGATGCATCCTTCCTAACAGACCTCATCAATCCCATCCATCCCCTTGATTCTATGGCAAAGGACGTTTGAAATTTATTGTGATCTTTTGATGCTTTTGGATTTTGTTTATCATTTGAGCTCCCTATCATCACTTGTCATGGTCGCCTTGATCCATCATATCATGGTGTGCTTTGACTAGTCAACATAGGGGTGTATCTTGATCCTTTTTTTTGTCTTCTCGGTTGTCCCACGTGGTACCCACCAAGATCCCTAAGGTCTTGTGTTACATTGGGGCATCCTGGTCTGCTTGTGGTTATCCTAATACCTAGCCCAACCAAGGTCATCGTGACTTTGGGGTGTTGGGATAGCCTTCTTGTTTGTTATGTTTGTTTTATGCATTAAACACTAATCTACCTTGGTTCCTCATACCCTGGCATCTTGTGTCTTATGCTATAGCAAAAATCAGTGCTCCGAAGATGGAAAATTGCATTAGGATTGCATTTCACTTTCCATTCCATTCTCTTGCATGTATCCCCATCCTATCATCTATCAAAATCCCCCCATCCATTAATCCTTAATCACTCTCCCCTCCCAATCTCCTGTCGCCTTTGCATAATATTTTTCATCTCCCCTTGCATCATCTCATCCATTTCGAGAGCACACTCATGTTCTCATGAACCTGCATGTCCTCTCGAGGGGGCATCCTTCATCCCTAATTTTTCATCATTTTCTTTTTCTCTTCCTAGTTAATCCTTTGAGGACTAGGGCATCTTTTCCAGTCTAACCATTTTCTTCTAGGTTATATGTTTTAATATTCTTTGAAATGATGATACATCGTAACACCATCTCAAAGAGGGGAAAAATATAGACACCTAAATTTGGACACTTGATCTATCCAAATTTATCCCCTTTCGTCTAAGCATCCTCTTATCCGCATTAATTAAGTAATATCACTATTATTTAATTAATCCCTCTAAAGTTATTCTAATCCCTAAGGTATCTAGTTAAATAATTAAATACCTTCCCCCTTTAATCAAATGAATTAAATAAATATGACATTTATTTAATTCCCTTTATGTCACATCCTCCATCATTTTTATCTAAGCCTAATTATTCTCCTAATCTCATCATTAGGATGTGTCACATCCTCCAACTTTTGCAAGTTGGCCTCTAATCTCTCTTAGCCACCTAACCCTCCTCTAATCTTTCATTACTCTTCCCCATGTGATCTTTGACTTGTCACATCAAGTCACATGTGAAATCTAACCCTCTTCTAACATGTCATTAATTAGTATAATCAAATACTTGCACAACCTTAATCACTCCATATCACTTAATCAAGTCAACCCTATTAAATGTTTTCTCCTTTTGGACAAGGCATCTCCTTTCCCCATGTGAATTTTTAATTCATATTTAATCCCCCAATGCATTTAAGGGAATTTAAAATTCCTTCTCTCTTCCCCATGAGAATATTTGAGAAATTCTTAATTCCCCACTTGTCCTCTCACCCACATGGGGACAAGTACCTCCTTTATGAAGAGATCTTGTCCCAATCCCAGGGTACTATGTACCCTCTCCATGTCATGTACTATCCCTCCACCTCATGTACACATCCCCCTTTTTAAGCCATATCACATGCCACATGTCAAGATGTGAGGGCTTGTGAGTTCTCAACTCACCTTAGCCCTACATCTTGATCATTGGTGGCTCAATCTTGGCCATCCATTTCCCTAGAGATTTCTAAAATCTCTATAAATACCCCCTCTTTTCTCTCATTTTGAGAGAGATCATGCATTCTAGCCAAACTCTTGCAAAATTTCTCTAGAATTCATACTTAGCCATTTTCATGCTTTCATCCATTTTCATCCATCCTCACATCATCATCTAGCTTGTATATCTTCCCATCCAAGGAGCACACAACACCGAAGATCAAAGGGCCAACCAAAGGATTGATTCGATACAAGGTAAAAGGTTTCATTTTGTTGTTCTTACTTTGTGTTGATTCCAACTTAGGCTAATATTGAGGTGTAAGTTGTTTTAGTGTTTATTTGCACTCTTTTGTTTGCTGCTCATTTTCTAATGCGTATATTCGACCTATCACAATTACATATCTAACTATTACATATTTTAAATAAAGCCCCTTTAAAATCTATCTTATTGCCATTTAATGAGTCAACTAGGTTCAAAATTATTTTCATCTTATTCCCCCAAAATTCATCACCTTTACAAAAAAACTCGATTTCATCTAATTTATCTTATTTATTCTCAAATCATATTAAAATCACCACCTTAAACTCTAAGAAATATTTGGTAACTTATTTATTTTATCTTCATTTAGAAAGGGGTGTGAAGGGGATTTAGAACCTTTTAAATTTCTTTCAAAATAACTTGAGAGATTTTATTCATTGCCTTTCTTGTTGCTTTTAGGATTTAGTGTTATGAATTTTGTGCCTTCATTCTTAAAATATCTTATATCAACTCATTTAGTATTTCCATGATCTTTTTATATGGGAAAGGTCAACATACAATGAGGTAGACACTTTCCATTTTTTTTATTCCTTAATTAGTTCTTTCTAGGGAAACTTTTAGTCTTTTCAAACACCTTACAGTAATATGATAAATGTGTGATTATTTTTCTTTCCACTCTAAATTTTTTTGATGTGCTTGGATATATAATTGAGATGATTCACTCATAATGTACAATGATACAAATTTAGTATATATGAAAGAAATATTTTCGAGACATCAAACGACCATTCTACATAACACTCACATGGAAATAAGAATATTATTTTATTTTAATTAAAGAAATTGTGTGTACTCTATCTTGAAAATTACTAGTTAATTTTGAATTATATACTTATAATTTAAAATAAGAGCATCCTTTGTAACATGGAATAGATAGGCTAATTTTAATGATATAAAATATGTTTTTATATTAAGAAAAATTTACAAATAGATGGAACTCATACATTGAGAAATTGACTAAGATGAAACTCTGTATGAGAATTAAGATGCTCGAATAATTTATATACCTTCTTTCAATAATTAACATTAGAAATTAATACTTGGCTCATATTGTATACCCACCTCCCAATGGTCTTGGAATGGATGCATTTAGATGGAGAAGGGTTTCAAAAGGCTCATGGTACTTGTGGAACCCTCAAAGGCATGATATATAACACATGAACTTTATTTATGAAATTTGGTCTTTTGTTGTTGGCTTCTAGTATGAATGTTATCTGTAAGGTGAAATTCTTAGTTGAGACTCTCAATCTTCCATTGTTGGTTTCTAGTGTGATTATACAATATGATCGCAAAAATGTATTAATTTCTAATGTTAATTATTCAAAGAAGGTTTTGTTTCATAAGAAGAGACCTATGTTCACATATTCCAAGGCATGTTTGTTGATATGTTTTTTATGCACTTCTCAACACAGGCAGTGCGTAGGTGCACTACCTCTCTTGAAAGACAATCTTCCACAATCAGATTGCAGAACACTATCCCAAGGTCTCTCGGATGTCAGGTCATGAAAGTGCTTAGATACTTTAGTAGTTTGATGTGATTTGCTGGAATCACAAGGTGGACTTACGGATGAGTTACAAAGCATGGAAGTTGGGTTTGCAAATGCAGTTTCAAAGTGCTGAAAGTGAATGAACAGTGGCTGTCCACTCAAAACAACACGCTGAAACTCATCAAGTTCATCTAATTTGGCTTCATAGTGATGCTTGGATCCTACTCTAACCAAGGGTTAAAAGAAATATCAAAAGGAGAAGGGTTAAGAAAGTTATTCTAATCCTCAGCTATGAATGAACAGTAACAATGGTGGCTGCTAAAGTAGACAGACTTCCTAAACTGGGTTTTGCTTGGCCAAGAGAAACCTATAGTTGCACAAAACTAGTGCAATCTTCTAAGGACTGCAGATTTTCAAATTGCACATGCACATCATGCACATGTAATTGAACTAAGTTGCAGCAATGAAGTAATGAGCTCAGACTAGCTTTGCAAAGTGACTCATCATCAATGAACCACAAAAAGCATGAGCTGGAAATCCATCAAATACTAAAAAAGCAAACACCATCACCACTCTCATTCAAGAAACTAACATTAAAACTAACATGGAAGGAAAAACCATGCATGCAAGATAAGAAAAATCAAAGAAAACATCCATAAAATCATGCAATATTGTCTTCTATTGCTGCAAATGCTTTTTACAACAGCTCTCCAACTCTTACAAATGAGGGGCAAGCCCCTATTTATAGTTTTCCAAATCCCAAATGAATGGCTAGGATCAATTTGCAATGAATGGTCCAGATTTGATTACATTAGGGTTTCACCTACCCCTCATTATCTAGCAATTTTAAAATACATTCCTTGTTTTTTCCCTGTTTTGTCATTTAGTGGATGACACTATTGCTCTTTCATCCTGTAGCTAATTTCCCTTTTCACTGTAGCTAAAACTGCCTGAAAGTTGTCTTTTGCTTCATGTGCTTGCGGTGTTCTTCCTTTCATCAAACGAGTCCGTCGACGATTGGCATCAATGGATTGGCGGCCCCTGATTTGGGCAGAAAGCTCCTTAGAAATCATCACCATCAGGAAAAAGGTAGGAGAACTCCCTCAACGGCCTCTTCGATAGACCTACGGAAGGCTTCTTGACTCCTGCAAACACAAAGTGTCGTAAGTGCATTTATACATGAGTTAAGGAAAATGTCAGTCAAACCTACAAATTCCTTGTTAGATCTATCCATGCATCATCAAAATATCTTGATATTCATATTTGGAGCTCATTTGGACCATAAACATTAATGCGTGCTTCAAGGGTGCGAGTGCCAAAGGGCGGAAAGACGGTGGAAGAAAGCCAGAAGGAAGAAAGCGAACGGAAGCCAAAACAACTGAGAAGAAGGCGGGCTCCCAGATGTTCAAAACAGCCGGAAAGGAGGCGGGCTCCCGGATGTTCAAAATAGCCAAGGAGGGACGAAGCCCCGGAAATGACCACAGAGGGCCCGGGTTCTGAAGGGCGTGAAGGAGATGGCCACTGGAAGTTCTAAATAGCCAAAGAGGGACGAACTTCGGAAATGGCCATGGAGGGGCCGGGCTTCGGAGGCCGGGAAGGAGGCGGCCGTCGGAAGTTCCAAAACAACAACGGAGAGGTGGAACCCCAGAAACAGCCACGGAGGGGTCGGGCTCCGGAGGCCGGGAAGGAGGCAGCCGTCGGAAATTCCAAAACGGCGACGGAGAGGCGGAACCCCGGAAATGGCCACGGAGGGGCCGAGCTCCGGAGGCCGGAAGGGAGGCAGCTGCCAGAAGTTCCAAAATGGCGACGGAGAGGCGAAACCCTGGAAACGGCCACGGAGGGGCCGGGCTCTGGAGGCCAGGAAGGAGGCAGCCATCGTAAGTTCCAAAACGGCGACGGAGAGGCGGAACCCCGAAAACGGCCACGGAGGGGCCGGGCTCCGGAGGCCGGAAGGGAGGCAGCCACCGGAAGTTCCAAAACGACGACAGAGAGGTGGAACCCCGGAAATGGCCACGGAGGGGCCGGGCTCCGGAGGGTGGAAGGGAGGCAGCCGTCGGAAGTTCTAAAACGGCGATGGAGAGGCGGAACCCCGGAAATGGCCACGGAGGGGCCGGGCTCCGGAGGTCGGGAGGGAGGCAGCCACCGGAAGTTCCAAAACAGCAACAGAGAGGTGGAACCCCAAATGGGCCACTTGAGGCCAGGCTCTGGAGGCCGGGAAGGAGGCAGCTGTCGGAAGTTCCAAAACGGCGACGGAGAGGCGGAACCCCGGAAATGGCCATGGAGGGGCCGGGCTCCGGAGGCCGGGAAGGAGGCAGCCATCGGAAGTTCCAAAACGGCGACGGAGAGGTGGAACCCTGGAAACGGCCACGGAGGGGCCGGACTCCGGAGGCCGGGAGGGAGGCAGCCGCCGGAAGTTCCAAAATGACGACGGAGAGGCAAAACCCCGGAAATGGCCACGGAGGGGCTGGGCTCTGGAGGCCGGGAAGGAGGCAGCCGTCGGAAGTTCCAAAATGGCGACAGAGAGGCGGAACCCCAGAAACGGCCACGGAGGGGCCAGGCTCCGGAAGCCGGGTCGCCCTGAGCCAATGGATGTTCCAAACAACAAAAGGGGGATGAAGCTCCGAAACCACCGAAACTTAACCAAACTTTGACGAAACCTTGACAGTTCATTTAAGCACATCAAACACATCCCAGATCCAAAAAAGGGGGACTCCAAAGTCAAAAAGGAAACGGGAACGACGGGGGTCCATGGATGTTTCCAAACAGCCAATGAGGAAGGGAATTCCTGAGGCAAAGTTCTGAAAGCATCAAAACTTAACGGGACATTGAGAAAAACCTTGGCAGTTCATTTTCGCACATCAAACACATCCTAGATCTCAAAAAGAGTGACCCCAAAGTCAAAAATGAGGAAACGGGAGCGACGGGGGTCCACGGATGTTTCCAAACAGCCAAGAAGGAAGGGAATTCCGGAGGCAAGGTTTCGAAACCATCGAAACTTAACCGAACATTGACAAAACCTTGGCAGTTCATTTACGTATTTCAAACACATCCCCGATACAAAAAAAATTGCTCCCAAAGTCAAAATTGAGGAAACGGGAGCGACGGGGGCCCGCAGATGTTTCCAAAACAGCCAAAGAGGGACCAAGCTCCGGAACCACCGAAACTTAACCAAATGTTAACGAAATCTTGGCAGTTCATCAAAACATCCCAAACGCATCCCAAATCCACCAAAAAGTTGTCCCCAAAGCCAAAAATGTAGAAACTGGACCGACAGGGGTCCACGAACGTTTCCGAAACAGCCAAAGCAAGACAAAAGGCAGAAAAGGGATGGGGGACTTTATTTCTCTGCAAATTTGAATACCCCAAGGTAGGTGAATTTGGGTAGGGGAATTTGATCGTTTCATGGCACATGACCAATTTGGGCTTGGAAATGGGGCACGCAAAACAAGATAGGAGCAAAGCAACTTGTCAGGAGCAAAAAAAAGGGGATCCCTGCCTACGGTGGGGCGTGTGTGCGAAACATGCACAACAAATGGCGACTCGCTGGAGAAATGCTCCAAAGCATTTTGATGACAAACTGGAATCACGAACCCAGAATCTCTGGTTCCGACCTTCTCACTAGGGCAAACAAACCAAACACTTAATCCAAAGGATCAAAACCGCTAGCCAACCCAACCTTCAATATGCTAAAAATCCAAGTGTGTGCAATTGCATTAATTCCCATCCTTCGGTTGCTGTAGGAACCCAAGCTTCGTTCAGTTAAGCTACATAGTTTATTCTAACTCCAAAAGCATCTAGGACATTGCCTCGCTGCCAGTCAGACGTCCATAGCCCCAATGAGTTTATCGCTATGATTCTCCCGAACATTGCTCTACTGCCAGCCAGGCGTCCATAGCCCCGGTAGAGTTGCTCAGATACCCCTGAAAAGTTGAAATTTTCTCTTTCTTTTAATTTTCAATGTTTTCTTTCTTTCTTTCTTTTTTCTTTTCAGCTCTTTTATATCAACCCAGAAGCATTGAAGCTCACGCTCAGGCTGAGAATCACAGTGGCACTGGAGCAGAATTTTAGATTTTTCACTTAACTAGACTTCACAAAAGGCCCTATAGTGACCATCGAATTCTTAAGATATGTAAGAGCTATAAGATTTCAGAATACATCAAAGTCAGACTAAACCAACAACTTATCCTCTTTGAACCAAACACCTAGATCACTTGACACTAATGGAAGACCTTCACCATCCACTCTGAAGACTTGATTAGAGTTTAAAAAGAAATACGTAGAACAACCCCAAGCAATAAGTATGGTTGTTGTGTGCATAGATGTGCCCAGCTAAAAGCAAAGGGACCCCGAGCAAAGCAGCAAAAAGCGAAAGCAAACAAAAAGCAAACAAAGCAAGCAACCAACAAAAACCAACTAACCTAAGGAAAGCAGGAAAGCAGAGTATTTACAAGAAACCTATACTACTCAAAAATGAGCTATGTACAAAGATATTTACAAAGCACTATGTTTAGGCACGACAAACCAACATTAACATTCATTGGATTTTGTAATGCATGCACAAGCAAATGGGCAATCGTTATCGTTCTTAACCATGCAAATTTATCTTTATATTCTGAAAAAAAAAATCACCATTGCAGCACTCAAGTTCAACCACGTCATCATGAAAAATTAGCAATTGAGGAGGCTCGCCAAACCCATGGTTAATCCATAAACATGTTCGTTTTCCCTCGTTCCCACAATCAAAATAATAAGTGCAATTATGAGAAATAATAGGGGCAAGGAAGGATAAAACCTGGATGTCATCACACGGAGGTGGCAGCGTTGGATAGTCGAGAGCAAGCATAACATCCTTGATCATTGCATTAGTAGCCTCAGGCGGGCGCGGTGGAGGGTGCAACACTTCAGACATTAAGCTGGCATAAGGCTGCGAGGACAGGGTAGCACAGGGCTCTTCCAAGCTGTGAGTAAGATCCATAGTCCCAATTGGTTGTTCTTGAAGGAGGAACACCTTGCCTTGTCGATCATCTATAATCTTGGTGCCCTTCTGATGGTCATCTTCAAAAGGTAGCATGCTGTCCCATTTCCCTTCCCAAGTGTTTCCCTGATTTTTGTGACATTCAATGTCATGGGATGATGACATATGTGAATCTATCCTATTAGAGCCATCTGAATACGAAGGAGGATCAGCAACGATCATGGCGGAAGGACTCCAAGTTGCATCTTGTAGTCGGTCGACTGCTTCATCTCTGTTAGCAACCATCTTAGCACCTCCACCTTTGCCTTCTTCTTTTTGTTCTTCATGTGTCTCATCATGACGTTCACTCATTTCCCCTTGCTCACTATCACTATAAATGGAGAAGGAGCTCCTCTCCCAATCTGGAAACTCTAGTGCATCACCGTTCAGGGGCTCAAGGAGTATGTATTCATTGCTACCGTCTTCTGGGATGTGCTCTTCCTTGGCATGAGAATACCTCCGTAGTGTAGCTTCTAATGGAAAGAAGTCTTCAATTGATGGAACCTCATCAAGGGGACCAAAGTCTACTGCACAATTTCCCTCCAAAGACTCACCAAAGAGTCCATCATCCATGGTATGCAACTACTCTTCAAGAGGAAGAACTTCTTGGTGACTGGTGGACAACATTCCCGCTTGGTCTACTTGATCGCTCGGAAGTCCAAGACTGTATTGTTGTCCTTCTATTGCTACCCCAACATCCTCTTGAGATCCACCTTCAGCTGATCCATCACTCGGTTCAGGCTCTTGGTCTTCTTCTTCGATATGGGCAGCAAGTAGAGGAGGTCGGGCACTTGGCTGCCTTGCTTGTTCTTTGACCTGTTTGATGGCTTCTTGGCCTAGTTCACATGTGAACTCTGAATGTGATGAATCATGAAGCCTGCACCAATTTGGCAATAATAGCACCTCCAAATCCACTTGGCATTTCAGCTTTGACCAATCCCTTGCTAATCTGGAGATGAGCTGGTCATATCTTTCTACTGCCCCAAGGCTTTTAGCCTCCTTTTCTTCTTGATTTTCAGCATCTGTGTTGGTTGTCCTAGCATATGCTGCTGCAAATCTCATTGGTTCATCTTCACCTATCAATTGCTCTTCTTCTGGAGTGGAGGACTGCCCTTGATTGGTGGAGGGAAGGCCTTCTAAATTAATTTCAATTAGATTTTCACCAAGGCACCTTGTTGTCCTTGTAAAACCTGCCTCTTCCTCTTTGTTTTCAACTTCAATGTTTGCTGCTCCAACATCAACTTGTATCAAATTTCTTGGTTCATCCTTGCTCTGTTGTCCTTCAGATGTTGACAACTTTTCTGCCTCATTGGATAACTTCTTCTCATTAAAAGTTGGCTGCTCCAACTTGTTCGAACAACCCCTAGCTTGAGTGATGATTTTTGTGCATGACGAGCAAGTGAATTCGGAGTGGGGTGCATTATGAAATCTGCACCAACAAGACATTAATATTTCCTCCAATCTTGGTCCATCCTTGCTGCTCAAATTTTCCTCGATCAACTCCTTGAATGCCTTGGCTGCCATGGTTGTCAATTCTTCCTCTGGGTTTGTGGGGGCCAAGGGCTGGAATATTTCCCAAAAGGGAATTTCTCCTTGCAAGACCTTCTCAATTCTGTCCAAAAATGTTAGAGACCCCAATTCACTATGCCTGCAAGTGCAATGGATCCGACATCTATCCGCCAACTCAAATTGCTCCAATGGATTCTTCAGTCTCTTATTCAAATTTGCATACAGCTGAGTGATGTTGATTTCCAAATGATTCTCCATTTCGACTCAGCTCTTGTTTGCCTTCAAAATTTTCAGATTTCTTCTTTGCAAGTGCTCCTTTCGATTTCCAACTTTCACCTTTGTAGCATCAACATGTCATGCCCTCCTTCTAGTGCTAGTTCGGTTGATGGCGTTAGGAGGAGGAGGGCATAAAATGAATCACTTCCAACCTTTAGCTTTGCATTCCCAATGTGTCAGCCCTCCTTCTAGCGCCAGTTCTGTTGATGTGTTTTTTATGCACTTCTCAACACAGGCAGTGCGTAGGTGCACTACCTCTCTTGAAAGACAATCTTCCACAATCAGATTGCAGAACACTATCCCAAGGTCTCTCGGATGTCAGGTCATGACAGTGCTTAGATACCTCAGTAGTTTGATGTGATTTGCTGGAATCACAAGGTGGACTTACGGATGAGTTACAAAGCATGGAAGTTGGGTTTGCAAATGCAGTTTCAAAGTGTTGAAAGTGAATGAACAGTGGCTGTCCACTCAAAACAACAAGCTGAAACTCATCAAGTTCATCTGATTTGGCTTCATAGTGATGCTTTGGATCCTACTCTAACCAAGGATTAAAATAAATAGCAAAAAGGAGAAGGGTTAAGAAAGCTATTCTAATCCTAAGCTATGAATGAACAGTAACAATGGTGGCTGCTAAAGTAGACAAACTTCCTAAACTGGGTTTTGCTTGGCCAAGAGAAACCAATACTGCAAAACCGCAATCTTCTAAGGACTGAGATTTTCAAATTGCACATGCACATCATGCACATGTAATTGAACTAAGTTGCAGCAATGAAGTAATGAGCTCAGACTAGCTTTGCAAAGTGACTCATCATCAATGAACCACAAAAAGCATGAGCTGGAAATCCATCAAATACTAAAACAGCAAACACCATCACCACTCCCATTCAAGAAACTAACATTAAAACTAACATGGAAGGAAAAACCATGCATGCAAGATAAGAAAAATCAAAGAAAACATCTATAAAATCATGCAATGTTGTCTTCTATTGCTGCAAATGCTTTTTACAACATTTCTCTAACTCTTACAAATGAGGGGCAAGCCCCTATTTATAGTTTTCCAAATCCCAAATGAATGGCTAGGATCAATTTGCAATGAATGGTCCAGATTTGATTACATTAGGGTTTCACCTACCCCTCATTATCTAGCAATTTTAAAATATATTCCTTGTTTTTTCCCTATTTTGTCATTTAGTGGATGACACTATTGCTCTTTCATCCTATAGCTAATTTCCCTTTTCACTGTATCTAAAACTGCCTGAAAGTTGTCTTTTGCTTGACGTGCTTGCGGTGTTCTTCCTTTCATCAAACGAGTCCGTCGACGATTGGCATCAATGGATTAGCGGCCCCTGATTCGGGCAGAAAGCTCCTTAGAAATCATCACCATCTGGAAAAAGGTAGGAGAACTCCCTCAACGGCCTCTTCGATAGACCTACGGAAGGCTTCTTGAATCCTGCAAACACAAAGTGTCGTAAGTGCATTTATACATGAGTTAAGGAAAATGTCAGTCAAACCTACAAATTCCTTGTTAGATCTATCCATGCATCATCAAAATATCTTGATATTCATATTTGGAGCTCATTTGGACCATAAACATTAATGCGTGCTTCAAGGGTGCGAGTGCCAAAAGGCGGAAAGACGGCGAAAGAAAGCCAGAAGGAAGACAGTGGACGGAAGCCAAAACAACTGAGAAGAAGGCGGGCTCCCGGATGTTCAAAACAGCCGGGAAGGAGGTGGACTCCTAGATGTTCAAAACAGCCAAGGAGGGATGAAGCCCCGAAAATGACCACGGAGGGCCCGGGTTCCGAAGGGCATGAAGGAGATGGCCACTGGAAGTTCCAAACAGCCAAAGAGGGACAAATTTCGGAAATGGCCATGGAGGGGCCGGGCTCCGGAGGCCGGGAAGGAGGCGGCCGTCGGAAGTTCCAAAACGGCGACGGAGAGGCGGAACCCCGGAAACAGCCACGGAGGGGCAGGGCTCCGGAGGCCGGGAAGGAGGTAGCCGTCGAAAGTTCCAAAACGGCGACGGAGAGGCGGAACCCTGGAAACGGCCACGGAGGGGCCGGGCTCCGGAGGCCGGAAGGGAGGCAGCCGCTTTAAGTTCCAAACGACGACGAGAGACGGACCAAAACGCCAAGGAGGGGCCGGCTCCGAGGCCGGAAGGAGGCGAATGGAAGTTCCAAACGCTACTTGAGAGGCGGAACCCCGAAAATGGCTACTGAGGGCCGAGCTCTAGAGGTCAAGGAGTAGCCACCGTGGTTCCAAATGGCGACTTGAGATGAACCTCGAAAACGCTGCTGCATGGGCCGCTCCTGAGGCCGAGAGGAAGCAAAATTACCGAAAGTTCGAAAATAGAGAGGCTGAACCTTAAACGGCCATGGAGGGTAATACCCGGAGGCCTGAAGGAGGCAAACATCGGTTCCAAACGGGCGACGAGAGGCAGAACCCCGGAAACGGCCACGGAGGGGCCGGGCTCCGGAGGCCGGGAAGGAGGCAGCCGTCAGAAGTTCCAAAACGGCGATGGAGAGGCGAAACCCCGGAAACGGCCACGGAGGGGCCGGACTCCGTAGGCCGGGAGGGAGGCAGTCGCCGGAAGTTCAAAAATGACGACGGAGAGGAGGAACCCCGGAAATGACCACGGAGGGGCCGGGCTCTGGAGGCCGAGAAGGAGGCAGCCGTCGGAAGTTCCAAAACGGTGACGGAGAGGCGGAACCCGGGAAATGGCCACGGAGGGGCCGGGCTCCGGAGGCCGGGTCGCCCTGAGCCAACAGATGTTCCAAACAACAAAAGGGGGATGAAGCTCCAAAACCACCGAAACTTAACCAAACTTTGACGAAACCTTGACAGTTCATTTAAGCACATCAAACACATCCCAGATCCAAAAAAGGGGGACTCCAAAGTCAAAAATGAGGAAACGGGAGCGACGGGGGTCCACGGATGTTTCCAAACAGCCAATGAGGAAGGGAATTCCAGAGGCAAAGTTCTGAAAGCATCACAACTTAACGGGATATTGACAAAACTTTGGCAGTTCATTTTTGCACATCAAACACATCCTAGATCCCAAAAAAGAGTGACCGCAAAGTCAAAAATGAGGAAATGGGAGCGACGGGGGTTCACGGATGTTTCCAAACAACCAAGAAGGAAGGGAATTCCGGAGGCAAGGTTCCAAAACCATCAAAACTTAACCGAACATTGACGAAACCTTGACAGTTCATTTACGTATTTCAAACAGATCCCCGATACAAAAAAAATTGCTCCCAAAGTCAAAATTGAGGAAACCGGAGCGATGGGGGCCCGTGGATGTTTCCAAAACAGCCAAAGAGGGACCAAGCTCCGGAAACACTGAAACTTAACCAAATGTTAACGAAATCTTGGCAGTTCATCAAAACATCCCAAACGCATCCCAAATCCACAAAAAAGTTGTCCCCAAAGCCAAAAATGTAGAAACTGGACCGACAGGGGTCCATGGACGTTTCCGAAACAGCCAAAGCAAGACAAAAGGTAGAAAGGGGATGTGGGACTTTATTTCTCTGCAAATTTGAATACCCCAAGGTAGGTGAATTTGGGTAGGGGAATTTGATCGTTTCATGGCACATGACCAATTTGGGCTTGGAAATGGGGCACACAAAACAAGACAGGAGCAAAGCAGCCTGTCAGGAGCAAAAAAAAGGGGGTCCCTGCCTATGACGGGGCGTGTGTGGGAAACATGGACAACAATGTTATTATCCACAATGCATGACACTTCTTCACATCTCTACCAAGTTCTAAATAGATACATATCTACCATTTCCATAGAGGAGATTGATGATTTAAAAAGAAAATATCATGCCATTTCTTTTTTGAGAAGTCATGTTTGCATTCATGATTTGCAACTTCCATCTTCATCCAAAGAGAGCTTTTGTTATCGTTATGTTCCTAATATTAAAACAAATCAAAACCTTCGTTCGAGCATGATCGCCAACACAAAGGTAAATGAGTGGAAACAAAAGAAAGCTTAGTTAATGGATTTCAACATGTTGGTGGAAAATCTGCATCTTTTTGAAATTGGCTTCCTAGCTTATCAGTCTTATACATTTAGTAAGGTTTTGTAATCTCCACTGTGTTATGTATTTGGGTCACGGGTATATCTAGTATGATGTCTTCTTTTGGGTATTTTGGGTGCATAAGAGAATGTGCATATGTACTGATGTATTCAACCAATGTGCTTTTTTAACATTGTAATCAGATAATTGGTCATTTGTAATAGGACCTCACTAGTCTTTTTGATATTTTGTAAAAAAATTTACTCGGACTGCAATTGGGGGATTTCTTATTGGTTCTTTCCCGCCAGCATATCCACCTGAACCAGCTATATGTAAAATATTATATATAAATAAAAGTATAAGTGGTCTCCCACTTTTGCTTAAAAAAAAAGCTCTTGTAAATGTCCACATATTTTTCCTTGACACAGTTGGTATTTCTTAAAATATTTCTTATGATTTTTCATAATGTTGCTCAATACTTTACTGTAATATTCTATAGACATTCTCTTAAATGTCATAAGAATATTTCATAAGAGGGTTTCATCTTATAAAGCTATAATAATATTATATGCATTTAGAACATCTTAGATACCTCCCTTGAAGCATTCAACAAATGACAAATAATTACCAACATAAAGTGAGATGCCTCATTTCCTAATATGAGGACAAAATAATAAATCAAAATATTAGGATGCAAGGTTGATCCACCATTCCCAATACTTGGCTAATTTTATCATCTATTGAGGAGTGGATCCCAACAACAATTGCACTTAGTAATTACAGTTACTAATCCAAAGAATACCTATTCATTTTTTCTTTATTGTATGCCTATTGACTCCTCATCTCAAGTTAAATTGTGGGAATGGATTTTTATGCCCTCCCTATGAATAAATGGCTACAAGGAGGTGAATATGATATGGTGGAAAAAACCAAGATACAAGTTGGTTTAGTTCTCATAAACTCTATAAAAAATAATTAAATTCCTACAACCTAACTAGAAATACTATGAGGGGTTTAGATCCCATTTTAGACAAAAAATATTCTTATACTGATCACTAGTTCACTTGGACCAACTAAAGAGATGGTGAACTAAGGGAAACTTAGTTGTATTGATATATTAAAACTTAGTTATTTCTTTTTCCATTGTCCCCTCTCCACAAAACACCCTTATTTAAGTAGATTCTATTAAACCTATCTCACATATCACCTCCCAATTCTTTGAACTTTTCAAACTTCTTATTCCTCATACCTAATAATCTATCGTTCAAGCTCAACACTTCCCACCTCAATCAAATTGATCAACTTGCTTCCCTAATACCCCTTTGGTTGATGTTCCTAGACCTTATCAAAATGGTAAGTGGATACAATTGTGGAATGATGCAATTAAATCTATTGCACTACCTTACTATGATCTTAGAATAAGAATATGGCTAGAAAGAGATCTAGAATGGAAAAAAAAATTTGATCCAAATAGAAAAAAAAACTTGTTTTGGCTTTAGCACTTACTAATAACTTTTCTACAATGAGTGGTTGCTTATGTTGAAATAAAACTTAGAAGATTTGAACTTAATTGTGGTAGAGGATCTCAATTAAGAGATAGGCTACATTGGATGAAAGGATATAAGGGATACAAATTATTTTTTAGTTATCTCAAACATATTTACATTCTCGAGAGTGGATAATATCTATCATTGATCAAGAGAGGTAGTTCCATGACAACTCTAATGATATTAAATCCATTTTCCTCCAACATTACAAATAATTTTTAATTGATCTAGTTGAAGGAGATTCATGCCAAGATATAGTGAAAAATTATGGGCATAACAATTATATATTTTTTAACATATATAAAATGTATGGTTGGATTAATGAGATATTTATAAAAATTATGCAATATGAAGTCAAACTTTATTATATTTGATTCTTAATAAATTATTTTTAATGATTCAATTTATAGCTTTGTGCAATCTATAAGTTTAAATAGTTTGGTGGTATCTAAACTTTATACATATACAAATATGATAAATGTCTGATTATTTTGCTTTCTAATCTATAAATTTTTGATGTTCTTGGCTATATAATTGAGATGATTCACTCATATTGTAATGATAAAATTCATCCTCATATGGAGGATTTTATATTATCTTCCATTAAATTCATCCTCTTTATGAGATTCTTATGGAGTATTGATATTCTAGTGTGAATTCTTAATTTTAGATATATCTTAACTAGATAAATTTAGGTTCAACGAAGGGAATAGAACTTTTTTTTCACTTACATAATCCTATTTTGAAGTTCATTTATGTTTAAAACTATTAGATTAAATATTTTTATCCACAATTATTTTCAAATAATTTTATACTAATCTTTGTATTCTTTCTTTCATCGTTTCATTTAAAATTTGAACCATTTAAGGATGCTATGTTATAGATTATAGTTGTCTTCCAATTATTTTTAAATTGTTAATGGTATGAAAATATTATTGATGAGTAGATGAATTATTACAACTATTTTAGATTTGTATTCCCTTTATCTAGATATATTATTTACCAAAGTCTCATTGCTCTTTTAGGTGTCGTATATATATATATAACATGGAAAATGCAGATCATGTTCCACCTGTGCCAGATTCTTTGTTTGCAAATACTAGTAATGAGATTAAAAAATTGAGAGATTCATTAGCAAATGGTGCAAACCCGGGGATATATAGTGAACCATGCATGTTAATATTGCATAGTCTAGAAAAACTAAAAGATGAACTTGAGAGGATTAGTGCATATTCCTCAAATAGAGTGACTGCTATTCTTTCCTGCATGTGGGAAGAAGTACATGGTGACGTTCCCCTTAAACAAATACAGGATAGTGTCACCAAAGAAATGATAAAAGCCACTTGTTTTCCATTTTATCAAAATGTGCATAAGGTTAGGGGATACTAGGTCACTAGATGTGTTGATCATGCTATGGCCTCATTGATATACCCATGATTTATCACAACACATGGTCTATACCCAAACAATGACTAGATTCAATTGTATTTTGTTCAGCAGTTGTATGTTGAGGTCCATTTGGGCCTCAAAGTTAACTACCTAGACATTCCACCATATGTTGGTTAGGGGCATGGCAGGATGTCTGATAGGCCCACTATCGTCAAGTAGATAGACTGCCCCCAGTGCATAGGGTATTAGTTGGTGAGAGGTCTCTTGCTCTCACCCTAGCTCTAGCCCCCATAGCAGATGAGGTTGTCCTTGCTTCCCAAAAGGAAGCAATTGACACTGTAGGTGACATTGCACCTACCACCACTAGGATATCTGATGATCATGTAGGGTAGTATTTGATGTCCAAACATTCTCAATCCAAACCATTTTTAGCATAGTGGACCACCATGGATCCTTTTACAGTGGATGACATCCCTACTCCTACATAGCTTGATGCACTTATAGGAGATATGTCACGCATGACTCTGCATCGTTTGGTTAAGGACCTGTTGGAGGCATATGTTAACATTGCATTAGACAATGGGATCGGTATAGAGCATGTTAGAGATCATTTGAGATGCAGAGGTCGTTTAGTTCTAGGATCCCATCACTCTCAGCCGAGCACTAGTACACATCAGTGTCCACCTACAGTTCATTCGGCGGCTGCACAGACTATGGTTTTTACTAATATGTTGATTGGTTTTGGTTCATCATCACTGATGCCATCTCACCTTCATAGTCCTCTACATTCATCATTTCTAGCATGACATGGGATAGATCAGATGCATGCAGATGTTGATTCATGGCTTGACCGTTTGGTGGATATGGTGGAGGTGACTGTTTCAAAGGACTTAGGTCATCCGATATCAGATGATATTCATGTATGTGTGCATGTGCATGTTTCAATTCTTTTTCATTATTATTATTTTTTAACTAGATATTCATGTAAGTTGATATATATGTATATATATTGTTACATGTGGACAAACCTCATATCACTCCTAGCCTTGGTCTAGATCGTGTGCATGATCGATGTGACTCTGTGGATGAATCTGCTACCAGTGGACATGTGAGTATTTCATTTTTATATAATCACAAATGTATATGTATATGCAATACTTATGTATGCATAGATCTAGATTGATATTTAAAAATACAAGTTCATTTAAAAATAACTTTCATAAAATTTATTTAATATAAATTATATGTATTTAACACATTTTATACACAATTTTATTTGTAGGGCTCAGCACATCCATCAGAGCAGGACCGTTCTCATTCAGATGGCCATTTGACTAGGAAGGGACATTCATATTAGGCCATGCACACTATATTTTTGATCTTTACCACATGCATTTGCTTATACATGATGATCTTTAGTATTTGAGATTTGATGATCTCTAACTTATATTTTCTTATATGATATACATACATTTTCTTATTTGTTGATCTTTAGTATTCACCCTTTGATGATCTTTAATTTACATTTTTCTTATATGATATGTACATATATTTTCTTATATGATATATACATACATTTATCTCTTTGCTTATAATATGTGTTATGTTTATATGTATTGAATCCCTTTACATGTATGTACATGTGTTTGCATATGGTTTAAAATGTTTACACATAATATATGTATGCATTTGATTTAAATATTCAATATACATACATGTTTTCTTATTTTATGTTCTCTTACAACTTACATTTCCTTATATTCAATATACATTTGATCTCTAGTAAAATTTTAGGGAAATCAATGCCACTTTATAATTAAGTTCATTCATGTTGATCACAATAATATTTAAAAAAAATTTACTTAAGCAACATGAACCATTGAGTTGAGAACAAGATATAGTCTTTCTGAGAAGTAACTTGAAATTCAATTCAAATTATACCTCTAATATAAAATTTTGACACTTTAACAAAATTCTAAAATTACTAGATATGTTGTGCATACCTATGAATTAAATAACAAAATCCACAATGAAATAACTTGTTTTTTTACTACTTGATTCATTTAAACTAAGATCTAGTTATTCCATGTACACTAGAATAATTTTTTTCCCATCCTAGATATGCATATAAATAGAAGCTTATTTTTCATTATTCTGGATATCAAATTGCAAGATTAATTGTCACATATATCACTTCAAGCATAGATTTTGGAGAAGAAGGTTTTGCACATTTATCAAGGAGGCAAATATTGGAGCTCAACAAATTTTCATTTTTATCAATCAAGGAAAAATTTGTTGGATAATTTAACTAAGTTGGTAGAGGACTTGTTTTGAGTCATCTTTAAGTTGAAGAAGAAAATGGGACAACAAAGAAAAAGAAAAAATGCATCTCAACGAAAATTGTCAAAAGAAGAACATAAGAGGTATGAACAAAACTTAGAAAATTATCATAGAAAGAAACAAGGTACATGCTGGAAATTTGGCTAAATTTCCTTCAAGAATTGAGGATACTGACCTAACAAATACAGTAAATTGCAAGAGGTAAGTATTATTTTTAGAGAGTTTATTTGTTTCAAATTCTCATAGATTGTTATTTGGATTCTCTTTGATGTAATGTTTCATTGATCAAGTGTGGTTTATTAGTTATTCACATATTTTACTGACATAGGTACAAGTATGTAAAGTTGCAAACAAATTCTGGGAAAGAATCCACAAGGTTGAACTATGTAGAAGAGGAGATTCCCATTGGAAAATTTATGGAAGATTTTCAAAAATTGATACGACCATACATACATCATTCCTTTTTTGCTAAGTGGCAAGCACAACAATTCCAAACATTGAGAGATACTTTCCCACATGGAATAGTTCTATCAGTAGTTGACTTTGCATAAAATTACTCCTTTGTACATCAAAAGGAGATTCAATCAGAAGTATTACTTTTCAAAGCAGATCACTATTATGGTTCATGTGTGTTATCGACATGCACAATCAAAATTGGATGGTTTTGAGAGTACAGATGAAGAACAAGCCATTAAGAAAGAATATCACTTTTATATTAGTGATGATAAAGAGCATGACACACTTTTTGTCCAACATTGCTTTACAATATTTTTTGAGAATTTGAGAAGCAGGGGTGTAAAATTTGAAAATCATTTTGTATGGTCAGATGGATGTGCGGCACAATTCAAATCTTCATGGCCATTCTATGTACTTTGTAGATATCATAAAATCTACAAAATACCACATGTTTGGAGTTTTTTTGAGAGTGGGAATGGAAAGGGTGAGCATGATGGAGAAGGAGCTTGCATCAAATGAGCTTTAAGAAAGGATCAAATGAGTTATCTAGAAGATCATCTAAACAATGCACATGATGTTGTTGAATGGTGCAAGAAACATTTTGCATCAAATGTGGTCAGCACATCTTCAAGAACAAACCGACACATTCCACATAGAGTGTTTTGGGAGATATCAGTTATGTAAAAATTACATTAAATGAAAAAAATGAATTTATTTAAATTTAATATATATATATATATACATATTTGTTCACATAAGTTTTTTGTTGTACATATGTATCTTGGTGTGGATAGAAGATCAATGCATGGGTGCAAGAGGGTAGAAAAAAAAAGATCTTTGCATTGTGTTAGTAGTTTAGATAGTTTCCATGGATGGATATTAGACACAAGGGATTACTCTTGTTTCTGCATTGAGTACAAAGGGAAACTATAATTATGCATGGAACAATCAAGAACTTGGATATGTTGGTAAATGGGATACAGTGCCACTAGTTGTTTCAAAAACATATGATGAAAATGAGGAAGAAAGATTTGAAGACATTCCTTTGATTTCAATTGATTATGACCATATTTTAGGACTGGTTAGAAAAGGTACACATGTGTAAGGTTTCAATAATTTAAATATTATATATATCTAGTTAATGATCTTTAGAGACATTTCTAA